>SRLM01001330.1:156297-374465 GCA_015708895.1 Populus ilicifolia | reverse complement strand
AGAAAACTATATTATCTGATTACACGTGCCAAAACAGTAAGCTAGGTCTCGTCTACTAGCAAAACAGTAAGAAGGTTGTTCCATGGAAATATATTCTTCAGTAGAACCTTCAGCACAGCTCCCTCCCTGTGGAGGTGATGCTTTATACCGAAAGTTTATGAATTTTCAATGGTTCACATTCATACAATATTATCCTAATTCTCAGCCACGAAAACTGAAATAAACACCCTCGGAATATAAGTATACTTGGTTGTATCTACGCCTGTTACACGCTGCATTCTTGACAAATAATCGTGTAGAGGTTGCAGAAACCCCGTTGTGTTGCTTGTAGATGAAGCCGCCGCCGCCGCTCCTTCCATTTTATTCCATTAATGCAGTCAACAACTGATTTCAATTTGGATCAGTCATTGCATGGTGCGTCTTAATCGTGAGCTACTAGCAGCTTCCATGATTTCTCAACCGTCCAAAAACACAAAGAAAAAGAAACCACGCCCATAAATGCATCTTTATATTCTATTTTCATCTATCAATATTAAATCATTCTCCAGTTAATCCCCCCCGCTGCAATTCCAACCTCAAAATTTAACTTTATTTAGTATGCAAACCTATATTTATATTACTATTTAAAACACTCTTTCGTATAAAATCCTTGAGTTATCTTGTGATTAATTAATAAATTATAATGAAAATAATGAATTTAAAACTCGTAATTATATAATTATTAAAATTCTAACATAATGTCAAAAAATTATTTAAATTAAAAATTATAAGATATAATTTATATTATTTTCTAATATATAAATCTCATGTAAAAATTATTTAAAACTTAAAACTTGTAATGTCATATTAAATAATTATCTCATCATAAAAATTTAAATTTTTAAATAATATTTAAATATATGATTTATTTCAAGGTTTATATATGTAATTTATATTCACTTTGGTATACCAATTACAACAATAGTAAAAGGTTTGTCTCGCAGGTTTTTCTTCGGTTCTAATTTAAAGTAATAATTAGCAAGCACATCTATCATTTGAACCGAATCTCAGACATAAAATTCCATGATTTTAAATAAACAATAAATCACAATTTAATTATGTTCTGTAATCTTTGCTAATCCATGATGTCAAGACAAAATCAAGCATAGAAGAACACCGGAAGGAAGTAAGTTTCCAAGCTCGTCATAGAATTTCGGATCCCTGCTACAAGTAAAACTTGCACAAAAAGAATTAAAAATCAACAATTCCAAATAATAATACTAGTAGTAAATAAATAATAGCCGCAGCAGCAGTACTGTTGTATTATATTTATTTTATTAAACTATTAATATGGTAAATATCAACGCAAATACAAACTTCGGGTCAGAGTTCAGACAGTCTCTCTGTTCTCTCTCTACATTTCTATCAAAATCTCTCTCTATCTAACGCGATCTCTTTTGTTCTCGTTACTACCTCTCAAATTCGAAACCTTTCTCTCATTTTCTCATTTCTTAGATTCAGATTTTTATTGGGTCTCTTTTATTTTTGCTTCTTTCACTCTTCAGAGTTCAAACTTGGAAGATTTGTTGTTTTAATCAATCACTTCATCTACCTCTACCTCAGCTTCAATGCTTCATCGAGCATATGGAAAAGTAAGGGTTTTTCTTATGCCCCATTTCTTTTTACTGATATTTTGAAGGAAATGGATCTGGTTTCGGTGTTTGTTGTTCGCGTCATGTTTGTTTTTCAAAAGTTTAGATCTGTTTGGTAAAGTTTTCTTCCTTTTAGCAATTCGAGGTCTTTAGAGTCTGTTTGTTTCCTGAGAAAATAGGCGTGAATGAAGAGAATGTGGAAGAAACTGAGTGAAAGAACCCACTTTGTGCTCGCTCTTTTTATAGTTGTAAAAAAAGAGAGAGTAAAATCTGAGATTAATAATTGTGTTACAGATATTAAAGGAATTTGGGTTTTGTCAGTTCCTGTATTTAGATTTGTAAGTATTGGAATTGAGTGTTTCTTTTTCTTGGAAAATTACATTTGATGTTTCTTTCCATTATTGAAGTCAAATGGATATTCCTGGAATTAGACTTGAAGCTGTTTGTTAAACCTAAAAACTAGGCAATAATGGGTTTTTGGACTTCTTACTAACACTTTTTGGCTCTTACAAATGCGTGATTAGAATTAAAAAGATGAAATCATATTTATTCTTCTTCATGCAAATGTGTTATTGCAATTAAGTTTCTGAGACAGTGTTAGTGGTTTAGCTCTTGTAAATTTTATAGTTTTGGTTGATTTCTGTTATTTTTGAAGATGTTCTGTTTCTTGAGAGAATTGAAGATGGACCTTCAATTTATGTCTGCAGGTTTATAAATCTGAAAGTTTACGATATCACTCAAAACTTCCTTCCTGGAATGTTAGCTGCAATTTTCATGCAACTCCTGTAGTGAACTTCGTTGTTGAACGAAGGACTCGAACTTTCTAAGACATCAAGCATTCGAGGGTGTTCATGTGGTTCGAAACTTCATACAGAGATGCTATGTTGAATGTTTGATATCAGTATGGAATAGCTTATAGTGATCCTTCAAAACCAAACAGAAAAATTGAGAAAAAGATGCCTTCATGGTGGGGAAAGTCATCATCTAAAGAAGTGAAGAAGAAAGCAAACAAGGAAAGTTTTATTGATACATTACACAGAAGATTTAAGAGTCCATCTGATGGTAAGCTAAATGGTAGACCTGGAGGTTCTCGTAGACGCTGCAGTGACACAATCTCAGAGAGGGGATCTCAATCTCGAGCAGAAACAAGATCACCATCACCTTCATCAAAACATGTTTCTAGGTGTCAAAGTTTTGCTGAGAGGCCCCTTGCCCAACCACTTCCCCTTCCTGGTGTGCACCCTGCAAGTGTGGGGCGTACAGACTCTGGAATTGGTATATCAACAAAACCAAGATTGGAAAAGGGTGCAAAGCCATCATTGTTTTTGCCTCTCCCAAGACCTGGATGCATTCGCAATAAGTCGAATCCAACAGATTTAGATGGGGATTTGGTCGCTGCTGTTTTCAGTGAGAGCTCCACTGATAGTGAAGATCCTGCGGACTCCAGTCATCTTAGTCCTCTGGCAACTGACTATGACCTTGGGACCAGAACTATTGCTAGCAGCCCTTCCAGGTAAGCCTGTGTATTTTTTGTTAAATGTTCATTATTTGTGGGCTATCTGCTACCTCATTTAACTCATGCAAATGAACTGCATTTTCCACTGAAGTGCAATGGTCAAGGATCACTGTGCTACCGTCAGCCAAGTGAACTCAAGAGAGGCAAAGAAACCAGCTAACCTTTCTTTTGGCAACCATACCTCCCCAACATCACCTAAACGGAGACCTATAAGCAGTCATGTGCCGAATCTACAGGTTCCAAAACATGGTTCTTTCTGCAGTGCTCCAGACAGCTATATGTCAAGTCCTTCCAGAAGTCCTATGAGAGCCTTTGGCGCTGAGCAAGTCATAAACTCTGCTTTCTGCACTGGGAAGCCATACCCAGATGTCAATTTACTAGGATCTGGCCACTGCTCCAGCCCTGGTTCAGGTTACAATTCTGGACATAATTCAATGGGAGGGGATATGTCAGGACAATTATTCTGGCAGCAAAGCAGGGGTAGCCCTGAATGTTCTCCAATACCTAGTCCTAGAATGACCAGTCCTGGCCCCAGCTCTAGAGTCCAGAGCGGTGCTGTTACTCCAATTCATCCTAGAGCAGGAGGGACAATAGAGTCCCAGACAAGCTGGCCAGATGATGGGAAACAACAAAGTCACCGGCTACCCCTCCCTCCTGTAACAGTTTCCAGCCCCTCTCCCTTTTCTCATTCAAACTCGGCAGCAGCATCTCCTTCTGTGCCACGAAGTCCAGGAAGGGCGGAGAACCCAACAAGCCCTGGGTCTCGCTGGAAAAAAGGAAAGCTGCTAGGTAGAGGCACATTTGGACATGTCTATCTTGGATTTAACAGGTATAAGCCCCAAAAGCAGATGCTTGAATTTGTTTGATTTAGCAATATTGCATGTAAATGCCTTTGATGCATAATACTCAACTGTCTACGATCTACAAGTATGTAATTGCTATCCTGACTTCAATTTTAACTTGGAAAGATGACTTCTATCAGTTAAGTTAATTATTTTTTTGTGGCTTCTTTCTCATGATAACTTACATGACTGGATCCACTTTTTGATTGAATGCCATTTTAAACTATTCCTTAGTTTCCTAATGTTTGTGAAATTATTTCTGATTTTTTCCTTTACAATCGCTCAGTGAAAGTGGTGAAATGTGTGCAATGAAGGAGGTGACAGTTTTTTCAGATGATGCCAAGTCAAAAGAAAGTGCTAAGCAGTTGATGCAGGTAAGTTGATTATGTATTTACAATGAATTTTCCTGTGACAAGAAAATAAAGTTTGTTGCTTGCCTACAGTTTTTTTTATTGTTATTATTATTAAAACTTTAAATAACTTTGGAAGAAGTTCTTACTTTCAGTCTTTTGACAGGAAATTTCTCTTTTAAGCCGCTTTCGGCACCAAAACATTGTGCAGTACTATGGATCTGAGACGGTATGTCTCATGCTCCATTCTTTATCTTTTGCATGCAGATGCTATTGAATTTAACCCCTTGATATTTATATTGAATCTTGCGTTATTATACCATAATCTTTGGCTATTAGAATCAGTCCTTTTATGTAAGGATTAGAATGGCAGTCAGTGATCATAAAGCCTGATAATGGTGCTCTAGAAACTAAGTTTCTGGTCACTTTGAGTTTGGACTTATTTAACTCCATAGTGCAATAAGTCGGCATGTAGTGTTCCTGCATTGTGTGCAATTTGTAATTTGAATCAACAATTGAAATTACTATATGATGTTTTGAACAGGTTGGTGACCAACTTTATATATACTTGGAGTTTGTATCTGGCGGGTCCATATATAAACTTCTCCAGGAGTATGGCCAGTTGGGCGAGCAAGTTATTCGCAGTTATACCCAGCAAATCTTGTCAGGACTTGCATTTTTGCATTCCAAAAGCATTGTCCATAGGTGAGTGGACTTGCCTTTGTTTGATCTTCTAAATTGTAACATTTTGTTTTCTCAACTTAAAACATTGTTAATATTCTCTTGCCTTTCCTCCTTTATTTATTCATTTATTATTTTGATAAATATCTTGTCTCTTCAGAGATATCAAAGGAGCAAACATACTTGTAGATCCGAATGGTCGTGTTAAATTAGCTGATTTTGGCATGGCAAAACATGTAAGTGTGGGCATTTAGTTTTTGTTCCAAAATGAGATAAATTTCAGTTTCGAGCAGGAGCTGATTTATGTATATCTAGGGATTTGAATGGTGCATATGACAACTTGGCAGCTCTTGTAATCCTTTACCAGCAAGAAAAATTACCTTGTGAAGACTGATTTATTAAGTTTATATCATTTGGGTGCATGCACTTGGTGAAAAAAAGTTTTACGTGCTGCTGACTGGTTTTACTGCCCCCCCTCCCCTGCATGGTCATATCCTGCTTGCCCAGCTGACCTAATCTCTGTTTTGCAGATCACTGGGCAGTCATGTCCACTATCATTCAAGGGAAGCCCTTATTGGATGGCCCCTGAGGTGAGAGTCTTTTCTTGCTCGATCTTTCTTTCCTTATCATATGGTGTTCTCCATGTTATATGAAACCCTCTTTTTCATTGTTTGCACAGGTTATAAAGTACCCAAATGGATTTGGCTGTAATATTGCTGTGGATATATGGAGTCTTGGATGCACTGTTTTGGAGATGGCTACTACAAAACCACCTTGGAGCCAGTTTGAAGGGGTAATTCCTATATATGATGATATTTAAATGTTATGCTTTCTAAAAGCTAAATATTTTAGTTGATCCAAGGATACTGATGTCAATTATTCTGATGTATACACACGGTTCTCATTTATAAGGATTTCACAGGTATCTGATTATGTTTTTTCTTCCCATTGTCTGATATCTTTGTTTTGCGGGCATAAGGTTGCTGCCATGTTTAAAATTGGAAATAGCAAGGATCTCCCAGAAATTCCAGAGGACCTCTCGGATGAAGGGAAGGACTTTGTAAGGCAATGTTTGCAACGCAATCCACTACATCGTCCTACAGCTTCCCAGCTTTTAGAGCATCCTTTTGTAAAATTAGCTGCACCTTTGGAAAGATCTATTCTGTGCCTTGATCCTACAGATCCACCCCCTGGGGTTTCAAATGGAGTTAAAACTCTGGTATTTCCTTTTTTCATGTTATCCTTTCATTTCTACTGAGGTCAAGTGTCACATGCCATGATGTTGAACTTTATTTCTTTCCTTTAGTATTTTCTGTTTGTTTTAATTAGGAAATGCATCATGTTAAATTTATCTCCGATATGGTGCTGAAATGCATTTTTTGTAGTCCTTTGATGCCATGATAAATGTATGAATGTGTAATGATGCCTAACAAAAATTAGGGAAAGAAAGAAGTTTGGTTATTTGTGGAAATTGTCATCCTTTTTTTTTTGTCACAATAGTTTTACAATCTGGTATAGAGTGCTTTCTCTGAATTTGTGGAGAGAAGTTTGCACTGGTAAGGATACAAGCAGAATGTGTAGCAAAGAGGATGCATCACTGGATGGGAGGCTGTATAAACAATAACCTATATTTTTCTGTTTTGTTAGTATGTATGTGAGGACACCATTGGATTTCTCTCCTGTTAGAGAAGTTGATAAGCCAATATGTGTCTGGGGTTGAAGGTTACAAAACCCGTATTCTTCTGCTTTTGTTAGAAGCATGACATGGGAGACACCTTTAGATCTGTCATCAAAGGCAGGGGCAGGACGAAAACCATAAGATGTTTTTGTAATAAGTTAGATTGCCTTGCAATGTCCAGTGAAGATTTGTTGAAAGAGTTCATGGAGACGAATTGGTTATTTGATGACCTGGAAATGCATGTAAAGGTTAATTGTCACAGAATACCACTTATAGAAGAAGATCTGGGTGTGGTTTTTGATAATTGTTTTTTCCCATTTAAATTTGGATTTCTGACCCATTCAGCAACTTTGGAACAAATTGGTGAATTTATACGAAGTTAACTAATGCTTCATGACAGCTATGAAAGTGCTCTTAATGTTGTAAGACAGCAAGACCTGGAAGGAGCAAATGTCTGCTTGAAAGAATGTAGAAATAGTTCCATTTATGAGAAAAGGATTAGTTGAGCTCTCCTAAAATCTGTGATGAAAGGCTGAGGTACATGTAGTGGCAATACATCTTGCTTGTAGAGTGTAGTAACAGTCTCTATGTTTGCTTGTTTTCATGTAGCGCTAGTCTGTTTGTAAGTGCCTTGATTTAGGTTTGCATGAAATCCTGTGGAGGTAGTACTGTTCCTGGGCTAAGAAGATTTAGCAACTTTTGACTGGTTTGTTGGTTAGCTTATTTTGATGCTGCTACTCTGAGATCTCAAACAAGCAGTTTTTCATGTCTATTGCATCATTCCTCTCTTGGATACCAGCTATGTTAAGTGTTGCTGTGTTTTATTGATAATTTTTCAGGGCATTAATCATGCAAGAAATTTTCTCACCTTGGATTCAGAGAGGCTCGCGGTTCATTCATCAAGAGTATCAAAAACTGGTCTGCATACCAGGTATCTATCTCTCTCACAATATCACTGCCATTACTGAAATCATCATCTTATTGTCTGATTTCAATTACCAAAATCTGTAGTGATTTACACATTCCAAGGAACATATCATGCCCTGTTTCTCCCATTGGAAGCCCCCTGTTGCATTCAAGGTCACCACAACATCTGAATGGAAGAATGTCTCCTTCACCCATAGCTAGCCCACGGACCACTTCTGGCTCGTCCACACCTCTGACAGGTGGCACTGGTGCTATACCTTTTAATCACTTGAAGCATTCAGTTCACTTCCAAGAGGGTTTTGGAAACATGCCAAATCACTCAAATGGCATATATGTCAATGGCTTGGCTTATCATGATTCCAGTCCTGATCTTTTTCGAGGAATGCAGCCAGGTTCTCCCATCTTCTCAGAGCTGGTTCCATGTGAAAATGATCTCATAGGAAAGCAGCTTGGAAGGCCTCCTCAAGGGGAACCTTATGATGGACAGTCAGTGTTGGCTGATCGAGTGTCTCGGCAGCTTTTGAGGGATCATGTGAAAATGAAACCATCCCTGGATCTAAGTCCCAACTCTCCTTCACCCAGTCGAACTGGAGGTATATAATCTAATAAATTGGTTGTGGGCTGACGGATCAAAGACTGACAGATCAAAGCAAGCTTTCAAGGTTTTGAGATGGTCATTTTGGTTCTATATGATTTTTTATTCATGACATTAACAGCTGTGGAAAACTAGCATGTTCAATAAGGGGTAGGAAATGTGGAATAAGGTTTAAGGTGATGAAGTGGCTGGGGGCAGACTGGTTCGTGTAGTTCCAAGCTTATGCATTCGGATCCATGCATGACAAGCATGTTAAGGTATTTGACAGTACTCACTCTGGTCGGATCTTTAGATGCACTGAAATGGAGCTTGCTAACTAGAGTAAGAAACTCGCTCGTGTGGGCATTTTGTGGTGACATGACTTGCGAACTTGCACGAACTTAAGAGAGCAAATCTTTGTAGCCCAACCCCCCACCCCCCAATCCATTGTATGGCAGTGTTCCTTTAGTAAGGAAATTATTCATGGAATTGAGAACTGTATATTCTTTTAGATCATGGTATAGAAGTAGCAAGTACAATTATTACTTTTCCGGGTCTGAAACGGCTGTACAGAAGATGAACTGAACTGGGATTAGAAATTTGTTTTACGCAGCAGATGTGTATTTGACGAGCCTGTGCTTATGTGTTTCGTGCAATGGTTTATGCTGGGGCAGATTAACTGTTGTCGTTCCAACTGATTTACATGTATGTACCTTACCCCTAGTCACTGAAAAGAATCCAATCCAGCGATTTCTGTATTTTCTAGTTCTCATCAATTTACTTAATAATAAGGTATCTTGTGCCTTTCTACCTATCATTGAGTTACGAAGCCAGTCAAATGATGGAGCGGATTGAAGTTTTTGTTCGTCTTTAGAAAGCATGAATGGTGTTGCTATGATTCCTGCGTTGTTACTAACAAATGTATATCTGCATTCGGTAAAGATCTGTCACGAAGTAGAAATAATAAAAGCTGCTCAACGTAAGCAAAATGAAAATATCAGTCAAAATTAGAGTCCATCGATCATTTTTCCTGTCATCCAATTAACTTACATGAGAAGGTTTAAGAGAAGATTCAAGGACTCAAAAGTCTGCTGCAAATTTCTAAACTGATGCCATTGTGCATAAAAACAATTCCATGGCATCAACTTTTGCAGTAGGATTTCCCTTGGTCCATTGCGTCCTGCACATCCCTGCTGGCAACCATATTCCTCACTCACCTTGACTATATAAACGTTCTGTTTCTGCTCAAATCCCACTTGATGCTCTTGCAGCAGAATAACATCAATGGTCATCAGATGATGAACTTTTCACCAACGCTTTTGCTTTCAAAAGATTGCTTATTTTTGGGAGGAAAAAAGAACTTGACCAGTGATCATGGCAGTGTGTTACAAGACTTGGATTAATTGTCAGGAGCAAAGATTGAAAGAATCAAGCAACCTTGTTAACAAAAACAGCAGCCAGCAGTAAAGGTAACAGGAAGCAGCAGTTAGCAGTTACAAGGGAATCACACGTGGCAATGAGTTAGTTGGCTGGGAGTTAGTTGGCAGTTCGAATTCAATTAGAAAGTCAGTTAATGGCTGGAAACAGGAGAAAGGTTTGTATAAATGAAGTAATTGTAATGGTCAAGCAATAAGAAAATCCAGTTTTTGCATTGCACTGCAATTCTCTTTACTTATTCTGTTACTTTCTTCTCAAATTAGAGAGTTCTTAACACAGTGAGACCAGAGCCATCAATCCCTTGTGTAACTTTTGCAGCTATGGAAGAAGCTGAGAACCCAGATGCTCCTTTTTCGCTCAATTTTTCTCTCTTATCATTCCCACAACTTCTGCGGTAGCCCTTTCTTTGTGGTTGTACTCTCCAAAGGTCAGTGGACAGTGGTGGTTTATCCATTTCATTTCTATTACGGGCTAAAGCGCGAGGCCCAGTCCAGTCCATGGAAACTAGGTCTGCCCATGATGCCAATTTAGTTCAATCAATGATCTCAATGCATGCAAGCTCAATAAGGTTAGTTGCTGAGATCATGCCTGATCATTTTCAGCTTCGCACAGTTAAGAGTTTGAAGGGAAGGAGAGGGGAGGGCATGTCATGACTGATTCCTTTTCCAAAATGAAATACAAATGGCATTCCTTAAAATTCTTCTTGTTGAGAAAGTAGTATTCCTCAAGTGCATGGTCATAATAAAACATTGATATCAAAGACCATATGGCAAATAAAATATACCCTCATCTTTTCCAGATATAAGAATCCCTCTCAAATATAATACATTATTTTGAGAATATAAAAACTTGTATGCATCATCTATTCAACCAAATTCATGCTGAAATCCCAAAGTTTCGTCGCTAACCCAGCATCTTTAGCCATTGAGGATGGTTTGGCCAAATTACAACCTGAAAAATATTCACCACTTACGCCCTTTACTTGTGGATTCAATGCCACATAGCACGTTGTTGCAGCACCCTGCAATCAAATTCAAGCAAAAAAAAATAAAAATGAAATTTGAAAGGAAACGAAGAATTGGTAGGCTTTTATGCAATAAAGGTATTTAGTTTAGGGAACTTTGTCAACAAACTAAGTGCTATTAGGAGTTTTATGATGTAAGGCAGCTAGCTCACCTGCTGGACATTTTTCAGAACAAGCCTGGCAGCCGACTCAAGGAAGACTGAATTAAATCAAAAGAACTAAAGTCACGAAGCTATTTTGCTCTTGAATTTAGGACTCAGTCCAGAGAAGTAGGACCCAAAAGATAACATAGTCAAAATGTGAAACCTCTTATGGGATTGTCATCGGCAAGACTTGTATTATGACGGAAAAGATTGGTGGCGATTACTCCAGGATGCAGTGAATTTGCAGTAATGTTTACTCCATCCTCCTGATTATCAAAACAACCAACATTATAACTGATTGCCCTTAACGTCATATCTATCCATGCACAGATATAGTGTAGGTAATCATCTATAAGCAGTTAGAGGTTTTTTTTTTTTCCCCAGAAAAGAAAGGTTCGAATCTTATTGTGGCTAAAAAAAATGTTTGTCTGCATCCATAAAAGAATGTATCGACCTTCTCTTTTCACCACAAGTACTTGCTGTGACCCTGTTATCAAAAAGAAGACCAGATACCTTGAATCGTCTGGTGAGTTCATTAGCATGCAGCACATTAGCAAGCTTGGATTGGCCATATGCCTGGAATTTTTTATACCTTTACAAGAGCAATCATAGACACAATTAAAATCCTCCATTCAAGATCAATATTAAATAGCAAGATTATATCAAGTAACAAATTAGCAAGATTATATCAAATAACAAATCAAACGTACTGAATAGCATGCATCAAATTCAATGCATGTTGAGAATGCCAATAGAGTTTCATGATTTAAGAGCTTACACATGATACCGGAAGAAACTGAGATGTTTTATGAAGGTTATTTCAATAAAAAACGTCATACTACATTTAATAATTATGTCTTGTGAATCACATCATACAAACACGCAAAACTGCCTAAAAACTGACATATGATAAGCTATTAGCTATTAAGTATTCATGTTTACTGATAAAATGTTCAATCACAAATCATGGGGATTTGAAAGGCATTCAGCTAAATCATATGAAGCATGCACAATAGTTTAAAAAACTAAAGACAGGTCGAAGTATCACATGCATTTATTCTCCGTGCATAGCACTAAGAGAATTATCTTTACTACATCAACTTTGTTCTGCAGGTTCAGATTTCACTTTAAGACGTAAGATTTATTTCATCATTTAAGCAGAATAAATATAAAAGTATGTTGGTCTTCAGAAAATTGAAAGATCTAAAATGCACCTGCCAATATCCTGGGAGCAGGCATGTTTAAAAATAAGTATATCAAATTATGGACAGTGTAATCCTGTTTGCTGACTAGCATGCTTTCAAGATTAGAAATTAATGCAATTCTGAGTGATTATAGTGTTACCCTGACTGATCATTGACTTTATCAAAACGAATCCCTTCGGGATATGGGTAACGGTGAAAATCTGAGGAAACATTTATAATTCTTCCTTCTCTGTTACTTTCACGTGCTGTTTTCTTCATGGTATCCAACAAAAGATTAGCCAAAAGAAAATGTCCTGTGGAAAGTATTAAGAGAAAATGACTTAGTCAACTCATTTTTTGGATAAGAAATAATTAAATTGAGATTTTTCTATAAAAAATAATAATATTAGTACCCAGGTAATTTGTTGCAAACTGTAGCTCCATGTTGTCTTTGGAGAGCATGAATGGTGGCGCCATGATTCCTGCATTGTTACTTACAATAGAGAAGATAAAATCATTCATTTTTCTATAATTCAGTAAATTGAGAAGGCTCAGGCTACACTAAGAAAGCCATGCATGCATGAACACAGGCCATATCGTTCAATCATTAGGATTCTTTACTTTTCCTTACATTAAGAGGTTCAATGGATGACCAGAGGAATTGAAATCCGATGCAAAATTCCGTACAGATGCCAGAGAACTTAGGTCCAATTCCATGGCATCAACTTTGGCTGAGGGTATTTCCTTAACTATTGCTTCTTTGACATCTCTTCCAGCAGCCATATTCCTGACCCCCATAATAACATGGACACCACGCAATGCAAGAACTCGTGCGGTCTCAGTGCCAATACCACTAGATGCTCCTAAAATCAGAGGATGCTTGTCAGTTCATAGTGCAAATACAAATTATTGAATGACTTGAACACAAGAAAATCCGTACAATACTTGCAGTCAACAATAAGAAGCTATAGAATGTACCCATCAATAATAAAGCATGCAGATAGATTTACATTCTCCGCAATAAAGGTTTTGTGATCTTTCCAAACACGTGCAAGTGTATTCATTTCATAGAATATTGAAGAACTAGATCCTAAAACCCTGTCAATTATCACTCAGATGCTATCAGTTCTAGCATTATATACTAGCATATGAAACGAACTAGCAAATAACTGAGGCTTTTTGGGTATTGTCTCACCATACAAATACCACAACTAAAGCGCACAAGATGGAATCTGAATTCTGTAAGATAGAATCATGATTCCTGAATATCTACAGAAGCACAAAACTTTACAGCAATTTCATCCTCAAGAATTTTGAGAGAAGTCTTTCTCTTTTCTTAACATTACCAGCAATATATTTGTACAATAAATAAGAAAGAGAAGCTAACCTACTGACCCTCAAAACAAGAAATAAATACTAGATAGGAAAGTATTCTACACTAAACTAGAAAGCAATAATCTAGAAAATCTAGATAGTTAATACCAGATTTCTCTTTCCTAAACCATATATACCAATATTTCTTTAAGATCCTAACTGATTTTGAGACTGATTTCCACACTCCTCCTCAAGTTGGGTTGTATATGTTATACATGCCCAGCTTGTGACTCAATTCTTCAAAATTAGTTCTTGGTAGAGCTTTGGTGAGGATGTCTGCAATTTGAGATTTGGTTGGAGTGTAGATGAGGTGAACAATGTTCTTCTCAATCTTTTCTGTGATGACGTGTCGATCTATTTCAATGTGCTTTGTCCTGTCATGATGAACTGGATTTTTTGCTATGCTTATGGCTACTTGATTATCACAATGCATCTGAATAGGTGTCAATGATTCTATGTCAAGTTCTTTAAGTAATCTTTGTATCCATATCCCTTCACATATTCCAAGAGCTAGAGCTCTCAACTTAGATTTTGCACTGCTTCTAGATACCACATGTTGTTTCTTGCTTCTCCAAGTTACTAGATTTCCCCAAACATAAGAACAGTATCCAGAAGTAGATCTCCTATCTACAATGTTTCCTGCCCAGTCTGCATCTATATAGATTTTAATATTTTTGTTGTCACATTTCTTGTATAGAAGGCCTCTACCAGGAGTCATTTTTAGGTACCTCAAGATTCTATTAACTGCTGCCATATGATCTTCTGTCGGGTTGTTCATGAATTGGCTTACAAAACTGACAGCAAAGCCAATATCAGGTCTGATATGTGAGAGATAGATGAGTCGATCCACAAGTCTTTGATATCTCCCCCTATCCACTAGTATACTATCATTTTCTGCTCCTGTCTTTTTTGTTGAATCCATTGGAGTGTCAGCAGGTTTGCATCCAAGCATTCCTATTTCTTTTAGTAGATCCAAGACATATTTTCTTTGAGAAACATATATGCCTTTCCTTGACCGTGCCACTTTCATGCCAAGGAAGTATTTGAGATACCCAAGGTCTTTGATCTCAAATTCCTTGGCTAAAAGTTTCTTCAATCTTGCTAGTTCTTCCTCATAATCTCCAGCTAAGATGATGTCATTCACATATACTATTAGGATTGCTATTTTCTTTTCTGGAAAGGTTTTTACAAATAATGTGTGGTCTGCTTGGCATTGGGAATATTCATATTGTGCTACTGTCTTTGTAAATCTGTCAAATCATGCCCGAAGGGATTGCTTTAGTCCATATAGTGATTTTTTCAGTCTGCATACTCTGTTGATGTTGGAGGATGTTTCTAGTCCAGAAGGAATCTTCATGTATACTTCTTCTAAGTCTCCATTAAGGAAAGCATTGTTGATGTCTAGTTGATGTAATGGCCAGTCTTGGTTAGCTGTTAGAGACAGAAGCACTCTAATTGTATTAAGTTTGGCCACTGAAGCAAATGTTTCTTGATAATCTATTCCATAGGACTAAGTAAACCCTTTTGCAACCAGACGAGCTTTTAACCTTTCAATACTTCTATCAGCCTTGTGTTTGATAGTAAATAACCATTTACACCCAACTGGTTTTTTTCCAGGGGGAAGTTCAGAAATTTCTCAAGTTCTATTCTTATTTAAGGCACTGATTTCATCACTCACTGCCTTTCTCCACCCTGAATCTTGAAGAGCTTCTTCAATAGACTTAGGAATCTGTACACTGTCAATGGCTGAAACAAATGCATGATAGGCTGGTGATAACCCTTCATATGAAACAAATTTGCTGATGGGATGACTTGTGCATGATCTAACACCATTTCTCAAAGCAATTGGAATATTTGAATCATTAATAACAGAGGCAGTAGTCTCACAGTCAGAAGTTTCCATACCTGAGTATATTTGAGCAGAATTTGGACTTGGTTCCGAATCTTGGTCATGTGCAAGAGGTATTGTGTGCTCTATCTCCTTTCCAAGTTTTTTTCTTCTTGAATAGGTAAGCAACTCATGATTTGTGTTCTGTTTTGGTATAGGATGAATTTGATCAGGAAATTGGACTGAGGCTGGATGTGTTGGGATTGATTGGATTGAGGCTGAAGGTGGTGTTAGGATTGACTGGACTAAGGCTAGAGGACTCAAATGACTTTAGACAAGACTCTGTTGGTTGTCTCCTAAGTTAATTACATGATCAGATTGTATATCCCAATTCTGATATTCTCTTATGGTTGCCCCTTAAAGATCAGACTTGGGATAATATGCTTGATGTTCAAAAGATGTGACATCCATAGACGTATAGACCTTTTTAAGAACAGGAGAGTAACATTTATAACCTTTTTAGTGTGGGGAGTATCCTATAAAAATGCACTTGAGAGAGGTAGGGTCTAATTTTCCTCTATGGTGTATATGAACAAACACTGAGCAGCCAAATACTTTAGGGTCTAAAAAAGAGAGTAGTTTGGTGTGTGGAAAGGCTTATAGAAGGACTTGGTTGGGAGTTTTGAAGTTTAGAACTCTGGAAGGCATTCTGTTGATGAGATAGGTTGCTGTGAGCACAACTTCTCCGCAGAATTGTTTTGGTACATAAGTAGAGAGCATAAAGGATCTAGCAACTTCTAACAGATGTCTATTCTTCCTTTCAGCCACTCTATTTTGTTGTGGAGTGTTAACACAAGAGCTTATATGGATAATGCCTTGATTTAAACAATAAGTATTAAGGCTGGAATTGAAATATTCTTTGGCATTGTCAGTTTTTAGGATTTGGATTTTAGTCTGGAATTGGGTTTGTATCATGTTATGGAAGTTTTGGAAAATCTGGCCAACTTCATATTTTTCTTTCATAAAGAATAACCAAGTCAATCTAGTGTGATCATCAACAAAGGAGACAAACCACAGAGTTCCAGTTATATTGTGCACTTGTGAGAGGCTCTATACATCACTATGAATCATTGCAAATGGATGTGATGGTTTATATGAAATGGTGGGATAACTATTGCGAACATGTTTAGAGAGTTAACATATTTCACATTTGAAGGATTGTGAACTTTTATTGGAAAAGAAGGATGGAAACAGCCTCTCAAGGTACATAAAATTTGGATGACCAAAACGATAGTGCCATAACAGAACTTCACTATCTTTATTAACATGAAAATTTAAAGCTAACTGACCCTTGGGTGATACATAGCTTCTGTTTTGAGTTTGCCTTTTAGAGAAATCTCACTCTTGAGTAGATAGAGCCCAGAACACATCTTAGCACTGCCAATCCTCTTCCCCGTATCCAAATCCTAAAATATACACAAATGAGGGAAGAATTTAGCAACACAATTTAGGTCACGGGTCAATTTGCTAATTGAGAGTAGGTTGCAGTCAAGGTTAGGAACATGAAGAATAGAGTTTAGGATCATGTCCCTTGAGAGTTTGCTCAGTCTTATTCCTTTAACTTGGGAGGAAGACCCATCAGCTATACAGACTATAGAATTATTAGTGCACTGATTGTATTCATTAAGAAGAGTAACATCTCCTATCATATGGTCAGATGCTCCGGAGTCGATGATCCAAGGGCTCGAGTGTTTCTTACTAACACTAAGGGCTGTTGAAAATTTACCTTCTTGTGCTAACAATCTAAATCTAGGACCAGAGGCTGACTCACTTGGTTGAGACAGTGAATTCTGACTGAAGAGTTTGTGTAAGATCTCAAGTTGTTCCTTGCTGAAAGGACCTGTTTTAGCTGGCAGAATGGTGTTCTTGTCTCGATTGTCATCTGAGGTAACATTGTTAGCACGTCTGTCTTTATCATTTATTGATTTTGATGGTTTCCAATCAGCAAGTTTGTCATGAATCTTCCAGCAATTTTCCTTGATATGTCTTGGTTTGTTGCAGTGATCACACCAGGGTCTTCCTTTCCTCTGAATATTATCATAGTTGCTGTATGAATGACCTCGAGCAGCAAGGGCAGATCCTTCCATTACATGAGCTGAGTTGTGAGGTCCCATCATTACTTTCTTTCTACTTTCTTCACATTTAACCTCAGAGAATGCTTCTCTGAGATTTGGAAGAGGTTTGATTCCCATTATTCTTCCTCTGACTTCATCAAGGTTCTTGTTGAGCCAAGAAGAAATTTGAAAGTTCTTTTTTGCTCAACAATTCTTCTATATAGGACTGTGTCTTCAGGGCAATTCCAGCTGTGAATTTCAAACATATCTAGGTGCTGCCAATAACGGCAAAGAGTGTTGAAGTATTGAGTAATAAAAAGCTCTCCTTGGCTTAGATCATGTAACACTGCCTCAATCTCAAATAGTTCTGATGCATTTTCAAAACTTGAGTAGGTTTCTCTTGTTGCTTCCCACATTTCCTTTGTTGTTCCATATAGGAGAAAATTTTCTCCAATTTCATTTGTCATTGAGTTGATCAGCCATGACATTACCATATGATTTTCAGTCTTGCATGTTCAGAACATAGGATCATTCTTTTCTGGTATGATGATATCCCCTGTGATATAGTCATCTCTGCCCTTTCCACAAATAAACATCATAACTGATGATGATCATTGAAGATAATTATATCCATTAAGTTTATATTATGTGATTTGGTGTGATGTACCTCCAGTGCCTCTTGAAAGGCTACCATGAGAGACTGTTCCTGGCTGTGAGGTCACCTCAGAGAGAGAGCTTTGTCCTGTTGCTGTCATGCTTTATAGAAACAGATTGGGGTTCAAGAGTAGGCTCTGGTACCATGAAGAATTTTAAGAAAAGTCTCTCTCTTTTCTTAACATTACCAGCAATATATTTGTACAATAAATAGGGAAGAGAAGCTAACCTACTGACCCTCAAAACAAGAAATAAATACAAGATAGGAAAGTATCCTACACTAAACTAAAAAGCAATAATCAAGAAAATCTAGATAGTTAATACCAGATTTCTCTTTCCTAAACCATATATACCAATATTTTTCTAATATCCTAACTCATTTTGAGACTGATTTCCACACATCCTAATAAATCTTGGTGAAATTTTCAAAAATCACCCCAAATTTGCACCAAGTGCTCCATGAATTAACATCATTGACCACAAACGGGACAGCATAGAAGAGAAGTAAAACTTGAGAGCTATAATTAAGATGGCAATGTATCACTGAGAGATCCTATGTATAACCATAGAAAGATGGAAAGGCCTGTCAAACATGGAGACATTTGTTAGTTTATTAAATTACCGTCTCTTTCATCTATAAAAATGGACTCTGGACGTACTAAACCTAATAAATTCAGATAAGAGCCGATCTATCCCTTGTTCTTTTAGCATCCATAAGTACAAGACAATACAATCATAATTCAAACAGAAAAGAGCATGTAAGACCTGTAACAATGGCAGTGAGGCCAGAGGCATCGACCCCATGAGTAACTTCCTCAGCCGTGGAAGACGAAGAGAACCCAGATGATTGTTTCCTGTTAAACAACCACATGATGGTTAGATGACCTAAACTCAGCTAGGTGGCAAAGTGTGCAATGGCAAGACAGCATCAGTCTTTCTTGACTAATGACTAATGCTGTGGTGGATCAAAGAGATAAAAAGTCCATGGCCACGCTGCGGCCAACTGCCAAACGCCAAGCCAGCCACCATCCTTTATTTGGCACCACGAAAACGCCACTTCCGTACGCTGTCGTTTCTACTTAAACTGGCAATTTAATTCATCTGTCAAGGTAATAAGGATGTTATTGGGGCACCATAACCATTTTTGGCTGGGAGTTACGAGTTACAAGAATGCATCCATCTCTATGCCCATTTGTTTATCCAAATATGTATAATGTACCCTAGACCCATCAAGCTCAAAGCCAGTCCATTAAAAAGTCTTAGCCTTCCAACCCCACTGCGTAAAAGAAAAAAGGCACATACGATGTAATCTACAGCAGGAAAAGCGCAAAGAGAAAGCTACATTTTGCATGATCCATCGAAAGATTAAATTTTCCTCGAAATTAATCAAATCTTACTGGAAAAATATGTTGCATATTTGAACACGCACGCATCAATGATCAATAGGCTAGCTTGTTTACAAAAGATAGAAGAAGAACCTCTCCCTGCATCCAAAAAAATTATTTAATTTTAATTCATTAAAGCTTCTCGTTAAAAAAAAAAAAACTCAAACCTTAACACGCATTGTACGTTAATTTAAATCATTAAAAAAAAATCGATTTTAAACTAATATGGAAATAAGTGTAATTTGGCAGAGACATTAATGTCAACATGCTAATGACTTCTTCTAATCCTAATACTAATCTTAACATTTATGGGCAAGGCATGCGAAATTAGGTAAAAATAAATAAATATTATTTTGATACTGGAGAGCTCACGAGGAAAATACAAATTGACCGCGCAAAACAAGAGAACGTAAATAAGAAATCTGGGAGGGGTAATAATGGAAACATGATGATGGACCGGTCGTTAGAAGTGAACCCAACGGCCAGCGGAAGGAACCAAGGCTGTCATATAAAATGCAAGCCCAGTTAAGGTAAGGAACCAGCCAGCTGCAGTTAAAAGTTAGAACTACATTGTTGAAACCCTAACTAAACTAACTGAGAGAACAAGAGGGAGTCACGTGAGAGGCAGACCATCTTCTTGATAGAAGTCACGTGCACCACCCAACACGCAGCTCACCATAAACAAAAGAGAAAGAAAGAACAGCGAAAGAGAAATAAACACCAGAAATTAAAAAAAAAATCTTTAACTACCAAAAATAAACCCTAAGCTAAAATCTTTTTTAAAAAAGAAAAAGAATGCAACCCAAAACCCTAAATTTCTAAATATTTTCCCATAATCTCTTGAATTCTCCCACTCGAGGTAAGCTCTTGAATTTAATCCATTGATGAATGTTATTGCTCTCCATTTGTATTGAAGCTTATTTTGATTGAATTTTGAATTTTTTTCTTATTTGTATCCGATTTTTAGTGTGGGAAATTGAATTTGTATTCACCAGTTCGAACTTGGTTTTTTCTTGAGGTTATTTTTAACAGATAGTGAAGTTTTATTCAAAGGGAGAGATGCAACTCTCTGTTTGTTTTTAATGATTCTTCATGCAATTGTTAAAAATATGAAATTGAATTTATCACAAGCTTAGTTGTTGGACATTCTCCTTCTTCTTTTCCTCTCTACATTTTTATTGCGGCAAAGCTTGTATGCTTCCTTCGTTAACAAAAATGGACGAATGGACGGGTTTTTTTCTTTATTACTGAATGTACAGTTTTCATCTTATAAGTTCCTGTTCTAGACGAGCTTAGGCAACTCTTTTTTTTTGTGGTGAATTCTTGGTTATCTTTTTAATAAAGATCTGGAGATTAAGAAATTGGAGAGAAAAGTGATTTATAGTAAATCTTTTCACTGGTTACTGCCATTTGTTCAATTAAGATAACATCACATGATGCTTGCTTCTTTTTCTTTCTTTTTTTTCATGATTCAAGGAAGTTTTGTTGATAAGAATATGCTGATATTCATGTCGTTGAGATTCAACAAAGGGTCATTTTGGGAAGCATTGATACAGAGCCTGTGTGCATCTGAAGAAGTTAACATTCTGACGAGGACACAACTTTTATTTCCTTCGCTTCTTTCTTGTTTTTAAAACCATAGGTGCAAGCTCTCAATTAGTATTAATAAGTTTTTTACAGTTTTTACCAGATGTCAGAAGCTGGAATGGCTGTAGTGAAACCCCAGGTATGTCTTCTTACATAGTTGTGTAATTAGTCTTTTTTCTGTTTTAATTAGCTTTATTTTGTGTTCCTTTTAAATTGATTTGTATAGATGTAGATCACATTTCTCCTTTAATTAGCTTGTTGTTGGTAACATATGCATCATTATTGGCAATTTGTTTGATTGATAAATAGTTACGCAGTAGGTTGAATATTGGAAAACTTTTAGGGTTGAGAATTATGATTCTACAAAGGTTGTTCAGTAGTTGAGGTTTGTTTAAAATTGGGTGAAAAAGGAACTGCTGGAATTTTAATTTCTGGATACGCGGTACTGGCATCAAGCTTTTCTTTTTTTCCCCTTTCTTTTATTTGTTCATTTGTAGCTTTAATTTGCCTTTTTATTTCGTTCTTTCTTAAATTTTGTTGGGGTTTTCTGTATGAAGATGAAGTCTTACATTTGGCTTGTAGCTTTAATTTGCCTTTTTATTTTGTTCTTTCTTAAATTTTGTTGGGGTTTTCTGTATGAAGATGAAGTCTTACATTTGGCTCCAAACTGCTGATGGTTCTATCCAACAAGTAGAAGAAGAGGTAGCCATGTTTTGCCCCATGATATGCCGAGAAATTATTCAAACGGGCATGGGATCATCCAAGAATTATGCTATATCACTTCCTCAACGAGTGAATCCTGCCATTTTGGGCTTAATACTTGATTACTGCCGGTTTCATCAAGTACCGGGTCGCTCTAATAAGGTCTGACTGGTTTCTTTCATTTTCTTCTCTATGTTTTCAGATCCTGTAATTCTTCTGCTTTCTCAGATGCTATCACTTCCCAGAACTCTGGAATTTTAAGGATTAGAGAAATGCCATCATCATCTAATATTAAATTTTTTCTTATTTTTTTGGTGTGGTGTGTGTGTGTGTGTGTGTGTTGGAGGATGGGGTGGGGAGATGGACAGCATAGCTTGTGGATAGCCAAGTTGAGTAGTAATTTTATTTTTACTTGCTCATTCTTTTTCTAGGAGCGAAAAACTTTTGATGAAAAGTTCATTCGGATGGATACAAAAAGATTATGTGAGTTGACATCTGCTGCAGACAGCCTCCAGTTGAAACCTTTGGTTGATCTTACAAGCCGTGCGCTTGCTCGAATTATTGAAGGGAAAACTCCTGAGGAGATACGTGAAACATTTCACTTGCCCGATGATCTCACAGAGGTGTTGCCAATAATAAGTCAATGCTTTATTTCTTTAGCCCGTGTGAGTGTTTTTTCATGTAGATTTGGTTTTCTCCAGGAAGAAAAATTGGAGCCTCTTAGAAACATCACTGATGATCCGCGAATCCGGCTTCTAAATCGATTATATGCAAGAAAGCGGAAAGAATTAAAAGAAAGAGAAAAATTGAAGGTTGTTACTTTTTTTTTTCCCCAGCTTTCCCAAGGACAACATTTTATTTATTTATATCATTTGACCCATATTTGTTTCTGTTGG
The DNA here is from genome assembly GCA_015708895.1 of Populus ilicifolia. Lineage (NCBI taxonomy): Eukaryota > Viridiplantae > Streptophyta > Magnoliopsida > Malpighiales > Salicaceae > Populus > Populus ilicifolia. The sequence continues at coordinate 351,938 of SRLM01001330.1, read as the reverse complement.
TGCATCTTTTTTTTTTTCCAGCTTTCCCAAGGACAACATTTTATTTATTTATATCATTTGACTCATATTTGTTTCTGTAGGTGCATCTCTTAATTGTGTGTTTTTAATTTCTCTACAATCATTATAGTATTCAATTCATCATATGTGCAAATGGATCTTGTAATAATAGCAAATGGATTTTTCACATGTTCTAGGATGTTGAGGTTGAGGAGGAGCATGCAGATGACCGCTCAGTTGAGGATCTCCTATCATTTATAAATGGTGCAGATGGAGGTATGTGTGTGGATGTTTCTTCATTATCCTGTTGAAGATAGTTAGCACCTTCTTCTTACCAAATCGATAGCACTTGATAACAACAGGTTTCTTCAGTCGCTTCAGACTTTTTAATGATATTCATGTTCAACATATGGCTTCTATGAATGTTTGATTGAATCAGTACTTAAATAGTTATCTTTTTAAGGATATTTTGTTTTTGGAAACTTATCAAATGCACTACCATTTGCAGATTCAAAGGGGTGTAGAACGAGTAAGAATAAAAAGAAAAACCGGAGAAAAAAAGATCAATCAAAAGATTCCTCCTCGAACAATTCAAATGAAAACCAAAAGAAGGTTTCAATTTCTTTCTCAATCTTCTCTCGTACATTTCATTGCTTCATGGAATTGCTTTGCAGTAATTGTGTCGTATTTAGTTTTGCATGTCATGATTATCTTGTTGGCACTATGAAGGGTGCTTTTCTCTCATTGCTACTTTGCTGTTGTTGGTTGATTTCTTAGGAGTCAGACACTCTCCCTGCTGCTTGCCCTCATGATGACGTTAGCGATATTTTGGCAACATCTCCTAGTAGAACTTCAAATTCTCAAGACTTTGATGATGCTGGCATTGATGATGATTTAGATCCTGCAAAGATGGAGGAACTAGACAGGTTAATCATAATGCTTGATTATCTGATTCAGTCAATGAGTTCAATTTGTATCTTGTTACTAGCAGCATTTCATGTGGAATTTTGACACTGTTGAAACAGCAGTATATTTTAGACTGCAAAAGCTTGTTAAACTATATATTTCTTAGGAAGAGAGAGAGGATTTTTAGCGCTTTCTGATTCAGATTCACAACTTCTCTTTTAATTTTCTATAATACAGAGAGGTTGAGGACTTTGCTCGTAGATTAAATTCGGATTGGCCAGAAAGGATGCAGGAAATATTGTCTTTGGGCCCAGAAAGAAGGCTTGTATCTATGAATGTCAATGGATCTTTGCGTAGATATTCAGGTAATTTTTTCTTCTCTTTTTCGTTTCTTTTGGGCATTCGCTTGTGTAATTTGGCAGCCTGGTCAGTGGAAGTTGTCTGGGATTTGTTAGGTGAAAATTTTTTCCAAGTCCTCAGGAATAGCAGACATGAATCTCTTGGTCTAGATGGTATAGCGGACTACCATAGGGCTCGATCCATTGAAAGATTTTTTAATGTAATTAATGCAATATTTGATATGTATAACAGGTTTGGACCGGAGATAATGTGAGGATACTCTTGCCCTTTCAAAAACCTTCAGCAGCATGAGTGTTTTGGAGAAGATACTGCACGGGGTTCGCTGCTGTCAGATGCTGGAAGAATTGAGGCTGTTGTTTGGTGTGTATCGCACGGGAGCATATTGTTTGTTTGACCAACCAAAAATGCAAAATTCTTCCTGGGGATCCTTGTATGTTCGAAAAGTTTAGAAAGTAGAAATGAAAAAAACTCATAGTGGACAATTGGAGCACAATTTGCTCAGTTGTCTATATTTTTTCTGCTGTTGGCTTTTGTTTGTGACTTTCAGCTGTTTTCATCGGCTAGCTCTTGTACCTTCGAAACATATTGCTTCCACAAATTTAATTTTTTTTCTCTCTATTGAATGCCATTCAAAATTTTTTCAACATTTACAGAATGCTTCCTATCGCCTTCATGAAGATCTCCAACCTATAGAAGAAAAAGATTTGACGATACATAGTTCTTATGTAACAAATCCTTGACTCCGCTCGTTCCTAGATGTTTTCTGGTGACACGAGTGGGAGTAACCAGTCTAACGGATACCTGAAACCGCACGACGGACGCCACCGTTTTTATCATTAAATCAAAAGTCATTTAGATTTTATTTTCCAGAAGGTAATCAGTCTAGGATGAGACCAGTATTTAGCACACCAAAAGTAAAAAATACAGGAGCACTTGCAAACAATTACAGCATATGAACCTGTAGAAACTAAGATATTTTTATTTTTCTACTCCATACTAATGACTTATGAAACAACAACCATGGCAGATTTAATCCTTGACCTTGAATCCAGAGTAGTACTTCTTGAAGGCTCTAGGGATATAAACAGGCAACAAGAAGCCGAAAAGATTGAAGCACCAAAAGGCCAGGTTAGCCACAGCAAGAGCTCTACCAATATGGAGCCTCCAAGTAGATCCTCCATAATCCTGTTCCGCCTTTGAGATCTCATCCCTCAACCAATCCACAAGTGTGAAAATCCTCCTCGAATTATAAAATACAGGCACGAAAACACGAATTGGGATCGAAAACCTGTCAGAAAATGCCACTCCTTCCATGAAAACCTGAGCTGCTAGGAGAAAAACATGCGGCGCTGCTGCCTTGATCCCTTCTTTATCTCCCTCGAAAATGCCTTCAAAGATGTATGCTATGGGGAGAAAGAGTCCAATAATAGCACCCACAAACACGTATAGGCGAAGAATCTTGTTTTTCGGATCGAAAACTACAGAGTCTCTAGGAGGGTTGGTGGTAGGGAATGCAACTTTGGAGAAAAAGTACATGTAAATGATGGAGAAGACAACAAAAGCAAAGTCTTCAGGACTTACCATCCCACTCGCAGCAAAGACAGTCATAACAGCAAGAACATTTAGCTGACGAAAGCTCAAGAAACCAGCTTTCTTTGAAGTGGTAGTGTTTTTAGGGTTTTTCAAGGAAGTAAGTTCTTCTTGGAGCTTCTGTTCTTGCTCCTTTTCGTTTGGAAGGCTTATGTCATTACATGTTGGTCCGACACCACCTGACATTTTGTTCTAGTTTTGGCTAATTTGCAATTGTGTACAGTATCGAGAGAGAGGAAAAGAAATGGAGAGGTGAATCAGAGGAGTGAAATTTAAGAGGAGAGGATATTCGATCTGGTAAATAGGTACGAAGCAAGGAGAGTGTACAAGTGGCAGTTTGTGAGGAGCTTAAGGAGGATAAGTAGAAATCGTGGCTTGTGTTGGTGTGATGTCTTCTTGGTCAACGTGGTGGCAGTTCTTAAGGCAGATTTGGGATTGTCACTGTTTCAATTCTTGGTTCTTACCTATGCAAAAACCGAAGTTTCAGTGCTTGGCAGTGTCTTTCTTTTCTGTCGTGGTGATACCGCTGGTGAAGCCACCGAGAAAACCCCAAAAAATAAATACAAGAGCTGTAGCTCAGCAGTGCTTGATATATAGAAAACTCATCAAGAATGAATACGAAAGTAATTTCTTTCATGGCTTTACTACTAAAATCAAAATAAAGGGTTTGAAGCCATGACACCTTTGATTTTAATAGAGAATGATACGAGATCCCGGGGGGTACGAGGTCCTTCACACCCACAAAGTTCATCTTTGATGAAAGAAAAAAAAAGAAGAGAGATTCATTGAGTGATAACCTCGTGAGCCAGCACCCTCTACCTTATCAAATGTTCAATTCTTAAATCGGATTGTGCAACGTAATGTATTTTATAAAATTTTCTAATTGAACGAAATTGTTTTTTACCAAACCAGAAGGATTAAAGTGAGATTAACCAAAAGTGAAGGGACGTATCAAAAATCACCTGAACAAGCCTACATACCAGCTAATGACCAATGGCCAAAAATGAATAAAAAGTATGCTCGCTAGTCTACATTCAGGTTCCATTTTCTGCTGAATCGATGAAATAAGAACCCCGAACTTTGCAATGCCAAGAAAACCATATTTATTACACAAAAATTTGGACTATTTCTCCAAAAATAGCTAAAGTCGAACATCCTATGACGAAGGGGAAAAAAACGGAGGAAGCGCAAAAAAGGACTTTCCGGCAAAACCTGTCTTCAAATTTCTGACAGAACCATCAGTTAAACTGCAACCTCTGCTAAGAATACAGCGATGATTAAACTGTGCACCTCTGTAAAAAAAAAAAATAAAAAAAAAAACCCTTTCTCTTGTCAATCTTATATTAAGAGATGGATCTTTGTTTAGGTATATACTTTAACTTGACACCCTTATCAGGCTTTGTTTTACACTTGGCTTTACCAGCTCCAGCAGTTGATGACTCTTGTGCCTCCACATCAACCAACTGATTTTCTGCACTGCCATTGACGTCTTGCTTTCTAATATCCAATGAATGATTTGCAGCAACTTGATAGTCAGGGGAAAGAGCCAATTTCACATGTTCAGCAGCAATGGTCCGCTTCCACCCTACATGACAATACAGTCAATCAGACAAGCGTGAGAAGAGCCAAGCAACTTAAACTATGGACATATAAGAGCAGAGTCATAGCATGTTATGGTCGGAAAAGGACTATAACAAGTGCAACTGCAAACAAAGTTGAACTTACTCTCCGCAAGAAAAGCCTTTGCTTCAAGGCTTGAGAACTGCAAGCCTCCTCGGTGAAGATCCCCCAGTGGAGAACCATTCTCCATCCCACAAAAGCTATCATCCATGGCACATGATCTTAGAGAGCTGTTATTGAACAAGATCTGATCCTCAGCCTTACCATCATTGCCATCAGGTTGGCATTTTCTATTGCCACTATCAACTAGTATTAGACCTTTTGTTCCATTTCGACTAACAGGCCTCCAAAGCTTTACTGTTGGCCGATTCATGCCACATTGAACAGAATCAGGTCTGTTGTGCTTTTCCTGCACATTTTTCTTCTTTGAAATTTCATGCTCTATAAGGCAATCATCCTGGGCTCCATCCAAGTTGTTACTTTCATCATGGCTACAATTTCCAAGAGTGACAGATATAGAGCCAATCAGGACCTCCCCCTTCTTCTCATATTCGGGTTCAGTTATTACTTCCTTTATTACTCTAGCTTTAAGACTCTCCCCATTATATTCTGGTTTAAGTTTTTGGCTCCACTTTCTATTGCCATTGACCATGGGCCCAGGCTTAAAATCCCTTTGAATTCCATGCTTCTCCATGGCACCAGGTTTTGGAGCTTCAGAGTTTTGACTTGCAGGGAAAACATTTGGCAGACTATTCCTTTGTGATCTTGAAGGAGCATGCCATCGAGTAACAACCATATGCCTATGACTATTTCCTAGTAACTTTGACCGTTCGCCACCATGCACTATCTGATTTTCCAAATCAACGTCTTCATCTGTTCTTGGTAGTAGCAAGGGTTCAAGTGATGAGGGAACATCATCTGGCAGGGTCTCTGAACCAAGCGTATCAGAATCAGATATAGCCAAGGGGCAAGATTGTTCAGCTTGAGGCACAGCCTCCAGAGTGTCATCAATACACTCCTTAAAATCGACCTTCTTGTCTTGCCTTTGCTCCTTTGCTTTCTGTTCTTTGTGCCTCAGTTTTTTCTGCCTCTTCCTTTCCAAGAGTTCAGCCAGCCTACAAATTTAGGAATTAAAATACGTCCATGCAATTCATGAGTCAAGTTTTTGAACCCCCGCGTAACAACACACAGAAAAAGTCAAGTTTTTGGCTAAATGGGAAATTTATAATTCTAATATATTGAGGTGGCCCTTCCGAGGGTGTCAAGAAGTAACGATGAAGAAATTAGGCGAGGTAATGTCTGAGCTATTATGGTTGAATATCTGAATCTTAAACTTGTCCCTTAACAGTTCAATGAAAAGTCCAGTTTTCAGAATATAGGTTTGAGAGCTTAATAGAGCAGCGGATCCAAGCAAAGAAAAATATTTATGAAACATGAGCTCTTCTCATATCTGATTCTACTTTATGTGCTGTATTTTTTACACTGGTGCAGTTCAATATTCTTTTACTTGTAATAATTAATCATGTTTCCAATGTTATGCCAATGCGTAGAGTCCATGTAATTTCCATGAAGAATAAACTATGGGTAGCTCCAACCATAAATGCCAGTTTAATTGAGAATAGGTCTGCGAACTCTCAAATAATCAAAACTATAGAATGATCATTAGGAAAGATTCATTGATTCAAATGATAAAAAAGATCTAACAAGAAAGCATGAAAGATACATCTCCTTATGAGCTTTTCTCTGATTATTTTAATTCTTGCCTTCTTAATTTTCTACTTCCTGATATCATCAATGGCTCCAACTTGGATGTGATGGATTTTAATGACAATGAAAGTTAGACAAGTTCAAGAGCAAACTAAACTTGCAACAGAAGCAAGACGCAAAGAAGCATCACACATTCAATGTAGCAGTGTGGACATAAGGTGCACCTTCTTTGGGTGGCTTCCTCCTCCTCCACGAGCAACTTTTGGCACCTCAAAGCTTCTGCATCCTTGTCTGCAAGCCATGCTTTAATCTGAATGCAGAGAATCACAAATGGCAAGAACAAAACAGACCAGCACATTACTCAGTGCAACGGTGTTTAAGGAACAGCTTTGGTGAATGCAACACGACAGCACTGGTATGCTTAATGATAATTGGAACTTTGGAAGTAAGTGAGCCCAAACAAATGAAAGGAAAGGAAAGGAAAGAAAGATACCAATTTCTGTTCCACCACAAAGCTTGTGCAAGCAACTATATTCTTTGTTTCAAGCCCAATCTTCCCAGCCCCACCATCAAAAATATATTTTTGTATTAATACAGCTGTTCCACACAAAAACGTTTTCTCACTTGCATCATCAAGAATACTGAATAGCTGTCCAGAAGACAAAGGAAACCTGGAGGGCCTCCCTTGGACAAGATCCTATCAAGAATAAGGATACATTACATTTTTAGGATAAGTAACATGGCAGATGAAAACCAAATAAAATCCAGAGGAAAAACAATGACAAGGAAAGGATGCCCCCTTACCAAAAGGGCAGAACCAGCTCTCAAACAAGATTGCGTAAGCGAAGAAATCACTGGTTTCCGAATAACTGTCGTCAATGACTTTATAATCGAAGACCCTGGAACTTCCTAGTAAGTAATTAAGGAAAAGTGGAGAAAATGCTTACGAAATGATTATAGAATGACAATGAACATTTTATTGTAAAGCAAAAGGTAAAGATTCCTACTCCAGATGCTTATTGTTCAACATATAAAAATATGAGACAAATAAAGACAGTCAGATGCTAATATCAATAGTTCAACTGGAATCCAAATTCACTATCATTTCTGCTATCTACATTAAAACATCCAACAAAATTGAAGAAACTAATCTTGACAAAGTAAAAGGGGAGAAAGGTTTTTAAATTTGTTTTTGGCAGAATAAGAAATTTTCACAGAAACATTTTTGAATGACATCTGAGCATTTTGCAACATCAAATAACTAAAATTGGGAACTAGACACCCTCTGTGTGGTATCAATCGCACCAAGCATATCAAACAGACAAATGTACAGTGCATGTTTCAAACAGAATATAGCATGCTGCCAACATCAGATACACAAGCTAAACCTATTATTGAAAGCACAGATACAGAATCTTCATAGACAACTCATGTTTAATTATTTATAAAACTGTAAAACATATCCAACAAACAGAGATGAGGAACCACTAGAATACCTCCAATGTCACATCCTTGAATGATAATATTTCCTTTGCCTCATCCTCAGAAAGCTGAAGAAATAAGAACATTTAAAATTCTGTTAAAAGAGATGGGTTCAGCCAAAACTCCCCAAGGAGGAGAGAGACACTTCACCTTATCCCAAAATGCTCCTAACATGTCCCTGTTTTTGGCAGAATCCTACAAGGTGAAGTGCAACATATTTCAGAGGAATTTATAGGATTTAAATTAACAAGAGAATAGTTAAAAAAGAAACTATTCAATGTGAAAAATCAACATAGTCAGTACTGAACATCAAGCAGACACATAACTACAAGGAACACCAGATTCTCAAGTTCCACAATGTAAAAAAAAAGTTAAAGCAGCCATGCACAAACAAAAGAACGAGCATTTCTGCCAGAGAAATGAATTAAACCTTATCAAGTCTTTTCAACCTATGGTGAACACGCAAGTGTCTTCTATAGTTAATGGAAGAACAAAATTCTCGGGAACACTTGCTGCATTTTTGCATCTGCACCTTCAAAGGAGTGAGCAAAGGCCAACCTGGGTAATCTGCAAAAAAGAAAGCCAAGGAAATCAATTGCATGGCTTCAATGTCACATAAGGTCATATGCCAACCTCAACCCAAAAACCCAGCAACTGAATGAAGAGGCATTCTTTTTCACTTACAATTCATTTAGACATAATTTAGTACCTGGCTGATCGAGAGCATTGAGTAATTGGATCCACTGAACAGGTTTATCATTTGGCCTCGAAAAAGAAAGAAGAGGCTGTCTCCCAATGGCATCCCTGATGAATGTATCCAGAGAAGAATCATTCCCCTCCTCTGGTCTCATCACATCAGTAATACTGTTCACAGGTGTCACAACTGGCATTTATATGTGCACACAGCTAAACTAAAAAGGCTAAACCAAACCACCTAACAGTCCACTGGAAGCCACTGCACCAAATAAAAAAAAAAGAACTGATTCGAAATTCTCAATTTACCAAACTGAAAAGGAAAGTGATCTCAAAATCAGAAGGAAAAAAAAAAGGAAGGAAACACAATAATCATATTTCCATTTCAATAACATTAACAACAAACTTTCCACAGAAACACATAAAGATCAAACTTTTTCAAACTGCCAGAGACTATTCAACTCTGGAACAGAAACAAAGAAAGGATTGCTCCAAAACAAGCAAGATCAACATATATTCAGTACCAGATCACCATAAAAATGATAAAAACAAAAGGACAGCATGGAAAATTCAAAACAGGATGCCTTATATCTGCATTTTGACGAGAACCCACCATTCACAATTCAGGTTTTTAACAGCTAAACGGTATAACAGAAATTAAACACCAAAAAAAGGCCCTTTTCCCTTAAAAAAAACTGCATGCTTTATGTGATCTGAGATGGGTTATTGATGGTGACGTACCCAGTAAGAGAGAGACGGATTGAGATCAGATAAATTTGGATTCGCCGGGATAGAGAACAGGAGAGTTGATGGAGATGATGATCGACCAATAACACGAAAAAACCAAAGAGGAAGAAAAGGTGAGAGAGAGTTTCCAGGGAGAGAATTGTAAGTGAGAAAACCCAACTCTTATACGTGGGTGTATATATATATATATATATATGAGGCAAAAATGGAACCCTTTTCTTTCCAAGTAAGCACTCCAGCAAAACACCTTTAAATTCATTAAAGAATTCATATAGAATTGATAATGTATATTTTAGGTCCTGTATGTTTATTACTATTTCACCGGTGATCCTATAATCTAACTTCTTTCAATTTCATCCTTATAGTTTCTACAAGTCTTGATCGTATGTTTTAAGGTACATAATATAGGTTTATAAATATTCTAGCCACACTTGTGTCAGGTCAAAGTTTAAGGTGTTGAAATTAGTTCATATGGGGGTTGAGGCGATTCCTGAAACTTTGATAGTAGAAATAGAGTATTGATAAATTATAAGGACGACAATGAAGTTTACCCATTAAGGAACGACATGACCGTGACATGGGAAACTTTCGAACTCGCGTGGGGTCTATAGAAAATGAGAATTGAATGAGATCATCCACGTGATGGTGGAGCCCAATGGACCCTTGAATTATGTCAGATATTGGGCCTTCATGATATGGGGTTTAACATTGGATTTTGGCAAAGCTGTAAAAACCCGGTCCAAGCCCACCATGGATTACACGGATTATTGGTGTTTCAAGATTTATTTTTCTTTTAAAAAAATAAAATAATATCATTTTAATTATAAAAAATTATAGTCAAAAAAATAATCATAAAAAAAAAATAATAATTACTAAAAACAGTAACTAAAAGAGACCATCAAAAGGGATGAATTGATTTACATCAAGTTATTTAATATCACAAAATAAAATATTTATCCATTTGTACCAACCAGATTTGTCTATGAAAATAAATAAAATATAATATAAATATAAGCACACATAAAACTAAGCGAATAAAAAAAAATATATAAGGTCAAACATGTCAGAAATATTATTTTAAAATAATTATTTTTTTATAAAATAAAACTCATCGACATAAAATAAAAATAAAACATTCAAAAAATAAATAAAAAACTAAACCTTTTAAAAGAAATGAATCTATAATTGTGCACTGGATTAGAAGAATGAAAAATAAAAATAAAAACAGTAAAGCTTGGTCCCCAACAAATTAAACACCAAATGATGGAAGATAGGTGTGCATCTTTACTTGGGAGAGAGTGAAAAGCAGGAAGGAGAAAAAAAAAACAATTATAGTTGAAAAATATTTATATGTGTCATATTATGAAAAATAAAATAGACAACACTCTTAACAACACGATAAAATAATATTTTTGGCCAATAAAATACACCGCGTGCCCCAATATAAGGTCATGGATACATTTTATGCACAAAAAAACCAACACATGAAAAGATAAAATCATCACTATTTTTTTTTATTTTTCCCTGAATATAATATAATATAATAGTATATGACAGTAGAAATGATATTTTATAATCTTTCTTGCAAAAATACAAGGGCAGGAACACCTTTGCCCCAACAACTCAACTTTCTTTGTGTTTGGTGTGGAGAAAAATAAATAATTATATTATTTTGAGAAAATTGAAAAGATAAAAGTAGCACTGGCTATGTTTAATGACCAATCAGTGGTTTTTTTTAAAAAAATAAAATTGCTCCTAGACAATCAAAATTCCTTTCTAATGAAAAAAATCATTACTACATTGCTACAATCCATGATGTAATTGATAATAATGTCATCTATAAGTTGTCCAGTCTGACAAGTATCAAGCTATTAGACTCCCAACAAGCATTTAAAATGGTTAGAAGGACTAGACCTCTAAAAACAGATTCAATAATTTTACATTAATAAAATGGATATCTTTGGAAAGCTGCGAATAAAAACTAGTGATTTTTTTATTGTTTAATTTTTACTAAATTTAGAGAAACTATAGCGTCTTAACCAAATAAAGTTAGATCGTGTACTTTTATTATGTTGTATCCTTTCAATACATGCCATTAGTAACCTAAACAAACAAGTCTTTAGCATTATATATGTCTTGAGTTATTTTTATTAAACATAACTCTAGCTTAAAAGTCACATTAATTCATTATAATCCTAAGTTATTTATAAAAATAAATCTTGAATCGTGCATGATTCAAATAAAAAATTCCAACTTTAGTTTTTAATTGATCGGGAATCCAAAACCGAAATGATGAACTGGGTTTAGTAGTCTCATCTCATCTCCGGTGACCATTAAGATTTTAAAGGCTCAGCCCAACCAGCCGAAGCAAGGATGGTGTTGGTACGTGCTAGCTTCATCTTGCCCGCCAAAACCCACCATACTCGAAATGTCATGCTATGACTACTGCCACCACCTGACCTTCTTGCCTTCCTTTGACTGTTAGGTTTTCAAGCTTCCTCTGACCGAACTTTCTTTTCTTCTTCCTCATCAACACACAGATATATCCAATCAATGGACCATGGAAACCACCTCACAAAACCCTCCTCAGCCCTACATCAACGACCTTGCTGATTCCCCAACCGATGCCAACTTTATCATCTCTGATCACCATGATCTCCTCTCTCAGCTTCAATCTCTCCAACACTCTTTCGATACCATTCATGGAAAATCCTCCTTGATGGAGGAAAACCTACTCCTCCTCCAGCAACAAAGAGATGATGCGCTCGATAGCAACTCCCAGCTTAAATCAGCTATCCAAGCAGTCTCCCACGAGAGAGACTCTCTTCGTGACCAAGTTAGAGAACTCGGGGCCTCTTTCAAGGAAAAAGAAGATGGGTTTGTTAAAAGGATTGATGAGGCATATCTGACAATGGAAAAACTTGAAAAAGAAACGGAATTTCTTAGAGAGAGGAATGATAAGTTGGAGCTTGAGATAAAAGAGGCTAGGGACAAGAATGGGTTCTTGCTGAAGATCAATATGGATTTAGTAAGGCATGTGAAGGAATCTTTGGTGAAAGTAACAGAGTGTGTACATGATGAAAATTTAATTGAGAGATCTGATACTGAAGAGAACAGGGAAGAATTGGATCTAGATGATGAATTGAGGTCGGTTTGGGAGGAATTCAAGGCAATTACAAGGCTGGCAAGTGAGGCGGAATCAAAAGTAAATGAGTTCAACAAGATGAAGAAGAAGGAAATACGGGAATTGGAGAGTAGTGTGGTGAGTTTGACAGAGGAGAATCGAGACATCAATAGCTTGTTAAGGGTTGCTTTGGTGGAGAAGGAGGCTGTGGAGAGGAGTTTGAATAAGCTGAAGGGGAACAACGAGCAGAAGAGGGTGGCTTTGTTGCAGTTTGCAGAACGCGGGCTGCAGAGAGTAGGATTTGGTTTCATGATGGGAAGTGGGAGTAATGAACAATCCATGGAAAGTTCAGGAGCTGGTAGCAATAACACTAATTCTTCTGCTGTTGCAAGTGCTAAATCAGATAGCAGTGAATGTGAAGAGGAGGTTGTTAGTCTGGTATGTCTGATTACATTATTTGCAAAGATAGATTTTAGACTAGTCTTGTATGTTAACATGGATTCATCTCATTCGTAATGGAAAATATGGCAGCTTTTAGCAAGAAATTGTATCCAGTTTTCTGGTAGTGGGAATGCTAGATATCCCGTGGTGTGTCCATTAACATACGTAGAAGGAAACACCCTTACACGGTCTGACACTGCACATTTCGTTTTCAGGCCTCAACTATGGAGAGAATAATGAAGAATTTACGGCTCGAAAACAGTCAACTAAGGAGATCTCTCGAAGAATCTAGGTATTTTAGTTTCTAACTGCTATGCCCGCGTATTTCTTTGCATATAAATGTGACTGCACATTAAGTTTTATTCAGAATAGAGTAAGAAAAGGAGAGGAAGATGTAAATGGTGTGAAACTTGGGTGGAGACAAGAGAAGCCACAGGACTGCTTATTTCCTAGACCACCGAATGCTTCCTGTGAAAAAACAGACGCTTGGTTTTGCTTGCTTGTGATTACTAATTGTTTTTTACATGTCAGGTCAGATGCTGAGCGATTACAAAGCCTTGTGCAAAGACAAGATAAAGAAATTGCAGAGAACATACTGTACATAAGAGAGTTGGAAGATAGAGAGAGGGTGCAAGCTCAAAATGTAATCATTGCTTTGATTGAGATTGCATTCATAAAGCAAGCTCCTTCCCTGGCTGACTTCAATTCTTATGTTTTTTTTTTTTTCCCACCTCCGCGGCAAAGGTTGAGGAACTTCTGACAGAAATAAAAGAAACCGAGGCAGAAGTTGTGAGATGGAGAGAAGCTTGCGAGCTGGAAGTGGAAGCTGCAAAAAAAGCAATTGAAGAACGCGACAAATTGGTAAACAAAATCACTTCCACATTGACTGGTTTTAAGAGAATTATTTTTATTTTATTTTTTTTAAAAAAGGTGGGGATGGGATTGAGGGGACTAATGTTAGTGTTATCAAGTTGTTAGTGTTTTCCAGTGCTGAATTCCATTTTGTTTTCAAGGCAAATGCTAAAATTGTTAGTGTTATCAGGTTGTTATCTTGAAACAAGAACTGGAGAAAACAAAGGCTAATTTAGAGATATCAAATGGCAAGTTAAAGCTGAAAGATGAATTAGCAGTTGCTGCAATGGCTGCCCAGGCAGCAGCAGAGAGGTCTCTGCAGCTAGCTGATAGCAGGGCCGCAGGACTTCGTCAGCGAATTGAGGAGCTAACAAGGCAAGTAGAAGAAGCAGAGAGCAAAGAGAGGAGATGCAATAAGGTCAGGCATATATGTTGGCCATGGCGAGCCATCAAAGCGGCCACAGCTAGCACTGCAAATAATAGAGTTCAGAATGTGAGACGACGAATGCTGCCAGAAATGCAAGCCTTGCTTCACCACAATGTCTGACAGACATTCTCGTGAGCCTGATGAGTGTTATACCAGCTGCCTGGTGACCCTAGGAAATTGTAATCTCTTACATCCCTCCACTCTCATCCTAATGCTTTCTTGTTTTCAAAGAATTTTCATTTTTTCCTCTTTCCTTCAAGGCCTCTCTATTACTTGTCATCCCTAATTGTCATGTCCCTCCATTTTTTAAACAGAAACACAATCCATCTTGTACCACTCAAGTAAATAAACCTGTTCTTCAAATTTTTATCTCATTTCAAGTGCCACTTCCAACATAAAAAACTCAACACAGTAGTAGATTAAAATTCAAAATGATGAATAATAATGCATGCCAAATTTATATATACATACAGTAACCACTTTACAATCAATTCTAATTAAGTTTCAAAGCAACTTTCGGTTGCCCAAAGTAAATTATCTTCCAAACCAACATATTAATCATAGCTGCCACGCTAATCAAAGAGTCCCCCAACTTCCTTTTTAAGCCATCTCTTTACCTGCACTTCAAACAAAATATCAATAATAAATATAAATTGCATTTGGTTTTTTAGTGAACGTATTTGACAGACAGATTTTGAAAAGTCGATATGAAGAGAGTTCTATAGGAATTAAAGAGAAAACCTGCTTGGCTGAGAGTCCGATGTCTTTCAAATCATCAAGCTGTTGACCAATAATGATTCTTGACAGTCATTAACTAAATTACAAATGAAATAAAAAGACAACAACACCATGTAAAAAGCTTTTCCAAAAATGCTTACATTCTTGAAAGGCTCTGGACACTCTTCTCGAAGTTCAAGGATGTAAGTAGCTCTCTTTTCTCCAATACCCTGCATGAAGCATCACTCTAATTCATATCACATGCCAGCAATAAGACAGCAAACATTGATATTTACAAAATTAGAAACGCTAATCACCTTCAATTTCCTTAATTCTTCCCTGTTGATAAAGAATAGAGTACCAAGTTTAGTTTGTCAAGTGAAGATAGAAAATAGTAATACACAGGTACTAATGTTGCATAATCAACTATGAATAATTACTGTAAAATCTCAGTAATGGTAGCTGCAAGTGTTATGTCACAATATAGAAACAGCTTGGCAGCTTTCACAAAATGTATACATTGTGAAATTTCTATCAAAATATAAGTCAGATTATAGTTTAAGTACCTAAACAGAAGCAACAAGAATTAAAAGTAGTACAAGAAGCATAATCAAAATTGACAGTGTACTTACTTGTCAGCTGTGTTCAACAATCTAAGATAATCTTGAACAAGTGAGTTCTACAACAGAACAAAAGGTTGATGTTAGCAATTGCAGATAAGCATTTGAAAAGAGGAGATAAAGGAAAGATAATGTAGATTTAACCTTCATCCCAGTGCTGCGGGCGTTGAATTTTTCCCATGGACTACAAAAGCTTGTAATTTCCCTATTAGTTACTCTCATACTTGAGCTGGGAGTTGTTGGTTGCCCGATATCAGTTGAAGTTTGATCGTGAAATGCATCATTTTTTGGTGTTATATCTATGCACGATGGGGTTGAGGAACATAGTAACTTCAAACTGTTTGATAGTTCTTGTAATTGTGCGCTAATGGGTGGCGATCCACCTTGATTGACAATTGAACTGTTGTTTTCCTTGTCTAGTTTTTTACCTGGTAAAATAAGAAGATTACAAAAGAGAACGGCATTATTGTCTATTAAATCATTAGTATTGCGTATTTTATTTTATACCTTCATCAAACATGGATAACTCTCCAGTGTAAAGCACAGTTCTGTTTTGGTGCTCGTCAGTCTGCATGAGTAGATCATAACATACATGAAAGATCTATTATTAACTAGGAGTTTTAAAAAGCATCTAGGTCACAAACAAGGAACCATAAACAAATGTGGTTTTTTCCATGTCTAAGGCTCATCAAGAAAGTAGCTAATTACCTTATCCAGTACTGTAATTTCACAAGTACTGGCAATAGCTGGTGGAGAAGATTCCTGAGAAAGAATTGGAATTATATTTGTATTTTTCTAAACATTATAAACAACAAAGATTAGGGCTCATCAAGTAAGTAGATAATAACCTTATCAAGTATTGTAGCTTCACTAGTAATAGAAAGTGCTGCTACAGGAGAAACTTCCTGAGAAGGTATTGAATTGAAACTTTTAGATTTGTATTTTTTTCTAAACAACATCAACTGTAAGACTAACAGTTAATTTTACAGCAAAGATTAGGGCTCATCAAATAAGTAGCTAATTACCTTATCAAGTATTGTAGTTTCACAAGTACTAGAAACTGCTGCTACAGGAGAAACTTCCTGAGAAGGTATTGAAACTTTTAGATTTGTATTTTTTTATAAACGACATTAACTGTAAAACTAACAGTTAATTTTACAGAAAAGATTGAGGTTCATCAAGTAAGCAGCTATTTACCTTATCAAGTATTGTAGTTTCACAAGTACTAGAAACTGCTGCTACAGGAGAAACATCCTGAGAAGGTAATGAAACTTTTTGATCTGTATTTTTTCTAAACAACATTAACTGTAAAAATTTGATGTTCATGGCTTGTACCCACCACAGAAACAGAGTTTGAATCCTCATGAGCGAGCAATGATACACCTTCCTGCATCAGCTATTAATCGCTCAGACATTTGCAAGATATTATAATCTAAAAAAGACGTGAAGATAACTAAAAGCAGTTGGGGGAAAACATTACTATTTCCCAAGACGATGCTTCTTTGGCAACATTTGAAGTGAACTGGTCCTGTACAAAATGAAGCTTTATCAGCAAATGTCATGACCAAATGCATTGCTTTGATAGATAACAAGGAAAATCTAGATAAACCACACCTCTTCATGCATAACAGATTCAACTGTTGGAACATTGTTTGAGGAACTTGGCTGCACAGTAATCTAGAGAGGCTTATCATAAGTCAGAACCGTATTTAATTTCTTGTATAACAGATCATTCATTCATTTTAGCTATGCAACAAGTGCTCCAGGGATGTAAATTTACTTCCCCTCATACAAACACTTTTCCAAACAAAGTCTCCCATCCTAATACACGAACTCAGAAGATTATTCTATTCTAGGTAAAGCTAGTAATACCCTACAGAGTCCTGCACTGACTATTGAAACATTGTTTATTTCTTATGTAACATAGCCATTCATTTTAGCTTTACAACAACAGCACAAGGAAATGTATGTCTTCTTCCCATGGCATAAACACTTTTCAAAAACAAACTCCCACAACCTAAAACATGAACTAAATAGATTAGCCTAGGTGTTTTCTTTCAATTACCTAAAGATTTTACTTGTATGTATGATTTTGTTTTGTTTCCGTTATCATTGGGTCTTCTTTTTCTTGAAGTAGTAAGAAAACTGTTTTGTCGATACTAGGAACAAAGTAGTAAGAAACCAAGTACCTTCTGAGATATCAAATCACTTGACTCATCAAACAGTTTCCTTCAAGTAGAAAAAAAAATCAATTGGAAACGGTTGGAGAACAAAATGCCTTGTAATTTCATTTGACAAGGTATGATAGAAAATACCTAGCTTTCAGTGTGGAAGTTGAACAGTGTGCTTTTTTTCCAGAAATGTGCCCTCGAGACACAGTTTTTTTCTTCACAGAAGTGGAAACACTACCAAGCATCCGGCTATTTTGTGAAGAAGGCAACATTGGTCTTGCTGAGCTGTTGGCTTTCTTTGTGGAGTCTGTGAAAGCCCAACTAGTTCCTTGACAAGAACGAGATGCTAATTTCACCATGTAAATAGATTCTTGGCAAAAAGATGGGTTCTGCATTCAGGGGTGAGAAATAGAACAACTGAAAACAAAAACCATGACTTAAAAAACTCCCATGAAATTGAACAAGCCAAAACTCACTAAGCAAGTGACCACCAAAATTCTGCCAGCCCCTCCTAGTGAATCTTGCAACATGGTAGTGATCTTACTTTCCCGGTATGGCACATGAGTTTCATTTGCTTTCAAAGAGTAAACAACATTATGAATGGCATGAATGGACTTATTAATATTCCTTGTACTCTCAACCAAACTATGTCCATCAATACTTTTCCTTCTAGCATCCTGATAACCTAATAAACACAACAAAAATGACGAAGATGACAACCAAGGATTTAGACTCTAACAAAAAAACCAAATGAAAAAATGAAAATGTATACAAAAAGAGTTTGGTTTTAACCTGCCAAGTCAACAAAATTCAATTTGCTGACAGAAACGTCCAACTTTTCTCCACCATGAGACGATACATATACTATCAACCCTTTATGACTTCTCTTGGGAAGTTCAGTCACTGCTTTCTGAATAGATTTACGTTGATTAGTCCCACCACCAAAGAAATTGTGAAATTGATGCACGGATGTCACCGGAACCTGAAACAAAAGACATCGACAACAACAATTCAATTGCAACACAGAAACCATCATCAATAGTATCTCAGACCAAAATCAAACCATAAATACTATATAAACATTATCACACCTGAGAAAGTCCTTTTAATTGTGTTTTTCCATGAGCATCCTTCAATACAAAAACTTGTTGTCGATTGGGATCCAACACGTCTTTGACATGATGATCTTGATCAACCTCATATAAGGAAACGGCAATGGACTTACCGTTATCCGCAGCCAATCGAAGCATTTCATCCACAGCCAACACTGTCAGACCCGGTTCATCATCCGTACCCTTGAAAAAATCAAACAACACCTCTCACTCTCACATGTCAGCAAATAAGTAAAAAATTGATGATAGTAATAAAAAAAAAATGAGGAAAAAGACCTGAAAGAGGTAGGATTTTCCAGTGCCCCTTGCTCCACAAGCAATAATGGTGGCATCATGGCCATCAAAAACTTCATTAATAAAAGGCTTGACTTCTCTTTCAAAAACCAAATCATTTTTCTCGTTTTGCTCGTAGCAATAATCCACCACATAAGCCTCCTTCGCACTACCACCACCTCCACTACAACGACAACAACAACAACAATAACAGAAAATCAATAAAAAAACCATGAGTACCTAATCTAGAGTTTTCCATCCAACCTAAAAAGCCAAACAGAGCACAAATGCTACTAACCTAACACAAAAATTAATTAGAAAAAAGAAAAACTAATTAAAAACCTGGCAGCAACTGGTCGGTCTCCAAGAGAAAAGGTGAGAGAGTGAGAAAAAATGCCGTCACGTATGTTATTGTGAACGGAAATCCAAGAAGTTGAAAGACCGTCAAGATTTGAGGAACCTCTGATTTTGGCAATGACGCGAACCTTGGGGTTGAGGTTGAGGTTTTGCTTTCTTGCTACGCCAATCATCTTTACTCTTCTTCTTCTTTACCTGGTTGATTGAGAGAGAGAGGGAGGGAGGGAGTGTCTGTTTGAATTAGTAGATAGAGAGAGAGAGAGACTGAAATGGTAGATATTTTGTAGTAATTAATTTTGATAATAATAAAAAAAGGAAAGAAGGAAAGAGAGACGTTGAAAGAAGGAAGGGCTCCGCTGTTTCTTTTCTGTATTTCTTTTTTCAAATTTTGATTTTTCTTTCACTGCCGCTCCTCTCATCCCCTCCCCTAGAAAGAAAGAGCCGTACGTAGTGCACAATTCAATTTGATTAAACGCTGCGTTTTGAACTTCTTTTCTTAAAAGATGTTTAATGCCACGTGTCATTCCTTCCCTCTGTTTTTCTCTTTTTCCAAGGAAAAGGGAGGGAGGATTGGAAGGAAGAAGTTTATTGCCGTGTGAAGGAGGTGTGATGTGGAGGCGTTGTACAACGTAAAGGGGAAGGGGGTTCACTCGAGTGTCACTCACAGATTGAGGCCTTCAAGTCTTCTTCTTCTTCTCTCAACAACCCTCCTCCTCCTCCTATTTCATCTCCGGAATCCCGAACAAAGTCAGCTTGAGCAATTTCAGATCTTTCTGGTTTAAAAGGAGAAGCTTCTTCTTGGATTTTCACGGTGACCCTCTTGCTCCACGCCTCCATTTTCTTTTAACCGCATTTCGGGCAGATCTTCTAAAATCTTGGAATTTCTTTGCTGTCTATCAGTCTCTGCAATGATGAATGTAAGAACCGGCATCTCATGCAGGCCATTTAAATTTTAAACAGCCACTGCCCATCCACAGCAGAGTTATACAATTCATTGCAGTGTCAGATAGGTCGTAACTTACGAGGTCCACAAGACGATACGAGCTCCATTGAGTTTCGGAGATTGGAGAACTCTTCACTGTAGAGACTAGCTACGAAGAATTTCTTGATTGGATTAATCAATGATTCTACTATATTTTATCTTAAAAATATCCTTTTCAAAACTGCTGAAGATTTATCAGCAGAAACTACAAAATATTAGCTCCAAGTTAATGAACAAGAAAGGTTCGAGCTTGCCTTTCAGCATGCATTACAACTCTTCCTGCAGTCCCATAGTAATCAGGGGAACCAACCATATATACAGGGTTCTTTTGGCATTCTATGAGAGCAGCTCAGCTCGAACAATTTTCATCCGTGGTTGCTGCATTATAAAATCTTTGCCCCTTTTCTGGTGTACCAGTAGCTCAAAATCTCTTAAACTATAGAATTTATCTGGTACAAATGAAATCAGATCCATTACTATTTACACAATTTTAGTCTTTGGAAAACCATTATTGTCTTACAATAATTAATACCTAATCAGAAGTGCATCCGTGGCTGCCGCCAGTAACATCATCTTAGCATTAACTATTTATATTTTTCACCTATAATCTTTTGAATAACGGATTAATGTCTCTTTCCGCGAACATACCCCCACCTCTCTCTTTTTCATTTTTTTTCCAAGTTGAAAATAATGATCAATCATCCCTTTGTGATTTCTTGAGAACCATGTGACCATATTCATCTTTGTCAAAAAGGCGCTCAATCAACTCATCCCAGCTCTCTCTTGTCTTCGAAGAGCCAAAAGAAGATTCCCCACTCCATCTGTAAGAATCCGCCACCACATTGAAAGTTCCATACTTGGAAGATGAATAGGCACGGGGAAATGGGAGTGTAACAGCTCTTTGTAGCGCAGCCCTGTACTCCTCTCTATGTTCTCTGGCCAAAGTCTCCTGTCGTTCCATCCTTTGCTTTGCTGGGATCTCCATGATATCATCTTTCTCTACCATTACCTGAGTGACCAAGGAGAGCAGGATGCCAAAGTCAAGATGAAAGCAATTTCTTTAAAGCAAACTTAAAAGAACATGGTGCGGCTGAAACTCATCTAAGTAGCAACAAGAAAATACCCATACCAACTCGCATCCCTTATCTCATGCTATTAATGATTTGCACTCGGGAAAATGACATGACCAAGATATTGTGCCTTCTGAGTTCTAGCCAAATCAGCTAATCAGCTAAATTGCATTAAAAACCCATATAGTTTTTGTCAGCACTTGAGTGGATTCAAAAGATCATAAAAAAAAAACCCGTTGTGCAGCTTCAAATGATTGAACCTCGTTCATTTCAGTTTGATTGCTGTAGATTTACATATCACTTAACTTACAACATATGGACATGAAGATCAAGTTAGGGAAGATAGGCTATTGAAGTCCAAGCATTCATCCCCTCACCCTCACAACAAACTTGCAGAGGAGAAAAGTGTGTACTAGATAGTCCAGGATTTTGGCATCTTGTTTCTGACTAACAGAAGCTTGCCACTTTCAGACCAGCAAGTAGACCCTCTCAACAACCAAGATGCAAGCAAAATAAAACAACAACAACAACAACTGCCTTGAAAACCTGGCATGAACCAGAAAAGGATAATTTTAACACCAAGAAATTGAAAGCTTACATCCAGAGCCCTCTGGGCTTCCCTTTCTATCCAAATGATTGAATGATCAGAAGTAGCATTACAAGAAAGAACTATATGCTCAAAACGCCCATCTACTGGCACTGCTGTCCTCACAACTGGGGGGGATCTTTCCAATCTGTAACCATTGTCAAAAACTCAAAGGTGTTAATATCTACTGGATCTAAAAACTGGTCAATGCAACAAAGCACATGAGCACTGCACACGATGTAAGTAATACCTGCAAGTCTTTCTTTCAACAATGTGATAGAGGCGACCAGGTGCATACAGTCTCCTCGGGTCTTTGATCACTTTCTCATCCAGTATACATGTATCCCTCATGCACCTCAAACATAGTAGGCAGGGCAAACTGTTGAAGAAAAAGAAAACTAGCAGAATCAGTGAGCTGGAATAATATTGGATATTACACGTTTAAAAATAAGAAAAAGGAAAGGGGAAGTATCATAGTCTTTAGACCATCAAATAATCAATGCCATCACCTAACTACATTCTTAGATAACAATTGCCTTTTGCTAATATAAGTTCAAGCACTTAGTTCTACAAGCCTCCCTTTTGTTAACCTTCCATTAGTTAATTCAGTCCTGTAAAACCACAATCAAACATTACAGAGGAAATAGAGAGCATTGCAAGTGTTTGGTGCAGATATGGTCTAGCTTTTCAAGAAGATAAGCAAAAACTTTAATGAAACAAATGCAATTGAAAAACATGATCTGTACCAGAAAAGATACTTGAAAATGTCTTCCAAAGGCGTGGCTGTCCGTGGTAAGAAATCATCCTGGTTCAGTGAAATAATTCACGACATTTAGCAACTACATCAGTGGTTCTTCAGATAAAATACCCTTGACAAACAGAGGCAGGTATATCCATGAGTAACAATGCTCTCCAAACAGTAACTCATGGATAGACTTACAGTTTTTAACGCAAAAAAATGTTATGTGAATGAAATATTCCAACCCCTTCATTGCAATCAAACTCAAGTCATTTTGCAGCAGCAGTTCATGGCCTTGCCACCTATTAAATATTTTATTCTCTTACCAAAAACAAGTAAATAAAAGCTTCAAATCAAAAGGCACCAATACTGGGGTTTCCCTGTGAATAACATTTTTCATATTGATCAAATATGTAATAATAAGAAGCTATAGCAAAGAGAACATTTTCATAGAAAGAAAGGTGCACTGTAATATCACAGATTGATAATGAAGGGTATTGGCAATGCAAAAGGAGGGCAAATTTGTTAAAGTTTCTTTAGATGCCTATCTTCAGATTGTTTTCCATGTATATGAAATGGATAAAAACTTGCCTGAAGCACTACAGAATTGATAACATCTGCATATCTGATAGCCAAATTAAGTGACATACATCTTGCAGGTGCAACCGCGTAGCATCTGATCCTCCTTCTGTCAATGTCTCCCAATTTATCACGATGTAGCACTACCAATAGTGTCAGCATTGCTGCTACACCAGACCCTAGAGAATGACCTGTAAAGGTCAGTGTGTAATTCGGATACTTCTCCACTAATTCCTTCAAAATGTCACACTCCACATCCAAAAACCAACCAGCAGCCTTCAATAGCCCATTGTGGACGTACCCACCATCAATTTTCCTTTTCCCTAGCTTATTATCCAAAAGTACAGCATAGTCACTCTCCTTTGAAAACTTAAGGCCCTTAATGGCTAGAACTATATCAGCATGGTCATGATCAAGATACAGTATATATGGTGGCGCCCTTCCATGATTATCTTCATACGTTCTTCTTAGGATTAACCAATCTGGGTTTATTCCGTACCCTCCAGGAGGTTCCCAGAGAGGGTGTTGAGGATCATCTTCATAAACAGCTAGTATATAGCGGCAAAGGCGAGGAACCGGCTCAAATTCTTCAGCAGTTGCAAGACCCCAAGTTTCACTGTCATGATCTGCAGTGTGAAGACATCGTTTCCACGCCCAACGAGCACAAGCTAGACAATACACACCGTCAAGCAGAGGTCCGCCACATGAGATTGACATTGGTTCCTAGAGCCTAATCACACTAACATGGATCAAGAGGCGTGGATTTAGCAGGATATTTCCAAAAAGAACGTCGGGAAATAACATCAGGTAGATGGCTGATTCGAATTGTGCCTCACTGCAAGATGAGAGAATTCAATTGAGCACCAGTTTGAGTACTTTAAGACACGTATTAGATATTAGAAATCGATTCAAAACGTGAGGAGAGATTTCAAAGAGAATTGAAAATGCTGAATTTTCCATTCCTAGATAATGTGCTACGGCTATAAACAAAGTAAGATGAGTGGCAGAAATACCGAGTCCACATGACATCCAAAATATTATGAGCAGTAGAAACAGAATCACACACCAGAAGCTTCCTTCCAATAACAAAAAGGCACAAGATTTCAATTGTCAAATCAAATAAGAAGAGAGTGGCAGCAATGGAAATTCTAGAAATCAATACAAATAACGAGAGAAACTTGATCAGCGAAGAATATGTACAGGAGTGGAAACACCACTCGCCAAAGCTTGAAACTTTACAATTTAATGGAGAGCCCAGAAGATGACTATTTGAAAACAAAAATTGATCTGGGTCTCCACTACCAAGGTTCGAGGTCAAAGCTTTTGATACTCGTAAAATTAAAATGAAGAGAAAACACGACAAAAGTAAGAGATACCCTTGATCTGAATTTAGTTGAGCAGGTGAAAGATGAAAACTTTACAGGGCAACATCCATGGAAAACACAGAAAAGATTCCATTCCATCCATCCAAATAATTTGAAGCATGCGCTTTCTTACACTGCCAAGAAGAGGACAGCTTTCTTCTCCTTCTTCTTCTTCTTCTTCTTGGTGAGAGAGATTGAAATGTATAATTCTGTAGACTTGTTGGCGGCAATGGTATTGCTGAGTTGTATTAATTGGAATTGAAAAGGAAAAGGAAACAGAAAAGACATAAGATTTAAAGTGTTCCAGCCAGGTTGCAACTACAAGTCAAACGGAGATTAGAGTTGTTCAAACTGCCAAGGGCTTAATAATTTCTACTCTTTCACATATATATAGGAATGGGAGGACAGGACATGGACTTCACTGTCGTTCTTCTGATCGGCAATGATTCATGAATGGAAAGGGTTAATTGGCCAGGACGACAAGACTAGTTTCTTTCTTTTTCCCTTTTATTAACGGTAAATGCATGAATCAATAACAGAAAAAAAGGGTTCGTGCATCCACATCTTATGTTAATCTCGTCTTATACAAGCAGATGAGGGGGAGAATGGAGTTCTTTTCTCGTTGGAGTTTGAGTGGAGCTAGAAGCCAAGGATTCTTCATCAACAAAGATATGTACTTTTTACAATTTAATATTTAAAAGCTAGCAAGTATAAATATCCTATAAGAACAGTTTGGGAGTGTGGTTAGATTATATTTTAAAAAATAATAATTTAATATTTTTTATTGTTGTTATCAAGAAAATATAAAAAATATATTATTTTATTTAAAAAATACTTAAAAAATAATTTCGATTATATTTTTAAATAAACTGTAATTTAAATGCGTGAGCATATATAAAGTTTAATAAAAAAAACTGTAATCTCTTTGGATAATTAGGAAGGGTTAAAACTAACTTTAAACGTGTCTATAATTTTAAAAGTTAATTATAAAAATATAGTTTAATTAATTAGGGTTTAAGTTTATACAAATCTAAGAATTATAAAAAATTTACATAATAATTAATTTTAAAATTTATAAAATTAATTATGATATATATAAACTCTGAGCATACACATTAATTAAAAAAATTATAACCCAGGCTCGACAACGCTTTCAAAAATTCTCAATTTAAGTTTTTTTATTCAAAATATTCACAATTTGTTTTTTTTTTTAAAAAATCCGGCGGTTACTGTTAGTTTCTAAATGGGTTTGGTTAAGAATTTTGCTTCAGATGAGCCCGTTTATAAAGGAAACGAAAGCCCATTTACTAATAAATTGAAATACTAAATTGCCCCTCAGCTCCCTCTATAAACTATACATCCATGTAAAACCCTAATCTTTCTGCCACTTCTCATACCTGCCGCTGCTACTAATCTGACAGGTACTATCACAAATCCAAACTAGGGTTGTAAATTTCTTTTCTTTCTCCTGTTTTAGGTTGTCAGGAAATTAAAAAAAATGGAAAATTTGGATCGCTTAATCCGTCTGTGCTGTGATTTCCTGTGCTTTATTTTTACATGAAGCTAATATGCCTTTTTCTTTATTATTTATTAGTTTGCTGATTCGATTGTAAATATACTTGACCTTGGTTTCCCTTAGATGCATTCTTATGTTTTGTGGTATTGAGGGCTTTGGTGTTCTTTGTTTTGTGCTGGATAGGTTAGAATGTAGTTAGAGTAAAATGAGCTAAATTGTAGTGTGATTCAGTACTTGGATTTTGGATGGTTTGAACCTGATTCATTTAACTTTGGGATGTTAGTTTGATTGTGTGCTGAAATGATCAATCTTTTCTGTTTCAGCAATGGCACCAAAACAGCCAAATACCGGTCTCTTTGTGGGTTTGAACAAGGGGCATGTAGTTACTAAGAAGGATTTAGCTCCACGTCCTTCTGATCGCAAAGGGGTATGTAACTTCTTATCAAGCAAGTTTCATGGTTACTAACTCTGGACTTCTTTTCGCTTTAGGGACTACATTGCTATTCTTCCTTAGATTTATCTCTGGACATTTTAGGCCACTTTAGATTAACAATTTGTTCAAGGAGACTTTTTTATATATATAATAAATTATGGATATGATGTGGTCTCTTTCTCATGCATGAGTTGAGTGCAGAAATCTAGCAAAAGGGTTCTCTTTGTCAGAAGTTTGATCAGGGAAGTTGCTGGCTTTGCACCATATGAGAAGAGGATCACTGAGCTTCTCAAGGTTGGCAAGGACAAACGTGCTTTGAAGGTGGCTAAAAGAAAGCTTGGGACACACAAAAGAGCTAAGAAGAAGCGTGAGGAGATGTCCAATGTTCTCCGCAAGATGAGGTATATTTCTAGGAGATGCTGTTTTCCTTTCCTTGTTTTACCTGATGTGTTTGATAGATTTGCAAAAAAAAAGGGTGCTTTTATGCTATGTAATGATTTCTTATTGCCTTCTGTGGTAATGTTTCTTGCAGGTCTGCGGGGGGTGGTGAGAAGAAGAAGTGATTTGATTTGAAGTCTCTTGCTATTAGATGCTAGTTAGAGGAACGGATTTGTTTAGTGGCAATGCTCAGTAACTTGTTTATTTTAATTTTCGGCAAATTCTGTTGTTTTTTTATCCAGAACTACATGTCGTGTGCCTCCTTTATGGTCAGAATATGTTTAAATTAACTGCAGCTATTTGCATGGGTGATTTTGGAAATTAACTTAGTTCCTTTGTAGAACACACATTATTTGGACTATGAGAGATGAGATTACAAAAGCATGCATCATTGATTTGGTTTGTGGTTCATTGCTCATCACTTCTAAGAAAAAGGTTAATGCTCACATTAGTTGCAAATGCTTTCGAGTCGTTGCCTATATATGGAATCTGCTAGTGCAGATCGGCTTTTGCCTTCCTGACAAATGCTTATGTTGGGACTTTTTAGAGGCATGAATGCAGCACCCTTCCACGTAGTCTCGTGCTTTTCTTTTATCGGGGGTGTTAGGCAGCTTGGCTAGAACACTCTTTACCAAAAATTTGAAAGTTTGTTTTTAAAAATAAATATTAAAAAATATGTTATTCTAATATAATTCTCATAAAAAATCATTTTGAAACCAAAAATTGCATGATTACATATCATTCTCATTAAAAAATATAGTTTGTTTTTGAAGCTTGGCTATAACGCTCAGCTCTATGACACTCCCGATGTATCCTCGACCCTGTTCTGTAAGCTTGGCCTGCATGCTGGCCGCGGCGCAGATTGACGAAAGATACAGCGCTTTAAGCTACTAATCTTGCATTTCAGAGCACGAGAATATGGAATCATATAATGAGAGCGTAAATCATAGAGGAATTTATTAGTAGAAGTGGAATCATCATGGTTGAACTTGAACAGGTAAGGAATCGTAGCAAGAAGGTAATGAGCAGGTTGATGCCCATGCAATTCTCATTTGAAGGATCCATATACTCACAAATCTCACGAGCGCGGATATCATTTCCATTTCACAGTTATTAAAATACAGAGCTATATTTTATTTGAGATGGTAATTTGTGGCAGCACCCAACTAGCATTTTCAAAAGAGGGTGAAGATTATGAGAGTTGATAAACGAATATTACATCTCTGATTTCTCGGTAATAGTTGCCTGCAAAATTTATTACTGGTACAGTGAGAAGAAACTGGAGGTCAGGGCAGTATTCACGATTTGAACTTCTGTGTTAGTTTCTCCACGCCCTCCCTGCAATCTTCTGCCACCCGCTTTGTGCTTTCCTTGACAGCCAAACTAAAATCTGCAGTATGTTGCCGCAACTCTTGCATTGATCCTCTTGCCTTCTCCTTGATTGCAAAACTAAATTCAGTTGTGTTCTGCTGCAATTCTTGTATTGATCCCCGTGTCTTTGAGATGGTGACTTCTTTAAGTTCTTTGGTCTGTGCATATGCCTTGGCAACCCACTCTCTCAGAATTGAGATTAAGACTTGTACCTTCTGTATGATTTTATCAATTACTTCTCGAGACTTCCCTTTAACGTTATTTGCCATTAGCTTGAGCTTGTCCACCAAGTCCTCAGCCCTGTTAACAGTTCCTTCAACAGAAGAGATTTGTTTTCCAGCAGTCAGCCATGTAACTCCAGTAGAACTCTCTTCATCAAGACTGCTGTCAACAACCACCTTGATGCCATGCTTCTCCCATCGATATCTAGCCTCTTCAAGGGCTTTTGCCTGCTCTCTTGCTCTTTTTGCCTCATCTTCAGCCCATGCCCTGAATGATAACATAAAACATGAAAGACACAGTTGTAATTAGTTAAGGCCACGAGCTCTGAATGATAATGTAAAAAATGAAATACATAATTAGTTATGGTAATGTTTTTAGCAATCAGGCATAAGAACTAAAGTTGAGGACAACATGACAACTCCATTTCAGGTTTATATTGGCCAGTCATGCCAAAGGCGATTATTATTTTCTTACCTGGCCATAGATAAGGCTTTCCGCTCAACCTCTAGGTCATACTGTAATCTAGAGATCTCCTGCTTTTCACTCTCAGCTTCCTTTTGAAGCTTGCTAATCCTTTCCTTTTCATATGATATCTCCACCTTGTTGCTCAAAAGGCTTTGCAACTGCTCCTCCACTTCACGCCTTAACTTTGAAAGAAATTCCATTTCAGATTCAATAGCAATGCGTTCCTTCATCAAGGCAACACCATCCTTCTCCCTCTCAGCTCTTAACCTTTCTAATTCGCACCTGGCCTCTTCAGCCATTTTCTCTACAGCATTAATCTTTTCCCTCTCCATGGAAAGCTCCTTCTCAAAACTTTCATTTATATCCTGTTCAACTTGAGCTACTAAAGCATTGTGGGCAGAAACAGCATTTTCTGCCACAGATTCTGCTTCAATGCGTGCAAGCTCTTCACTAACTGTGTCAGAAGCCTCACCAGTTGCAAGGGCAACAGCAGCTTGGGCCTTTGTGACAGGTTTATCAGGCTGGAACAATCTCGTGCAACCTTCAGGGAGACACATAGGAGGGGGTTGGTGGGTTAGGCATCTCAATTATCCAACTCAAACACAAAATTAAGAAAATATGACTGCAGGCTAACATGACTCACCGAATGCAAGTGATATAACTCCTTGATCTCCTGCAGACAAGTCAGCCACAAGTGCAGGCCATGCATCTGGGTTTATCTTGTCAATATCTCTAAACCCAGAAAGCTTGTATAGCATCTGTAAGCAATTGCAAAAGAAAGATAAATGCAACACTCACTCAAAACATTTTGACTAAATGCAACACGGTAGCAAAGGAGATGTATTAAGAAAGAAAAAGCTGTGACCTTTTTATCTGCTTCTGGAAGTTGTCTTTTATCTAGGGCCATCTTCCAACTTACAAGGTCCTGTCGTGATAAAGGGCTGCAGTGGCAAAACTTGATGAGTACAATTGTAAACAATAATATTGCTGCACATATTTGAAACAAAAGATAGAAAAGTCCTGGTAGATTCCAAATGATACAACACTTAATGCATGATGATGTTGAGCTTAGCCAGAGGAGAAATTTTGCACTGCAGTCTCTTGCATGACAACATAATGCCAAGGCTAGGTAGCATCGTCATATATGATGCATAAATACTATAAATACTAATTAGAGAACAACTGGAAGTAAACATAGTGGCTCTGGATTCTAGAGAGGACAAATACCAGCCTAATTGTGAGATAACACAGGACTATAAATTCATCAAGGATTAAACAGGGTATCAAAATCAGCACATTTAATATTGCAGGGTAAAACTGCTATCACCTTTCAGCAGCAAAGTAAAATGGACCTTGGTTTTCAACTGAAGAAGAAAGCAAATCATGATTGGAAAGCTTGCTTGAGATAAATCCTGCTTCAGCTAAGCCTAAAAAGATACAACTCGGTTAACAAATATAATGCTGTGAAACAAAGCTTTTCCACTAAAATTATAATTGAAGATCTTAGCTGCAATTCGAACCTTGAATGGATGAAAAATCAGGGTCATCAGGTGTGATATCATCAAACGCAAGTTCAGTAACATTCTCTATGTACATTGCAGGATATACTTTTGACACTGTGCTCCTTCAAGCAATCAGAAGGCAGTCAAAACACATATTTTAATCTTCTGAAGAAAATTTTGCATTGCTAGTTGGATGCTAATCCTCAAGCTAAATGCTAGACAAGTCATCCTATTAAGAAAGATGCGTACCTTGAAAGAACACTGCTAGCAGCAACTAACCAACGAGCATATTCACGGCGTGTACATAGATCACTAGGTTGAACATCAGCCTCAATAACCTGGAATAAAGTTATAAAAGAAAAAAGAAAAAAAAAAACAAGAAGAAGAAAAATTTTAAATTGGCAGTCCACATTTTTCAATACAGTTTATACACACTGGTCACCCCACCATCACTCTAAAATATTGATAAGCAAAGACATTAGCAAAGAAGTACCTTCAAAACTTGCAATGCAGTAAATGTCTGTCCCTGAAGCTGATCAACAACTGCAGGAACTAGAACCTTTCCAGGAAGCACCTGCAAGGCTGCAGAAACTGCAGATGGAGCAGGTATACCAGCAGAGGAGAAAGAAATTTCGGGAGTTGGCAGTTCAAAAAATGGTTTGCTTCCCTTCATCTCATTATGAGCAATTATGCCTTTTTGGTTTGCAAACTCAGACAGTGTTCCTGAGAAAGCACTTTCATCTAAGCAATTCACTTCCAGGGAAGAACTATTTCTCTCAGCTGAGTTCTGTGTTGTATTGCTCAGATCAACATTTTCTTTGGTTGAAAGCGAGGCTACAGCTTCCGTATCATCTTCAGGAACAATTTGAGGTTCTGAACTTGAATCCATGGGTGAACTGTCTGAAATATTCACACCCATAGGCTCATTGGGTTCAAGAACAGTGGAAGTAAAAGAATCTGATGAAGGATCAGAATTCTCATTTATCTTCGAGACAGGCAATTCACTCTGGTGGTCCGTGTTAAGATTTGTTATATCTGGCACGTTGCTGGGTTCCACATTAACAGGATTTTTATCTACTTCAAAAGTTGATACAGGAGAACTTGCATTAATTTCAGAACTGGGCAAATTCTCTGAGCTGGGAGTCATTTCAGAAGCAACAGACTTGTCATCAAAACTTGATTCATATTGTAAATCTTCTTGAAGAGAGTCATTATTACTGGTACCACTGACCCTAGTAGCATAATCAACATTGTCTACAGTTGAGATCTCAGCGCTGTCACCGAGAACATTTTCACTGGGTGCTTCATTAAGTTCTGGAAATGAAGAAAGATCTGTTTGTATATCTGTCTTGCTTTCCAGATCACTATCATTTCTGTCCTCAGTTTTACTCTCATCAACTTTATCATCCTCCTTGTCAGAGGCCAATGAAACTTCCTGCTGAGTTGTGGATGGTTCCATCTGTTGTTTTGGCCCTGTATTGAGCATTATCATTAAGCATTGGTGCAGTTGAACACCAAGGAGAAGAGAAATTCAAAAGATCCATACATTTTAGCAAGGCCTATCTGTTTGTTATACACAGGACATTCAAACCAGAAGCTTAGGAAACAGCAGCCAGAAGACTGTGTTAGCACACAATTAAGCATCTGTTGTTTATTTCATTTCATTATTTACTGATATATTTTTATTTTATTCTATTCTCTTCTTTTTTTGTTAAGCAGAAAAAACAACAGCATATGGTCTATAGTTTTGATATTTTATCAGTACTGGCCAATTAAATCTTCTAAGAATAGAAGCAGCAACTTACTGGAAGTGCTCCACTTGCTTAAAGACAATGCTGCAAAGGTAAGCCCTGCAAATAGAATGACCCCGGCTACTCCAGCTCCCACAATCCCTGAAAGCAAACTACTTCCTAAGTGTTATCAGTCCATTAAAAACACATAAATGAAACCTTTATAACCATTCTCACTTTCACATGGAAATGCAGTAATAATCATCCAACAAAAGAGTTCATATGCAAAGAAAGTACCAGCCGAATCAACAGCAACAAAGATAATAGCTTTGTTCACCTTTACTCAGTATCATTCAGTATTATATTTAAAAAGCAGCAAGCACAGATCCTAAGACCAACAAATTAAAATAAAACCCCAATACTAACTTTGCCTAATACACCAAAGCCCCCTTGAAAGAGCTACTAAATTTCACACTTTAATCTTAAAAAAAGAAGAAGCATATCCATGATTCATTTCCCAGAACTACCACAAAAACTAAACATTTAGCCTCCGTTTATGCCAACTTTTCTCAATTGCAATTAAACATGGATGATTACAGATTCTAAATAAGAAGGGTAAAAAATCAGAAGAACACAAATTTTTCCAAGTAAGTTAACTTTAACCCACTTGAGAGAGCCACATTTTGCATTACAAGCTAACAAAATTAAAACCCATAATCCATTTCTCAAAATTAACTTTTTTTTTCAAAATAAAGCCAAAAATAAAAAAAAATAAATTCATTACCTCTAAGCCATTTCTTTCTCTGATTCTCAATAGACTGATCACTATCATGATCCGAATTAGACCATCCAGCAAAATTATCCGCAGCAGAACTCGACCCAATCCACGAACCTCCATCGAAACGCCGTTCATTTTGACGCAGGAAGAGGAAGCGAAAGCTACCACTACCTACCTCCTTGTTCCTCATCCAAGGCCGTGTTTGTGTTGGAGGCGGTATTCGACGGTTATGGCAATTCATGGCTAACCGAAGCTGTAGAGAGGTTGGAGAACAGGTGGCAGCCGTGGTTGATACCATGGTAGGTTTTTCTTTGATTTTAGATTTATGTAGTAAGAAATTGAGATTGGGGATAATGGAGAGGTTTTGATTGTTTATTTTGAAGGGGAGGCAAGAGGAAAGCTTTTTTATGTTTTCTTATCTACCTATCAATTTCGAAGACAGTGAAGAGTGTTTGTGTTTGTGTTTGCTTTTCGTTTACTTCTTTTATTTTATACTGAAGAGATTGTTTTCCTCCTTTACTGTCATGCTTTAAAGTTTTTTTTATTTAAAAATATATTAAAATAAAAAAATTATTTTAAAAAAATTATTTTTGATATTAATAGATTAAAAATATAAAAAATTATTTTAAATAAAAAATATAATCTATATTATAATTCAAATATACTTTTAAATTTATAAATATTTATGTGCATGGACCATGATATTTTTTTTATTGCGTTAAAAAAAACACCTATGCCGTGCAATAAAATTTTAAGAAGCTTCTAATTAAAAAATGAAATTTGAGGCATAAATCCATGCAAGAAAAACCAATAGAAACATGTCAAAAAATAATTTAAAAATAAAACTAAATTTCTAGTCAATTACATGTAAAAGAGTCAGATACATAAGTTAGATATTCATATTGAAATAAACAAATAAAAAAGAGTCTAGAATTCCAAACATATATAATATTAAATAATAAAATTAAATAAAAAATACTAAAAAAACCAAACAAACAAACTTTGCGGTTTGGATCATGTGAATGAAACAATCTAATAGAAAATAAACCAATAAACATCGTATAACTCAATTCTAAATAACTTAATATTGAAGTATGAAGCACAAAAAATATTAAATTTAAAAAAAGTAACCCAATAAAAAATTAAATTAACATGAGAAACTCGTGATCTGAATGTTAGGATTGTAAAAGACAGATGAAAAGAAATTCAAAAAAAAGTCATAAAGTTTGTCAAAAAAACCTTAACCTTGAAGGACGGAACAAAAAAATAATAATTCTCATTCAATATAATATTGAAAAATAAAAAAAAATACATCAATTTAAGAAATTATAAAAATAAATCCAACCAAAAACAACAAATAAAAAGACTTAGAACAACCTGAACAAGTTAAATTCACAAAACATCACCTAGAAGGCATGTAAGGAAAAACCAAAACTAATCATTTAGATAGTGCTCAAGTGGTAAGAATTTGGAATTAAAGGGCTTGTTTCCTCTGAGATCTCATATTCGAATTCTTAATTGCTCATATGACGACTATTGGAGGCTTACATGGTCGTTAACTTCAAGGCTCGTGAGATTAGTCGTGGTACACAAAAGCTGGCCTGGTCACCCATGTTAATTTTTTTTAAAAAAAACCTAATCACTAATATTTAAAATGTTGAATGATAAAATAAAAAAATCAGCTTAAAAAAAGAAGTAAATCTTCGAAGCTTGGACTAAGATACAAAACTCATAACTTATTAAATTTTATACTCAAGTTGAATTAAGAAATTCAATTACAAAACCAAAGTATATCCATTAGATAACAACAAATAAGAAAATCAAGTTATTTTTAAAATTAGTAAAAAAAACTCATAAAAAACAAATATATAAAATAACAAAGCTAAGTATTTAAAACAAAAGCTTGAAGAAAGAAAAAATAAAACAAGCAAACTTGAGAAAACCTCTCTAACCTAAATTAATCTTAAAAGCACAAAACCTCTGAAATC
The DNA here is from genome assembly GCA_015708895.1 of Populus ilicifolia. Lineage (NCBI taxonomy): Eukaryota > Viridiplantae > Streptophyta > Magnoliopsida > Malpighiales > Salicaceae > Populus > Populus ilicifolia. Next base: position 316,979 of record SRLM01001330.1, on the reverse strand, counting down.
ATGGATTTGGATTTAGTTAATAAGTCTGAATTCTAATTAATTTAATGTTAAATAATAAAACAAAAACATATATAAATTTAAAATACCTATTAAATAAAAAAAATAATAAAAAAAGGATCAAATTTGATGGAAAAAAAAACTTAAATAGGACGGAATTTAAGAAAAATAAAAATTTACCTTAAATAAAATGAATAAAAAAATAAACTAATGAGGACTAAAATTGAAAAAATAAAAAACAAAGGGGGTGAAACTAAACATAGATTTTAATTTTATAAATTATTTTTTTATTTCTTTTCAAAATATCAATGGATGGTATCTGAAAAAAATTAATTTAAAATGTTAGTGAAAGAAACCAACAAAAAAAAAACAAATAAAAATATTTGAGATAAATTGGATCATGTTCAAGACCAATAACGGATTCTATAAAAATAAAAAAAATAGAACTAAATTCCAATTGAATAAATGTTAAAAGATGATTTAAAAAATAGCTTAAATTAGGGAAAATAAAAAATCAAGCAAACCTAGCGCAAACTTTCTAAAACTAATTTAATTTTTGAAACTCACAATTATGAAATCTTGAATATGATTCAATCAAGAAGCTTAATTCTCATACAATTTAATGTCAACAGATGAAATCATGAAAATATATTATTTGAAAAAACTTATTAAAATAAAATAAATAGCAATAAAAATAATGATAATTAAATTTGATATAAAAAAACTCAATGAGAATGAAATTGTAAAATAAAAATGACCGCAAACAAAACATATAACAACAAATAAAATATAAACCAAGTTTGAAAGATTAAAACATTAAATGGGGTAAAATTAAATATAGAATTTGAATTTTATAGATTATTTAAAATAAAATAAATGATAATAAAAAAAATGGATAAGGTGATAAGAAATTTTTTTTTCAATGTTTTAATTTGAAATTTGAAGGGGTTGTTGTGGAGAGAAAGAAAACAAGAAAAAACAATAGTAGCCAATATCAAATTGAAGATGCATCTTATGCATTCATTATCCTGTCATGAAAGGGGTATTAAGACCTTTGAAATATCGTTGTGAAAGGTAATATTTTGTGAGCAAACAACCTCGCACACTCTATCTATTTTTTTTTAATATCAAACATTTATTAAAATATAAAAATTCTAAAGTTAACATGAAATTAATAAAAATAAATAATGATGACAAGACCAAAACACCTTTGAAAGATAGTTTTGTTTGTTTTGAACTTAAGAATAATTAAGTAAATTAAATTTAATAAAAAAAAGTTGGAAGGGACATAAAAGCTCCCTTGCTTGGGCTATTTTTTTTTTATATAATCCAAGGTGTCTGTACCAGCTTACGCGCACTACGACTAATCTCCAGATCTACTGAATATTTTGCAAGCCTAGTAAGCAGGCAAAACACTGCAAGGATGATAGACGTGTATGCTGAGGCTTGAACCCAGGATGTATGGGTAGATAAACTCTACCTAGATCACTAGGTTATAAGCTCTGGTGCTATTTTTTTAATTAGAACATCTAAATAATTTATTTTTTTAAAAAAAATAAAAATTTAATTGAGTCATGGTAAAAAAATCATTATGCCTTCAAATCCTAGCTAGACGTGTTTTTAGCCCGAGAAATTTCATCAAAATACTATTTTAATTAGCAATGTTTATTGGCTTGTTCTATGTTATAAGTCGGATAAAAAAAATAAGAATAACATGATAAAATATCAATGCATTAATGATGTTTATTCTTGCAAGAAAAAAATTAATACCATTAGTTATTTTATTTTTGATTAAGGGTGCAAAGATCTTTTTCTTTTTTAAAAATAGTAAAATACCCTTACTGCCCTTTAAAGGGAAAAAAATTGATAGCCGGCTTCCAGGGACTTTTTAAAAAATTCACATTTTATTGCACATTAATTTTACAAAATTGCCGGCAGTTTCAAAATTAATTAAGTTTTTTGGATTTTTTTTTAAAAATTTTGTACCGGGTTTTTGTTATGATAAAATGGATGGAGGGGCAAATTGGTCTTTAAAAATATTTAAAATTCAAAGCACATTAGATTTTCCTAATTACCCTTAGTTCCATAATTAATTTACTTTTTTTAGTCAATTGCACATGTGTTAAGTTGTGATGAATGAGTTATCACTAGAGCTCTTCTTTTCTCTTTTCACTTCTTGAAATTTGTGCATGGCAGTTCAAATTTCATATCAGTCCCTTTGGTTAGGAATATTTGATTATAAGCCCTCATTCTTTTGCATTTCTAATTTGTGCCCTTGGTTATTTTGTAAGTTTTAATTTCATCCCTCAATTTATATTTTTATTTTTTAAATTTGATCCCGATTCTTTTTTTTCTTCATTCTTTTCTTGCTTCTTTTATGATTTTTTTTCAATTTTATCATTTAATTAAAATTTTAAATTTGTTAGTGTTTTTAGATTTGGTCCCCATTCTCTTGGTGGTTTCTTCTTTAATTTTTTTGTGGAATTAATTTTTATTTTCAATCTATCCCTTTAATAAAAAATTATCCATCCTCCAATTTGTTTTTTCTTTTAATTTTGATCTTTATTTTTTTAATTGTTATTTTTCTTTTTGAATTATTTTGTGTGATTGATTTTTTTTTAATTTCAACTTTTAACATTTAATTTATTAAAATTCATGCTTGAGGGTGTTTTTAGATTTGATTATTCTAATCAAATAGCAGGGGTCATGGATTTATGTTGGTTTTCTACTTATTTTCTTTTTAGATCTTATTATTCCACAATGCTTTAAGGAATGTTTTGGTAATGTTAGGATACTGAATTTCTTTCATGAGGTCCTGAGGATTATAATTATAAGATTGAGTGATTGATAAAACTTTTAACTACTTTAGTGAAAAAACTAAGTATTTCTACCAATTCTTAAATATTGATTTTGTAGTTAAAAAAATGCTTCATTTTTTAATAATTTAGCCTTAAATCTTAGAGATTTGTTAAACTCATCCTGATCATGTAAAAGGTATAATGACTTGAAAGTGTGTCTTATTGTCTAACAAGAAAAACACTCCATCAGACGCATAGGAACTCATTCAAAATAAGAGGTGCTCGTTGGAAAAGAATCTGGCCACCTTTGAGTTAATATTTTGTTATTATCATTTTTTATATTATTTTCATTAATTAACTACAATCCCATGAAAATAATAACATTTTCTTTATATAATTGCTTTAAAGATCATGATAAATCTTTATTTGAATGATTGTGCTTATATATATATATGTATGCCTATTTATTTTATAAAAATCTATCTGGTTAAATGGTTAAAGAAACATATATATAAACAAAATTAACGAACAAAAAACATAAAGTTTTGATAGAAATAGAAACATGTTTGTCTGGTTAACTGGTTAAAGAAACATAAATAGAAACATAGATTTTTATAAAATAAACAGACATATACATTAACTCAACCAAAATCCATTCGAAAACTTTTCCTTTTTTTTCCTACTGCTTGTGAAAAGGACATCAAAAAGATAAATTTCCTTCCTTTCATATCTAGCAACCGAATCGGCTGGCCGAAAAGTCAAATACAACTAAATAAACATCAAATTGCTGATTATCTTGTTTAAGTTTCCAATGGGTTCTAACTTCCAGGATAATTTACAACCTCCAACTGGCCCTGCAAACTCTGTGGTGTCAAGCCCACAAAGGTCGGCTCAAACTTCTATTTGACGTGCTTTGTCACTGCCATTGGACATGCTTCCTTCCCACAACTCAGGCAGTTCCTTCCTAATCCAAGAGACAACGATAACAGGTCCGAGTGTAGAAGGCACCTACATTCACCATCAAGCAAGGAAAGCTCAGATAAATACAAATGTTTTTAAACCACAAGAAATATATATAAATCTGGCACGTAAAAAATACATATTGAAACGGGGCAAGCAAAAAAGGAAACTAATGGAATGTTGCAAGTACAGAAGATTAGGAAGTTCTTTGCACGGTATTTAATCTCTTGTGACATAAAAAAGAAGAAGCAACACAATCCGGCGTGCAAAAGGCATGTATATTCCAACTACAGTATTCAACAAATAAATACATTGCCAATAGAAGTACCAGATAGAGAAGAGCAGGTTGCGGTGAGTGAGTCAGAACACCAGCAGCTAAAGCAGTTACTAATCCTGTGGCATATCCAGGAAGTGCATACCATATGTATCTATGTCCCTTGGAAGAATGTAAATCTAAGAGATTCATGGGATCCCTGCTCTTTCGGCAGTCAAAACAAAGGACTAATGCTAGAAGCATGGCAGGTATAGCCTGCAAGAACAACATTATTGAAATAAAATGTGACATCTTTCAATATTTTCCCTGGAACAGCACGAGGTGCCAAAATCATCCATGTACAAAAACATCCAGTAAACTTTTGGCGCACAAGCATGCATGCAAATAAATTTAACAAATATCTGTACCAAAATTAAGTTGCAAAGAAAGCATATCATCTTGTATCATAGGATAACTTCATGTTCCAAGCATGCGGGCAGTAAAATCATTATTCATAAAAGCTTAGCTTTTTCTACCAGAAAGAATAGCTTGCAACAAGAGCAACATTAAAATCAGTTCTTGGTAGGCCTCTGAATCAGAAAGGCAGAAGAAACAAAGTATAGCCAGGGGCGAAATTACCATGAAGATTTTTAACCAACAGGTCCTAAGGATCTTGTATCTTCATCATTCTATATCTACATGCATGGTAAGAAGATATGGAACCATGGGCTCCCATGGATACAATCTGACCTCAGACTGCAAAATGTCGACCTATCATGACTGGACTACAGACTGCATGCGAATCCAATAAAGGCATTAGAAGCTATAGATCAACCATTGAGAAATCCAAGAGCATGATGCAACAAGGAAATTTACAGAGAACTGGTATTTAGAATGATTGCACAAAGAACTGCTCACTCACCATCTTTTACAAAAGCTTACGTAGCAGAGATAACCTCAATAGAGGTTTTGAGTTAATACTATACAGATGCACCAGATATTTAGCATGACTGCTCAATGAACAGCTTATTCAGCATATTTAAAAAACAATAGCCTAAAAAAGATGGGGGAGGGGGACAGGTTGTTGGGGCTAACACTACACAGATTCCCTCGGTGTTGCCCCAAAATATTACTGAAGCCCGTTTGAGAAAACTTTAAGCAGAAACTTTATGTCAAACCATCACCATTTTGGATGGGGGGACAGCACGTCTTATAGACTCGATAAATACTACGCAAGACCACTAACAAACAAAAAAAACATGCTAACATACCATGTCGCCAAGACCAAGCATCATGAAATCTGTAGCATTTCCTCCAGAAGCTGTACTACCCAACAAATTTCTGGGAAAGACTATTTTCACAGGCAACTCAAGCTTCTTTGTAATCAATTGCAAACCTGGAAGACTCAAACTATTGGCCACCATATGAACAGGATTTGATGCTTGTTGCGTTGCCACTGATACCATGACATTGGCACCAAAAAATTTCTCCGAGAAGAATACCCAGAAAATGTCATATACGAACAAGCATGCAAGGAGAATTGCACATATTTTGATGTTCGGAAGCCTTACATGACTCACAAATGCAATGCAAATTGAAATACCCAACAGATTGTTCAGTATCCAATGCCCAGAAACAAGCCAAGCAAAAACGGTTAGAAAGCATGACACCAACAACAACCCTTGCATTCGTGTAAATGACTTTGAACAGCAACGAGACACGTGCGGGTCTGCCAAACCACAACGTGACTTTATATAGGCAGCAAAAGGAAAGAGGGAGAAGAAGAGGGATGAAACAGAGGCAATGGCTGTAAATGCAGTAAGGAGCTGTGAGACAGACGAAAACAGGTAAAACATCAGCAGCAAACTGCAAGAACTCATTATCGGGATCATTAGTGCTTGGGACCTATCCAATGTAATGGATGCTTCTAACCAGTCACGGTTTCTCTCCATTTCTTTGCCATAATTTAAAGCTCGAAAAGCAGACCCAAATGTTACAGCTACTGCTGTCACTATAAGGGTAACAGGTGCAGGTTCCAGCAGATACAAAAGTTTCCACAAGGTCTCCATGAGAGAGAACCAAACTATTTCAAACCAGTCTTTCTTACTAATAAAAAACCAAGAAAGTCTGGCCACCAATTTTGCAGTCAAAGTTGCATCCTTTGTCCCATGAACACTTTAATAAAGATAGTCTTGGAACCTGCAAAGCAGTGCGGTCCTGTAAAAAGAAACATAAGTGAACACAGAACACTTCAAGCTTCTGTTGCATATATCAACAAATTCAATATTTTCCATTCCCGGCCAGAAGTAAAGAACATAACTTAAATACAACACGCGTAGCAACCCAAGTAATGAATGATTCCCACTTTCTTTGTTTTCCCTAGCTTAGAATGTCAACCAACATGAAACAATTCCCATCCAAATTAAAATCAAGCAAGCACATTTCATTTCTCAAAACAACCAAGACAACAACAGCCTCAACTTTACCGAACCAGTGACAATTATGCTGCCAATTTAAGTTCAAATTTTCATTTTTTTCCCCTTCTAAAAACCCTTCCGCAACCAAACAAAAAGACTCAAAATTTCTTTATTATCTCAAAAAATGAACAAATTCAAAACACAAAATTTTCCCGGTAACCAATCTACAGGCTATTAACTCAAATCCACTAACTAACATGTAGAGCTTTCAAGCAAAGAACAAAAAAAAATGAGAATAAAATGAAAAAGGTAAGAAAAATTTACAACTAAAGATCTGAAACCAAAAGAAAAGAGATTTCAAAATGAGAAATCAGGGTCTGAGAGAGATGGCTGACCTGGGACTTTTTGAAGAGGCTGAAAACACACGCGCGCTCTCTCTCAGTCTATCATCAGCTCATTTTCTGTCTGGCTCTGGGAGCTGCCTGAAAACGGACAACAAAAGAGAAACAAAGTACCGATGATTTGCCAACTAGCCACCGTTTCTGTATACAGGGAAGCGTGTGCTGCTACTGGCTAACCAATTCTCTCATTGCTAGCGACGTGCTTACGTGCCTGTGCTGTGGTCTGCCTGGGCTGGTTCACCTGTTTCTGTTTGTTATGTTATGGGCCAAACACCGAGGTTTATAGTTGAAGACAACTCAAACTCTTTAGACCTCCATTTTATGCTCGTGTGGCCCAAAAGACCACCATTGATAAGCCTGACCCAAGCACTAGCCCACTGCCGAGAAGCCTACCATACTAGTCGTTCTACATTCCCAAAAACCTCACCATCCTTATAAAACCCAGACAGCTCATGGCCTAAGCGATGTACTGCACGGGTTAACCCATGCTTTATTTAAAAAAAAAAAAAAATAGTAATTTGATTTTTTTAAAAAAAACTCAAACTGGATTTCACTCAAATTTTAATTTGATATATCGGATTTAATTATATCAACTCCCCGTCCAGCCCCACATGAAACTTGTCTGGTGAGTAAATGTGTCGCTGAGTTTAACTGCCAAAGCCGAACATGTTGCAAACTTGCAATCATGAGGGGGTGAATTAAAGAAACTTAGGTGAAGCTTGTTTGAGATAAGATTCAGATCTAACAACCACGAATGAGTTGGCCACTTAAGATTAATAACGGGGAAGGGGGAACACGACCAAAACAAAGTGACCGGAGTTGCATCTGTTTAAGCTTTGTTTTAGATGTACCTACCAACTCTTAATGGCAATAAATGATAAATAAACATCAAAACAGGTGTTAAGTAAATATGGTTAATATTCAAATCTTTGGACATTTTGTTTTTTTTTTTCCTTTTAAAAATGTTTTAATTTTTTTCTTTAATTTAATATTTTCTTGGTATTTTTAGATCATTTTGATGCATTAATTTTAAAAATAAAAATTATTATTTTAATATATATTTAAATAAAAACAACTGCAACCATATTTTTCCAAATACATGAATTAAATCCTCCCTTTTATTAGCATCTATGCACGCACAAGGTTGATTCATAGGCTCCAATATCATTGAGATGCCAAACATTTATTCTTTAGATTATAATCACACTACTGTTTTTTATTTTTTTTTAAAAAATTTCTCTTAAAAAAAACCAACATCTACATTAATTAATTAATGTGTTTCCTACATATATATTAACATGTCTTTAATGAATATTTGAATTTCATAAATATAGGAGGAAGGCTTTCAACTCCACCAGCCACAACCTCGTTGCCTTGCCTACGCGCAAGTGCCTCCCCCTTTAACTTGGAATGCCAATTCGCCAAATTTGGTATAAATAGTCCCTATAGCTGATTGAACCAAGTTAATTAACCCCTAAAAAACACAACAAAATTAAATAATCTCTCTACAAGCGCTGGCCATCCTCTCCGAAAATATCTTCTTTCCTATCCAAATCTCTTCATCGTATTTCCTTCGTTTTTCTTTCTCTATTTCTCTCAAGCGCAAAAACTAATTAAAAAGACTGAGAATAAGATAAATTTGATGAAAGGGCCGAACCACAAACATAACGGTTAAATATATAATTTATAAAAGACCAGTCAATCGATTTCTTAAACATCAGGGACCAAGTTATAGTTATAGTTTTTGTTTTGGATCAAATAGTTGAATAGCAGGAATACAGGATTCGTTGACGCATCCATTGCAAGGAAGGAAGGAACGGGGGGAGAGAGACGCACAAGGCTGCGGCTTCATGTGGACAAGTAGCCATAAGGGGACCGCCAGGCACTCACAAGTCGCAAGTTGGCTAGAATTCTCAACAACGAATCCCTCTTCATCCTCCCTACATATACCTACACAGGCAAAACTTTCTCGCTAGGAAACAATGACTTGTAAAACGTTATCTTCACCAACCCAATACATAATCCATCCACCACCAATTTCCACACCAAAGATTGGTGCTTGTCTTCCCTTTCAATACTCTTATCACAACACGATAATTAATCTATTTCTTGACGGGTCCCGTATACCAAGTTCGGTCCATTGCTTTCCCTTCCCCTCGCACTTCTCTCCGCCATCTCTTTCCAAGACAGAAAAAACCACCTTGGCAACTTCAAGTCACTGCGCTTCTTGGATTGCCAACATCTTTCACTACTAAATTCCCTTCCTCTCCTTTAATACAGCTGACACACATTGCCACAATTTAACCTTTCCCTTTTCAGTATCTTCTTTATCTCTTTTTTGCTTCCTTGCATAGGATCCCAAGTCCTAGCTCTCGTCACATGGACTGGATTGTCCATGTCTGGTTAAGAACATAAGCAATGCGTGAGTTAGAGCTGACACCACTCCAGTTGTAGATTCCCTAAATGTCCCTTCTCTTTCATGTCATAAGTGTCTGATTTCAGTTCCTTTCAGCGTACAAAACGCACTGCTGTCATTCAAGATCCATCTTAATTCTACAAAGCTAACGCCCCCATCTGCCATTCAAGATGGATTTAGCAGTAGCCATATTAGTGGTATTGTTGAATTTGGCGTCATGGTGCACTTGCTCAGATAGCCGGCTTCTTGTTAAGATGACTCTGGTTCCCAGTGCTTCCAAAATTGGTGGCTGTAAGTTCTTACTATATCTCTTATTGTCCTATTGATACACCATCAATTCTTTAATTATGAAGCATTAGTTAATTACTATATATTATTTTATCATTAACCCTTGTTTTCTTCTTCCTTGTTGGTGACTGTTATTCGTAGTTTGCTTGGATGGAAGTTTGCCAGCGTATCATTTGCACAGAGGATTCGGTGCTGGTGCACGCAACTGGCTTCTGCAATTTGAGGTAATTAAAATACTCATGGTGAAAGGATAAATTAAGTATTCATTAGTTAGTTTAGTTGATAATAAAGTCATTAACAAAGTCATGGCATGTTAAGCGATCCGGAATTAAATCAGTTTCAGTCTTTCTTTACTTCTTCTCCAATTCAAATTTTAGAATTGGATATTTAAAAGGTTTTATTCTTCTACATAATAAATATACCATATCAATATAAAAAAATGTTTTTTTTTTAAATAATTGAAAAAATAATTTAGTCATAGTTGATACATAAATATATTATAAAAACCAATGCATAAATTCATTTGAAAATAGTTGAATGAAAAAACTATGGTTAGGTGCTATCATGATAAAAGTTCATCGGTTTATTATAAGAGGGTCAGTACCACACAACAAAAGGTATCCAATGAGGACTTGCCATGTAGGCAGTATTCTTTGGTGAATGTACAGTGACCTTGGGGAAGATGTGCTGACCTTTGTTAAGTTTTGTATGGTTGGAAGATTTAGGAAACCAATACGACAACGTGGGTTTAGTTTGCCTAGGGTCTCGTGCATCATGTTGCCAGTGCAACTTGCAGCTCGCTTCACCATTTCAGAGACTCTGCAGATCTGTAGCCTGGATTTGTCTGGTCTTCTGCGAAAGAAGGTAGAAATTCATTATTGGTATAGCAGGTTAAAACTATCGATGGGCTTGCTGAAAACTGGAAGGTAGAACGTGCGAAAGTAACATGTCAACTCTCAATTTGTGAAATCATTTCATAGGAATACAGCAATTTTGATCGCTACAATAATCACATCTATAACTCCCACCACGTTTATTGATAAATTTTGCTCATGTCGTGACCTCAATGGTCCTACGAAAAGGAACATGCCGAAAGCAGTTAAAGAGCTACAAAAGATGCACCAAAGAGTACGTTCCACGATATGGTCTCAAAAGAATTGCTCGTCCAAATGGGAAAATCATTGGTCTAGATTCCAAACTTTCAACCTAAGCAAAGCCTTTGATGTAATAACCAACAGTCCCTATTGTTGCCCATCAGTTTTGGTTTTGGTTTTGGTTTTGGCTTACAGCTTAATTAGGCATTAACTTAACCATGGTGGCAGTGGTGACCAGTTGGAATAGAAGTTGCAAATAATACGAGGAAAAAAAAACTATAAAAGCTTGAAAATCTTAAAAATCTTCAAAAAGAAGATTCTCCAAAAAAGTTAATGTTTAGGTTTTTTTGACATGAGATAACACGCTGGATTGGCTTTTAGGGAAAAGAAAATAGTTGGTGGGATCCAGAACTGTGAAATTAGGAAGCTGAAAGTTAACAGGAAGTAAAAAATGATTATGATGTTTGATAGGGAGGTGGATGGTGCAATGATATCCAATCATGCTTGGAGAGAGCCCAAACGCGGCGGGGATCTACCCTTTACATGAACAAGCTGGAGGATTTCAATGGAATCCTAAGCAACAATGCCTCTCTTAATCCAGGTAATTAATCACCTTGTTATCAAAAATCTAATTGCCCATTATTTAGTTCACAGAAATCTAGCATGTACATACATGACATGTCAATGTTCTTCATGTCTTGTTTCACGTGATATGTAATACAGTCGACAGACAGCTACTGCTTCTAGGCTTCGAGATAGATTCTTTCCTTTTCCAACCTTTCCTGCTTTTCTTGTCTCTGAAAAAAATAAAAAAAACCAAAACCCTATTTTATTGTCTTCACGGGTCAATATCACTCCCAAGAATGTGTTAGTGTGTTTCAGACCAAAAAAAGCAGTACAGAAAGAGATAAATACAGATGAGAAATCTTAATAGCATGTTCACATGATTGACTTTTGGTCCTGTCTCATGTTCAAGATACAAAACATTAATTACGACCTAAATCTTGTATGGATTTATGAACTTTTTTAATAGCTTGTGTACATATACAAAGAAAAAGCTTCTCAGTGCAATTGCAAAAAATGGCAGTGATTTCTGTGTGTGTTTGAAGCAGAATACTAACATTTAGTCACAGGCTACAAATTTAATGGCAAAAAATGGCATGATTTTAACATCTCCGTGTGTAGAATTGGTCTTCTTCTTGTTGTTTATTCTTGTTAATTAACCATTAAATTCAATTTTTTTTATCAGACTTTTACAACTGGAACCGTGTGAAGCTTAGATATTGTGATGGAGGCTCGTTTTCTGGAGATGCCAAGTTCGACAATGGGGTAGTCCGCTCATCTAAAATTTTCATTCCTTTTGTTGTCACGTTGGTTTTGGGGTTCAAAGCTTGAAGCTTAATCATAATCTTGCTAAAATCTAGTGAACTTAAATATACACATTCATCTCTGTTTAGTAAAGTAAGAAAATTTTGTTTGTTGCACAAATTTTCTTCCACCAAATATCAGATTAAAGCTTAGTTAACTTGATCAGTTTGGTGTGCATGTGATTGAAACAGACATCAGTCCTTTACTTTAGAGGGAAAAAGATTTGGGAAGCAATCATTCTTGATCTTCTCCCCAAAGGCTTGATGCATGCACGCAAGGTAAAAATCTCACAATGGAATTATTGAACGTGCATCTTCGTTTTGAATAGACTGTTGTCTTCTGCTTAAAATCATCCCAGAAGTGGAAATGTGATCTTTGTGGTCATCAATTTGATTGTAGTTTTGAACAATCATTCCATCTCTTCTCTAGGCTTTGCTTTCAGGTTGCTCTGCTGGGGGTTTGTCGTCCTTTCTCCATTGCGAGAACTTTGCCAGGATATTACCGAGGAATACCAGCGTGAAATGCTTGAGTGATGCTGGTTTTTTCATGGACGAGTCAGTTTGCTCTTTCTTATATGAATGTGCAGTGAAATTTGTTTTCTGTCTTTGTATTTATGTTTTCATATTTTTTGTGCTTGTTCTTACAGAAGAGACGTCACTTTGAACCACACTATGAGGAACTTCTTTGAAAACCTTATTTCTCTACAGGTACAACTTACTTAAATCTGTGTTCCATTGCGCCGTGCTAAATCATGAATCTTGTATTAATTTTGAACTTTCTGCGGCAGGGGATTGAAGAGAATCTCAATAAGAACTGCACTAGTTTCCTCAACAACCCAAAACTGGTACCTTTTACTGAAGCCTCCTGTCTAACCTTTTAGTCTGGTTTTTGCTAGCTCGGGTGGTAATGGCATTTATGTTGTATTGGTGCAGTGCATGTTTCCGCAGTATTTCTTGAAATACATCACAACACCATTCTTCATCTTGAACACAGCCTATGATGTTTACCAAGTAATTTCTGTCGCGGACTTCATTTATCTGAAATCTTGTAGCATCGCTTTGTATTTTTATGTTCATTAGACAATAAAAAATGATTGAACTGCCAAATTTAACAGTTCCACCATGCATTGGTTCCACCTTCCGCTGACACGAGAGGACACTGGAACCGTTGCAAGCTTAACATAGCATCATGTAACACACGACAGCTTGACATATTGCAAGGTTGGTTTCTGCTGGGGCATTAGCCATCCTGTATATGAGCACAAAGTTTTGCAATTTGAATAAACTGAAAACATCTCTTATCCAGATTTCAGGCAAGACATGCTGGTGGCGTTGCTATCATCTCGCATATATTCTAGAAGAAGCGGAATGTTTATAAATTCATGCTTTGCTCATTGCCAAAGTGAGTCACAAGACACATGGTTTGCGCGAGACTCCCCGCAAATACACAGCAAGGTACATTGCGAACGTTATGCCCGTTACGCTCTAGGAAAATCTTAGATCAACTGCTTTAAATTCAGGCCATGTTTTTATCAGCTCAAGATCATGGCCGAATCACTCATAAAATCATTGAAAATCCTGAAGTCGACATTGTTCTATGTAAAGGTTACTGCAAGAGTTCAGACATGCCATCTCTTATGTTTCCCTTTCTTCTTATGTAGTTTAAACTAGCAAAACTTAAATTGTTTGGCATTTTGAGTAAAATCTCGATGTCCTTTTTCAGACTATTGCAGAAGCCGTTGGCGACTGGTATTTTAGTAGAAATACAACAAAGTTAATTGACTGTGCATATCCTTGCGGCACCTTCTGCCATAACATTGTAGCATAGTTCATTGCACAGGTATGTCAATTTCCTCGCGATCTCAGATATATTTATTATCATTGGCAGAACACCTCGTGTTCTTGTTGATGAAGTCCAAATGTTGCAGGTTTCCTACACGGGAAAGACAGATGGGAAAACAGAGATTTTTACGAGCTTCGTTGCTAGAATCATGGAGATACCATGAAAGAAAACGAAGAGTATATAAAGAAGGGATATGCAAAAGGAAGTGCAGGAAACGATTGATGGAGTTCAGAACATTTTTTTTTTTTTTTACTCTAGAGGAAATCATAGGCTGGTGAGAAATACAGTAAAATCAATATCAACACAGAGAAGGTTCACAGAATTTTTCAAGTTAGGCAGTGAAAAAATTGAAGGCTTTAAATAGGATAATGATGACGATAATAAGGAGGAGAGTGATAGAGAGAGGTCTCAAAAACTTGTTGGGATGGAATTTATGGTGAGGATGTTTAGTATTTACAGGAGTGATTGATTCAAAATGTTCTCTTCCGTGGCTGCCCATAATCACACTTCTTTTTCATAATAATATTCGCTGCTGGGGACGAAAATACCAGGAATCCAATTCTATGCTTGAAGTGATGTGGTGTGAAGGGGGAGGTATAATATATAATCAAGGGTTGAGCTTTTGTTCACTGGAAAGAGGAGAGGATTAATCACGCGTTCGTTCAGCTGGGAATAATTCTGTAGCGTACCAGGTAGCGAGCACAACGCTACAGCTTTAATAATTCTCCAAGTCCTTGATTGGATATCACTTCGCTACGCTGGGAATCCACCGTCCAAAGCAAAATCGAAGTCATGATCGGGATAACGTATTGCTGGTTTGAAAAATATTTTAGAAAAAAATTAAATTTTTTATTTTAAATTAATATATTTTAAAATTATTTTAAAACATCATTTTAAAAAATAATCAAACTTACTTTTACTAATTCTTTATTGTGCTGACTAACATAAACTTCTTTATAAATATAATTGTAGTTTTTTTTTTAAAATATATTAATAATATTTTTTTATTTTTAAAAAATAATTTTTAATATTAACACATTAAAATAATTTAAAAATATCAAAAATATATTAATTAAAAAAATTAATTTTTTCAGACACTTACAAGTCATTACAATTACATGCAGGGACAAACATACTAATTTATGTTGGAGAATCATATAAATTATAATTTAAAACTTTACTTAATAGTTTAAATTTTTAGGTGAGATGATTCTTTGATATCATATTAGAGTTTTGATGACTAAACAAACATGAGTTTAAATCTTATCATCTTTATTTATTTAATAAAAATTACGTATAAGATAATATAAATATGTGTAATTTTAAACTAAAAAAGTTTTTAGTTAAGAGGTTATATTAAAAAATAATATAAATTATCTTTTTAAATTTTATTTAATAATTTAAATTTTTAAAATAGATAAATTTTTAATAATTTCCACCACTTCCAAACATTCTGCCACAGCATCCTTATCCTAACCCGAACAAAAATCCACCACCATAGCAACTTTACCAGGCTGCACCCGATCACCACACCACCACTTCCCCTCCTTGCATCACCACCGCTACAGCCGTCCCGCCAAAATTTCCAAAACACCCTTACAAAACCCACTAACAAAAAAGATAAAAAAAAAAAAAATACCCCTGTATACATTACTAACCAAGCAAATTAGCCGTTATATAATAAACCCAACAAGTGGGCCACCAAAGCCCCATTCTATTTTCAGTCTCCATCTTCTACTAAACTTGCAAACAAACGCTACGTAAAGCTCTTCCAAAACATAAGGAGACAGCACTTTAACACTAGCAAAAGTTGATGTAGTAGAAGTGGTTTATTGTTCAAAGTGATGCCTGGGGATTCAATTACTGAAACATCTGGTGGTTATGGTGGTGGAGATGAGAACCGGCCTCTCAGGAATTTCATGCTGAATGAATCAACTTTTTTGGCTTCCCTGATGCCGAAGAAAGAGATTGGTGCTGATCACTTCGTTGAAGCTCACCCTCAATATGATGGCCGTGGTGTCATCATTGCTATCTTTGGTATACTTTATGTAAAAAGAACCCATCTTTTCTTTTTGCCTATGATATTAAAAAAACCATTGCTTTTGTGTCGTTATTATGAAGAATTGATTGATAAAAAAGGAACCCCTTTTCTCTCCTCTCTGTGATTGTGGGATATAAAGATCATGACTTCGTAGTTATTAAGGATTGATTGGATTTATGGTTTAGATTCTGGAGTTGATCCGGCTGCCTCTGGATTACAAGTGACATCAGATGGGAAGCCTAAAGTGCTTGATGTTATTGATTGGTAAGTTTAAAATTTTTAAATAATTGGCGGGATTTTGTCTTCTTCTTTTTTTTATTACTAGCAGTCTTATTGTTAGTAGTAATTTTTAAAGTTTGAAGTTTTGTGTGTGTTTTATGAAGTACTGGGAGCGGAGATATTGATACTTCAAAAGTGGTGAAGGCTGATGTAGATGGTTGCATTCAAGGAGCTTCAGGTCTGGTTTCGCTAGAATCACGAACGATTGCTTATTTTCTTTGTGTGTGTTAACCTTTTGACGTCGGTAATTACTGAGTGTTCTAAGATTTGCAGTAGTTTTTTCAATCTGTACTTCGGTTTTTAATCAGTTCTTTCCCTCTCCCTCTCCTTTTTCTTAAAAAAAAAAAGGTGCTTCTTTGTTTGTCAATTCTTCATGGAAGAATCCTTCTGGTGAATGGCATGTGGGTTACAAGTTTTTGTATGAGCTACTCACTGACACACTGACTTCTCGTTTGAAGGTAAAGCGATATAATTTGTAAAGCAATATAATTTGGAACTTAAGAAAAAGAGATCTTAAGCATTTGTTAATTTCAATGATAAGAAAACAACTCTCCTTTTTTCCATTTGCTGACAGAAAGAGAGAAAAAAGAAGTGGGACGAGAAAAACCAAGAAGAAATCGCCAAGGCTGTAAAGCATCTGGACGAATTCAACGAGGTTGTATGAACATATTGCTTCTGCATTTATCTGTTACATGTGTATCATTCATTAAAAAGTGTAAATGCTATTTCATTCGGGATGTATTGGGCAGTCAAGTTTCCGGTTTCCACATACAAACTTCTCCTCAAATTAAAGAAAAACCTAGAAGATCGCATTTGTTGCATTCAATGAATTAAGCTGAAACTAAAATCAGCACTCGGGATGTATTCATAACATTTTGCCAACTTTGGTGAACCAGTGATTGCCGAGGCATTGATGTTCTTGATGCTCCCATAGTCTGCACATTTCTCTGTATTCCTGCATAATTCTTCAAGATATGCTTGTTTCAGAAACACTCCAATCCAGAGGAAGCAGGCTTGAAAAGGGTTCGTGAAGAACTTAAAGCCAGAATTGATTTGCTACGGAAACAGGCTGATGTGAGTGCCAGTTCTTCTAATCCATTTCTCTTCCCAAACTATTGTTGTTTTCCTGAAAATGCAAATCTCTTTTCTATATGTTAGAGCTATGATGACAAGGGGCCTGTCATAGATGCTGTTGTATGGCATGATGGAGATTTGTGGAGGGCTGCTCTTGACACACACACTGTTGAGGATGACTCAGATTGTGGACAGCTAGCTAACTTCATACCGCTTACAAATTATAGGTATGCCATAGTTAAAATTTCTTTATATTTGTATCCCAGAAGATGCCTTTCATCTTTTCAGACTCACTATATCTTTTGAAGATTAATTTCTACTGATTATAGTTCATTCATTTAAAATTAATTGTTTCATAAATTAGTTCATCTTGTGTAGTGTAGAAGGAAAGGCATCCTTGTTGAACTAAAAGCTATTAGGAGTTTAGGTATACACAGCACGGTTTGGTCTGTATAAGTTTATCCACTGTACGTTTTGATAAGCTTAGAGAATGTGAGCCTTGCTCCTTCCACATTTGCAAATGTGTGCACATTGTAATGGACGATCAATACCCGTACATGCAGCCCTTCTCTCTGTTTGGATGAAAAACTTGGAATGTGTCCTGTTTTTGGCTGCATTCTCAAGATTTTGAGGAATTTTAATCAGACACTTCTGCTCAGATCTTGAAATCCTTGTTAATTTTTATATTTTAGCTATTGTTAACGTTGGAAAGGCTAGTGAACTAAATGAGTTAGTAGATCTTTTACACGATCTGGATACCTAACTAATTCCATGGAAAATGCTCGTTCAGGATTGAAAGGAAGCATGGAGTGTTCAGCAAGTTAGATGCCTGTACATTTGTTCTTAATGTTTATAGTGACGGAAACATCTTAAGTATTGTAACGGATTGCTCGCCTCATGGAACTCATGTTGCTGGTATTGCTGCAGCCTTCCACCCGAAGGTACTGCTACTTAATTTACTTCAGTTTTTCGTTTTTCTTTCTTTCTTTTAGAAATGACTTGATTTCTGTCATTTTTAACTATGTCAGGAGCCGTTATTGAATGGAATTGCACCCGGGGCCCAGTTGATATCTTGCAAAATTGGCGACACACGTTTAGGTTCAATGGAGACAGGCACTGGCTTGATCCGGGCCGTAATAGCTGCTGTGGAGGTATGTATACTTTATTTGTTTTTCTCAAATCAGTTGTAGTTACCGAAATACTAGCTAAATCTCTCCTTGCAAAAGGACATTGTGAGTTCAAATTCCCTTTCCCCGGAACAAACAAAATGTGGGGCAGGGGGGTTAATGCTGTGATGAACAGTATTTTGAATTCTTTTTGTCCATTCTCGAGGATTGCTGCACTGTCATTGTATTGTCCAATCTGTCATTCAAAGGTTTGTTTACTTTCACATATTGTATTATTGTTGATGTGTGTATTGTATAAGGCAATTTGTTTTTTTTTTTTAATAGTTTCTTAACTAATGACACCTTCGTTTTTGCAGCATAAATGTGATCTCATCAACATGAGTTATGGGGAACCAACGTTACTCCCAGATTATGGCCGCTTCGTTGACCTTGTTAATGAAGTATCAATCCAAACCTTGCAATTTCAGCTTTGATAAGTGTTTATCTTCTTTTCTGTATTTATTCTTTCACAATCTTATATGCTATGGGTTACCATTGCTTTTAATTAGGTGGTGAACAAGCACCGTCTTATATTTGTAAGTAGTGCTGGCAATAGTGGTCCAGCATTAAGTAGTGTTGGTGCTCCTGGTGGCACAACTTCAAGCATTATAGGTGTTGGTGCATATGTCTCTCCTTCCATGGCTGCAGGTGCTCATTCTGTGGTTGAGCCTCCTTCTGAAGGACTTGAATACACATGGTATACTAATTTCCTTTTGCCTGATTCTATATTTAGGCTTCTGCAAACTCAACATTAGGCCATTGTTATTGTTTGAACGTGAATGCTTGGTAATTTGTTAAAATGGGATGCAGGTCAAGCCGAGGACCAACTTCTGATGGAGATCTTGGGGTCAGTATTAGTGCTCCTGGAGGGGCTGTTGCTCCTGTCCCTACCTGGACTCTTCAAAAACGCATGCTTATGAATGGAACATCAATGGCATCTCCATCTGCTTGTGGTGGAGTTGCATTACTTATTAGTGCAATGAAGGTTCTCGTTTACCATTCTATTCTGTTTTATCCTCCTTTTGCCCTTGTTGCCCGGTTGGCTCTACTCTGTCAGTGTTAAATTAAAGCTTCTTGTGGGAACATCATCTGCGCAGGCTGAGGGTATTCCTGTAAGTCCATATAGTGTAAGGAAGGCCCTTGAGAATACATCCAGTCCTGTAGGTGAATTGCCAGCAGATAAACTATCCACTGGACAGGGGCTTATGCAAGTTGACAGGTTATATTTTCTTCCTAGGCACCTGTTCCTTTACAATTGTCATCTGTAGGCTGTCTTAATTTTTTTTTTTTTGCATGACAGAGCCCATGAATATATAAGGCAGTCCCGGAATATTCCATGTATTTGCTATGAAATAATGGTCAATCAATCTGGAAAATCAAGTAAGTATAGGTGATGTCTTCCAGCTCCACACATAACATGCAAACACTAGACTTTCTAGGTCTGATCATTATGCTACTTTGAAATTTTGAAAAAAAGTGATATTTGCTTTCTATTGTATAGTTATTTTAATGTAACTGCTATGCCCCTCGTGATAATTCGTTAACTATTGGGGGATTTTGCTTGATATTCGGTGATAATCCTGCCTCGCCTACAACTGATTTCATGAATTTTTAGAGGCTTTTTAATGTTTTCAAGAAAGTTTGAGCTCTTGTTCACTAGCAATCAAGTTTCTTCTGCCGGGATTGAAGAATTCTAGTAGATTTTGGATTATCAGTGCAAAGAAATCATAACTCTATTTATGATGCCTTTTTGCTGCAGCTCCTACTTCACGAGGCATCTACCTGAGGGAGGCTAGTGCTTGCCAACAACCTACAGAGGTGCAGGCATTATTAAACTTGATGCTGATTATTATTGTGAAAAATATGCATGCATCCATGTGATAATTCTGTTTGAGCTTGTTGAATTCCTGGAATTCTCTTTGTATGCGTTAACTTTCTGGTTTTTTTCAGTTTAAAACAATCACATAGTTATCACCTGCATAAATCATGTTAATGCTTCATGGGACATGCCTTGGCTGAGAAAGAGCATGACGTTGCACCTAGTGTTGATTGCTATGATTATTGAAACCCAAGTTCTGCTCTTGTTTCCTCTGCCTGAAAACCATATTTTGTTGGGAAATGTTGACTGGAAATCAGTTTATTTAATTGAAAAAGGGAGGTAGTTCCTTTTTTTATTTACTATCTAGCTTGATTTGTGTATTATATGCAGTCATTTGCCAGCACTAGTTTATTTTGTACATTTTTGTTTCTTTGTTGGTAGGTGCCTATATTCCCTAATGTTTTCTCATCTTACTATTTTTTTTTATCACAACAGAGTTGCCCGCATTTTCATTTTTATCATGCAGTGTCATCAGGCGTTGTCAATAGCTGTAGCAATTAGTGTCCCTACTGCTGGTTTATAGCTTATAAATGCTATATAAATGTACACATGATGAGTTGTATGAAATATTATAATATTTGATTATTTAAGTCGTACAAGAATTCCCTCCATTGTTATCTATCTTATGCGTCACATTGATAGGAAAAGGGATGTCTTCTGGCAACAAGTTCTTTCAGTTCCACTGTATCTATCATTTTTATAACAAGAGCAATATTTTTGACAGTGGACGGTGCAAGTCCAACCAAAGTTTCATGAAGGTGCAAGTAACTTGGAAGAATTGGTTCCCTTCGAGGAATCCATTGAGTTACACTCTACTGAAAAAGTTGTTGTGAGGGCTCCTAAGTATCTCCTTCTCACTAACAATGGGCGTAGCTTCAAGTTAGTTAGCATCACTCAGCTCCATCTTCTCCTTTTGATGAATGCTTGAATTTTTTCAGATCGTGGATATTATTTATATTTTGTTTTGCCTATTTTGACTTTCTGATCATTTCACTCCTATATCTTCGTTTTTCAATTCTTTTGGCTGATTGTTGAGGCTCTACACACTGAAATGATATGAAAATACCATAAACTGGTTCTAATCTTTAACTTGCATGCCGGATTGTCATGAGACAGACATCATGAGAATCTTCAGAATCCATGCAAACAGATATTTGTTTATGCACATCATGCTAAGATAGCCATCTGTTTTTTTCCCAAACTTCTGACATGGAACTATTTTGAGGTTTTCTCTCACTATCTGTTATTAGTGTAATTTATAAGTGTCAGCATTATAGTTTCGAATTATCTGTTGTTTATGTTCTCACTAGCAGGATCTTATTTAGATGTTGAGAGGTATTTCATTTAGTAATGCGTGTTTCTTTTCTTTTCTTTTCTTTTCAGCATAGTGGTTAATCCCACCAAGCTAAGTGAAGGTCTACATTATTATGAAGTATATGGGGTGGATTGCAAAGCACCATGGCGTGGTCCCATTTTCAGGATCCCAGTCACCATAACAAAGCCTATGACAGTGAAGAATCACCCTCCATTCATTTCATTTTCTAGGATGTCATTTCTACCAGGTTACGTTTGTCCTGTCCTATATATGATGATATGAAATTATTTATGATTTTTGGCTTTGAGGGATTTTAGGTCATGCTACCTTCATGTCTAAGCAAGCTTTTATAGCAAAACTTAACTAATTTTTCTTCTTATCATGGACAAATTGCTCGAACAGGGCATATAGAAAGGAGATATATTGAAGTGCCTGTTGGTGCTACTTGGGTTGAGGCAACTATGCAAACATCAGGGTTTGATACTAGTCGACGATTTTTTGTCGACACTGTTCAGGTACAGCATGCAGTGAGAATGTTATATTACGTTCCATAGACATCCTTTTAATGTGATTGTGATGTGCAGATTTGTCCTTTACAAAGACCTATAAAGTGGGAGAGTGTTGTAACGTTTTCTTCTCCTGCTGTCAAAAGTTTTGCATTTCCTGTTGTGGGTGGTCTGACAATGGAATTAGCTGTTGCTCAGTTTTGGTCAAGTGGGATGGGCAGTCATGAAAACACCATTGTAGACTTTGAGGTAACAAGTCATTTCTAAGTTTTTTGTACTTTTTTAACTGGCTTTCTATTGGGAGGTTTTTTTTTGGGGGGGTTATGGCTCTGAATACTGTTTGGATTCTGGACCGCCATTTAGTGTAAGCATTTGATTAATTAGGGTAATTTAGAAATTTATACATTGGGATATTTCATCTTGTGATATAAAAGATAAAGCTAATATGTTTTGCTAGTCCATTGAATTGGTTAACAATCAGAAAAGTAAATTGTAAGCTCATATTTTGTTATCATGCGCCTTCTAAGTTGCTTATTTGTATATTATAATGCCTAGATTTTGTTTCATGGGATTGCCATCAATAAAGAGGAAATCATTCTTGATGGAAGTGAAGCACCTATAAGAATTGATGCTGAAGCTCTATTGTCATCTGAGAATTTCGTTCCTGCTGCTACTCTGAATAAGGTGAAATATAGCTTCTGTTTCCTAGATGACATGGGTTGTAATTGTTTCTTTTGTTTCCCTTTAAATGAGTGTAATTCTTTTCTCTTGGTGTGGTTGTTTGCTTTCTAATGCTGCATTTCTTCATTTTCATCTTACAGATAAGAGTTCCATATCGACCCATCGATGCTAAACTCGGTACTCTTACAGAGAATCGCGACAAACTACCCTCTGGAAAACAGACACTGGCACTGACATTAATGTCGGTTACGGTTCTACTTCTGCATATTGATGGAATTTCAACTCGTATTATAATCCAATCTTTTTTCTTTGTTGTTCTGCAGTTACAAGTTTAAATTGGAAGATGGAGCTGAAGTGAAGCCTCAAGTTCCATTGCTTAACAATCGCATATATGACACAAAATTTGAATCACAATTTTATATGGTTTCTGACACTAACAAGGTACTTAAACAATTTATATTGTCTTAGCGTATAAAATTTTATAGCATTGATCATTGCCCGAGTACTGGAATAGTTAAGTAGTAGTATAAAATTTGGATTTCTCGGAAGTCAATTTAGTATTTCAGTTCTTATCTATACACTGAAAAATGTTGCTCTATTCACATGCTATTGTGTACTGCTTCATATCATTCGATGTACCAGCAAGTTAAATGCTTTCTATAAATAGTAACAGATGATGCTTACCATTCCCTTTTGCTTTGAATGGGCGGAGCTGGTTCCTGTTTTCTTACTCTTTTTTTTACCTTTACAGCGTGTATATGCCATGGGTGATGTCTATCCTAGTACTACAAAACTTCCCAAGGGTGAATACAATTTACGCCTATATCTAAGGTATGGCCCAATTTCCGAGATAGCCCAAAATGTATTCAAATTCACATATAATAACCAATTTTCCTTATGATTTTATTTGTACTTGTTTGTAACAGATTCTATAAAGTCAGGAAAGTAGAAAAAAGCTCATTTTTTCTTAAGACTAGAACATTTAATAATTTTGAACTTTTTTTTGTAGCAAATGCTTAAAATCCAGATTAATCTCTGTTATGATACTGATTATGTGCAGGCACGACAATATACAATATTTGGAAAAGATGAAGCAGTTACTATTGTTTATTGAGAGGAATTTGGATGACAAGGTAGTGTATCTTTTATTTTAACATATTGAATTCTTGAGCTTTTAGATGAAGTAAACAGGCGCCAAACTATTGAAGTTGATTTTCTGATATTTGAATATGCTTTGGCATTATCCAATTTGTGCATTTTTTTTTTTTGTGTTAAACATTTTGTGCCCGAGTCAAGTTTTTATTAGCACAAAGTTTTACCATCAATAAATTTGACTTTGGCTTTCCTTTTGCTCGACAGGATATTGGTTTCTCTCGATTGAGCATTCTTTTTATCAAGGAACTTGATGTATTGCAAATGATGGTGCTAATCAAATAATTGACTCTTTTCTTTTTAATCCAGGATGTCATTCGATTGAACTTTTTCTCTGAACCTGATGGTCCTGTGATGGGAGATGGTGCTTTTAAGTCCTCGGTTTTAGTTCCAGGGCATGTCCTGCCCTGAATTATTATTTCTATGGTTTGCTAACCCTGTGTTATTATCTATTTCAGTGTGCATATATAACTTCAAAGTTATTTTGTAGGCAGAAAGAAGCAATTTACTTGGGCCCACCAGTGAAAGACAAGCTCCCGAAGGTATTATCCTGATTCCCAACTCCTGTGGTAAAAGAACAATATAAACTGAAATTGCCCAATGATACCCTTGAAATTCTGCAGAATGCTCCACAAGGATCTGTACTGCTTGGAGCAATCTCATATGGAAAGCTATCACTTGCTGGCCAGGAAGGGGAGGAAAGTTCACAAAAGAACCCTGTACCTTACCAAATCTCTTATTTAGTGCCACCAAATAAGGTTGCATATATGTCCTTGTTTTTTGGCCCTTATAAATCCTTTTATGAGGATCTAAAGAGATGCCTGCCATTGTTCTAATAATAAACTAAATCCAAGGCCGTGTTTATCTTTTTTCTATTGTTGCTTTGACAGGTTGATGAGGACAAGGGAAAAAGTTCTTCAACTAGCCTGAAAACTGTGTCTGAGCGTTTAGAAGAAGAGGTACTTGTGCCATTTTGTAGCAAGATGTTTGAAGTACATTTTCAAGTAATTTGACAACTGTGAGGCAGTCGATTCTTGCATTAGCTATAAAAGACTATAGTCTTATCACCTTACCTGGGTGCTGTGAAGTGGCATTTATTGAATTTCTTTGTATTATCAAACAGGCACGTGCCTGTGGGAGCATTTGCTTGAATCCTTTGATTTTTCTGTTACCTTTTAATTCTTGATGATCTGTCCATCCTGTACTGTTGAATACTGAGGTTTTGATTATCACATTTGAGTTTAGAGGCTTCAACTGCTTGTATACCTCAGGTTCGAGATGCAAAGATAAGAGTTTTTTCAAGCCTAAAACAAGACACTAATGAAGAACGCTCGGAATGGAAAAAGCTATCCGCTTCTCTTAAGGTTGGATATTGCTAAATTTAAAGACTAATATACTACTGTCCTTTTTAAGCTATTTCTTGAAGTTGTGAAGAAAGAGCATTTCATGATTTCAAGGAGTTCATATTTTTTTTTTGTTCTTTTGAAACTCAACTGTTTAGGTCAAATCATCTTGTGAATGAATAATTCGAAATCCAGTAAATTACCGAGAATAAGTGGTTAAATTTTTTCCCATATGATGGGATGGAATTTCATCGTCATGTTGGATTTAAATGCATTTAACTTTGCTAATTTTTGTAAAGCTGGTAGAGGTCTCCTATATTGAAGAATCTTGCTTCTTCTTCTTTTTTCCCTATTTGTTATGGATTGACTCGAGGACAATTCCACCATGAGAAATTCTTGCGGGCTTTGAAACCTCAACATGTGCTTAGATCATATGCATTTCAGGCCTTTTAAACTCAGCCTCCTAAGCAGTAGGCAGCCAATCGCATTTAAAGGTTATAAATTTTTTCCATTACATTGTCACCTAATAATCATCATGTCTTTGGCAGTCTGATTACCCAAACTACACTCCACTACTTGCTAAGATTTTGGAAGGCTTGCTTTCACAGAGTAAGGTGGGAGATAAAATTCATCATCATGAAGATGTAAGCTCTATAAAAGGAGTAGTAATAGTATATGTTGTAGTGCAAGTTTTTTCACATTCTCTGTTGAGAGACGTGCTATGGAAATGGGATTTCTGTTGTGCGTGCATTCTGCAGGTTATAAATGCAGCAGATGAGGTAATTGATAGTATTGACAAAGATGAGTTGGCAAAGTTCTTTTCGCTCAAGAGTGATCCAGAAGACGAGGAGACAGAGGTGTGTATCCGTGTTGCTAATTTTCCACCTTCTTTGTGGTTCCCTTTTGGACAAAATTTCTGAGATTTTTCAAAGTTCATAAATGAGCTATTGGTATATTAGTTTTAACAAAATTAACACAATTATATAACATGGTTGCTATAGTTTTGTGGTTTTAGTTTCTTGTGTGTGCTCAAGATGATGTGAGCTCTGCTCCCTCCTACTGTTTTCATCTTTCTCCTCTTTTTTTTTTTTCAATTTTAGCGTGCATTTGCATTCATTTACTTGAATAGCAGTTTTGAAGCTGCACTTGTTATGCTTTTATTGCAGAAAAAGAAGAAGTCAATGGAGACGACCAGGGATGAATTGGCCGAGGCACTGTACCAAAAAGGGTTGGCATTGGTGGAGATTGAATCAGTAAAGGTAGTGAAGATCATCTCTGTTTGGTTGTAGGTTTATGCCCCTTGGAGTGGTTTTTTGTAATTCTATCAAATTTGTAACATGGAGTAACTGATTTTACCTGAGTACCCGTGTCCAATTGACAGGACAAGGGTGCTGGTATTAAAATCCAGATTGGATAGGCAAATTTTTTTATGTTTTCTGAAACATGTGTGCTTCCCCTTGGTTATTTCAAAGAAAAAATGTTTTCAAGGAGGGTTGGAGAACCTCGCTGGTTAGAGACAGAGATAGTCGAGGACCCCTGCAACCTGTGGTCCTTTTTGAAATTTTGTCTTGAGCCACGGCAGACCTTTATTTTTTGTCCCTTGAAACTTTCTGTTGGTTTTCTTTTTCTGATTTTTGGTAAGGGATTCTACACGGTATTTCTACTGGTGTTTGCTTTGCCAAATTCCTAAGCATGGATACACAAGCAGATAATGATGGGCGTATATCTATTATTGACACCAACATGAATTTAGTTTCCTTGTTTAAGTGGTATTAATTTGTGCTTTATGTATTTTACAACTATTATCATGGCAGGGTGAGAAAGCTGAAACAGAAGGCACAAAAGATTTGTTCGAGGACAATTTCAAAGGGCTGCAAAAATGGGTTGATGCAAAGTCCTCTAAATATGGCACCCTCTTGGTGCTACGTGAAAGACGACGTGGGAGGCTAGGAGCAGCACTAAAGGTAAACTTTTCTTCCTTGTGTCATGTTTTCTTGTTAACTTCGTCTCCCGTCATAGGTTATTCTGATCAAAAGATCGCATTCGTCATTTGTCAAGAAAGTATGTTGAGAAGACATATTAGGGTTTGGTTTTTATGATGGTCATTTTACTTGAACCTGATCGACGATCATCCGTTGCCCCCAGGCATTGAATGGAATGATGCAAGATAATGGAGATCCACCCAAGAAGAATCTGTATGAACTGAAGCTCTTATTGCTTGATGAGATTGGATGGAAACATTTATCGACATACGAGAAAGAGTGGATGCTCGTGCGGTTCCCACCCAGCTTGCCTCTTTTTTAACTTCATTTATGTTTACAAGATTGGATTGGATGATAAATTAAGAGGCTGCTGTTAGCAACCAAATTTATCCCGCTCGAACTTTGGCAGTAGGTTGTCTAATATTTTTCAATAAAAGATATCAAAGGGGGTAGATAGCCTTAACTTCACCTCTTTTTAGCGTATTTCCTCACCTCTTTTGCTTGATTCTCAGTTTACAGCGTGGTTATTAAACCGGGTCGATGATTAATCGAACCGGGTCTTGAGTACTGTAGATTTACTCAAAAAGCATCTCCAATAGCTTGTATTGGCGATTTGCTTGAGTTGTTAAAAAAGCATGGTCAAATTTGTTTTTATTTTTCTAGAATAAAATTTATATGAACTATATGTATTTTTTTTTTGGTTATTAACTCACTTTAGAAAAGGAATTTGAATTTTTTTTATTTTATCTTTTTAATTAAATATTTTTAAAATACTTTAGTGAATTTGGCCTTGTATTTTTTTAATTAAATTTCACAGTTGCATTTTTGGTGCTCTTGTAAGAGTGACTTTTGCTTCCAAATCAAAATTTTCAGTGTGTTTTAAAATGAATAATGGGAAAAAGGTTTTTCGCAGATTAATTGAATAACAATGTGTAGTTTTCTTTAAAGGGGGATTGAAGTTCACAAAATGTAAAAACGTATTCCAATGACTTTTCTAACAGAAGTAGATTAGATTGAAAGACTTTATTGATAAACAATAAAATATTAGAGGGTGACTGATAAAGAATAATTTCTTAAAAAGAAATCACGTGAAGGTAAAATGAAATTAACCATTATATCATGGATAAAAGCAGATGGCAAGCCATTAAAACTCAATTTCTTTGCATTCCTTTATTCCCACAGTCCTTCAGTCAAAGATGGAAAACCAGATATAGATGAGAATGAAAACCTTGTTGAAAATGGTAACCAAGTTGGTGATTGAGAGAAACACTAGAGAGAAAAAGAGAGAGGTTGTTGTAAGCTTTTATTTATGTAATTGTAAGCTTTGTTCTTGAAATAAAAGAGTGTGTTTCATCTCATCTGAGTGTTTCAAAGCCACCACAAGTGGTTTCTCCCACCGACAATTGGTATCAGAGCCCTGTTCGTCAGAAAACAGAGGTATTTTTGGGAAATATCCGAATTTTCAAAGTTGTCAAAAACAAGTTTTCATCATTCCAAAGTGTAGAGCTCATCCATACGAACTCAACGGTGCAAAAATCAGGTCAATCGGAGCACGGGGTGGACCACACTCTCCGTCTGAAGTTTCAGCACTGTAGCCCACGGCCCCGAGGAAGAAGACGAGTGAGCCACACGCGCGCCATATTTGAGCCGCGCCGAGCCGAGCCTCAAGCCAAGCCGCGAGCCATATTTGAAGCCGAGCCGAGCTCCAAGCCATATTCCGGAGCCAAGCCAAGCTCCGAGCCATATTCTAAAGTCAAAGTCAAAAAAAGAATATTCCTTGGAATATTCCCGGTTCAACCCAGCAAACCACCCGAATTGGTTTTTGGACCGGTTCACCTCATTTTTGACTCATTTTCTACAAAGTCAGACCGGTTCCCTACTATTTGGACCATTCCGGATCCATCTACAGTGTCGGTTTTGCCAAATTCAACTCCCAAAACGGTGATATAGTCATTTAAAGAGCAAAATGACTATAGAAAATGCACAAACACTCATCCCGAAGCTAACCAAAGACAACTATGATAGTTGGTGCATCAGATTAAAAGCATTCCTTGGTTTACAAGAGTGTATAGACATTGTGCAATATGATTATGATGAACCAGAGTCCAAAGAATCAGAAGATGCTTTACCAGAGGTACAAAAGCAAGTCCTCAAAGCCAATAGAAAGAAAGACAATAAAGCAAAGACCATCATTTATCAAGGTCTTGATGAAGCGACATTTGAAATCATTGCTTCCGCAGAAACATCAAAAGAAATATGGGAGGCTTTTCAACAAAAATACAAAGGTGCTGACAGAATAAAGAAGATTCGTCTCCAATTTTTGCGAGGTGAATTTGAATTGTTACAAATGAAGTCCTCAGAATCCATTTCTGATTATCACATAAGAATTATGGTGATAGTCAATCAGATGAGAAGAAATGGAGAAGCCCTTTCAGATGCTCGAATTACAGAGAAAATTTTGAGATCCCTAGATCCAAAATTTGATTTTGTTGTTGTTGCTATTGAAGAATCCAAAGAAGTGGACAAGTTAACAGTGGATGAACTTATGAGTTCTTTGCAAGCTCATGAGCAGAAGATTGTAAAAAGAAATGGAGATAAGGCAATTGAGCATGCCTTACAAGCAAAATTATCTCTCAAAGACAAATATGAGCAAGGGAAGATTTCAACAAGTGGATACACCACTCGAGGAAGAAGTCAACAAACACGAGGAGGATTTCAGCGATTTCAAGGCAGAGGTTCTTGGAATACAAGTTTTAGAGGAAGAGGTGGTAGAAACACCACTACAGGAGGTTGAGGACAACAAGCATTCACTCCTAGAGGAAGAGGAGGTGGTTACAATAACCATGACAAGAGGAATATTCAGTGTTATAATTGCAATCAATTTGGGCACTATAGCACTGAATGTCAAAAGAAAACTCCACTGATACGTGAGCAAGTCAACTATGCAGAAGAGAATGTCAACAACAGAGGAGCAGCTGCATTATTTGTCCAACAAGGACTTGACAAAAATCAAGAGAATATTTGGTATCTTGATTCTGGAGCTAGCAATCACATCTGTGGCCAACGAGATTTATTTGGTGATCTAGATGAGACCATACAAGGTTTTGTCACCTTTGGAGATACGTCAAAAGTTCCATTCAAAGGTAAAGGCAACATCCCAATCAAGTTGAAGAATGGCGATCATAGCTACATCGCCGATGTCTACTATGTCCCAGCCATAAAGCAGAACTTGGTGAGCATAGGTCAACTTTTGGAGAGAGGCTATACACTTTACATGAAGAATTGTCATCTGACAATTACAGACTACAATGGGAGATTAATTGCCTATGTGAAAATGTCCAAGAATAGGATGTTTCCTTTAAACATCCAATATGATGCAGCAAAGTGTTTGAGTGCCATCACCAACAATGAAGAATGGCTTTGGCACCTGAGGCTTGGACATCTGAATTTCACAAGTCTGAAGATGCTAGCAAGCAAAAAGATGGTCAAAGGTATGCCCCACATTGATCATCCAGAAGAAGTCTGTGAAAGTTGTGTCCTCAGCAAACATCACAGATCCAGTTTTGCCAAAGAAGTCAATTGGAAAGCAAAGAAGCCACTGGAGTTAGTGCACACAGATGTGTGTGGTCCTATAAAGCCTATGTCAACTGGACAGAATAGGTACTTCCTCACTTTCATTGATGATTTTAGCAGAAAGACATGGGTATATTTTTTGAAGAGGAAATCAGAAGTGTTCGATTGTTTTAAAGATTTTAAAGCAATTGTTGAGAAGCAAAGTGGCTACAAGATCAGAACCGTAAGATCTGTTCAAGGTGGAGAATATACAGCAAATGACTTTGAAGCCTTTTGTACACAACAAGGCATTAGACATCAGACAACACCGGCTTATACACCACAGCTGAATGGTGTAGCTGAGAGGAAGAATCGAACAATTCTTGATATGGCAAGAAGTCTACTCAAAGCAAAGAAGCTGCCCAAGCAATACTGGGCTGAAGTTGTATCATGTGCAGTATATTTGCTGAACCGCTGCCCAACCAGAAGTTTGCAAGTTGTCACTCCACAAGAAGCATGGAGTGGTCACAAACCAAGTGTTACTCACCTTCGAGTCTTTGGTTGTGTGGTATATGCAAAGATCTCAGATGCAAGAAGGACTAAACTCGATGATAAAAGTGAGAAATACATCTTTGTCGGATATGGTGAGAGAAGAATGGGATACAAGCTGTATAATCCCATCACCAAGAAGGTAATTATGAGTAGAGATGTTATTTTTGAAGAAGATAAAACTTGGCAATGGAATGATGACCAAGAAGCAGTTAAATGGATCAGCACTGATTTGATCCTTGAAGATGAAGAAGTACCAACAGTACTTGCAGAAGGTCCAATAGTACCAGAAGATGAGCCACAAAGTCCGGTACACAGATTTCCTGTATTCAACAGGAGAAACACGCCAGAATCATCATCAATACCATCATTACCAGAACCATCATCAGCATCCTCATCAGAAGGACCAAGAAGGATGAGAAATCTAGAAGAGCTGTATGACGCCACTCAAGTAATGGAAGATACAACTCTATTTTGTTTTTTTGCAGATAGTGACCCACTTAGCTTCAATGAAGCTATCACAGAAGAGAAGTGGATAAAAGCAATGGATGAAGAAATACATGCCATTGAGAAGAATGATACCTGGAAGCTGACTTATCTACCAGAAAACAAGAAAGCAATAGGTGTCAAATGGGTCTATAAGACAAAGAAGAATGCAAAAGGAGAAGTGCAAAGATACAAAGCAAGATTAGTGGCGAAAGGCTACAAACAGAGAGAAGGCATTGACTATGGAGAAGTGTTTGCTCCAGTAGCCCGGTTAGAGATAATCAGACTGATGATCTCATAAGCAGCACAACATAGATGGAAGATCTATCAACTTGATGTGAAGTCAACATTTCTGAATGGCTTCCTAGAAGAAGAGATTTATGTTGAATAACCACTTGGATACATTGATGCTGAAAATGAAGGCAAAGTATACAAGTTGAAGAAAGCCCTCTACGATTTGAAGCAAGCTCCGCGTGCTTGGAATACCAGAATTGACAGGTATTTTCAAGATAATGGATTTGAAAAATGTCCATATAAACACGCAATTTATGTGAAGAAAGAAGCAGATGGCAACATATTATTTGTGTGCCTATATGTTGATGACTTGATATTCACCGGCAACAATCCTACCATGTTCGAAGACTTCAAGAAAAGCATGGTACAAGAGTTTGAGATGACAGACATTGGTCTGATGGCACATTTTCTTGGCTTGGAAGTGGTGCAGAAAGAAGAAGAGATTTTTATATCCCAAAGAAGTTATGCCAAAGATATTCTTGAAAGGTTCAAGATGGAAAGTTGCAATCCGGTATCAATTCCAGTTGAGAATGGAGTGGAATTAAGGAAAAGTAAAGTTGAAAATGTTGATCCAACTTACTTCAAAAGCTTAGTAGGAAGCTTAAGGTACTTGACATGTACCAGACCAGATATACTCTACGGAGTCGGACTGATCAACAGATATATGGAGAAGCCAGACCAGTCTCATTTGAATGCAGCCAAGAGAATTCTTCGTTACATCAAAGGCACAATAAATGAAGGTATGTTTTATACCTCAAGTACAAATTTCAATCTTACTGGCTACTCGAATAGTGATTGGGGTAGAGATCTGGATGAAAGAAAAAGTACAGCAGGGTTTATATTTTTCGTGAGAGATACATCTTTCATATGGTCATCCAAGAAGCAATCAATTGTCACGTTATCAAGCTGTGAAGCTGAGTATGTTGCTGCCAACTCAGTTGTATGCCATTTAATATAGTTAAGGAATTTGCTGAAGTTTTTTGGATTTCCTCAAGAAAATCCTACAGAGATTTATATCGATAATCGATCAGCGATTGCATTGGCAAAGAACCCGGTGTATCATGAAAGAAGTAAACATATTGATACACGTCATCATTTTATCCGAGAGCATGTAAAGAACAAAGAAGTCGAGCTGATATCCTGTAAGACAGATGATCAAGTTGCAGATATTTTTACCAAGCCATTAAAGCGAGAAGTATTTATCAGATTGAAATTCATGCTTGGAATAACATCCCTCGATTGAGTTTAAAGGGGAGATTTGTTGAAGTAAACTCAATCCACCAGAAGGTCAAGGAAGGCAACCACCAGCTGTCACCGCCCAGCCACCAACCGACCAGTCGCCAGCCACCAGCCACCGGCCGCTTTCACACCGTCGGTCACAAACCGCCTTCACACTTGAAAGTTGAATTTTCTTGTTTTGATTTCGTGTATAAATAGATAGCTAAATTTATACAATTCTGTGTGGAGAGATTGAGAGAAAGAGAGAAAAAGAGAGAGGTTGTTGTAAGTTTTTGTTTATGTAATTGTAAGCTTTGTTCTTGAAATAAAAGAGTGTGTTTTATCCCATCTGAGTGTTTCAAAGCCACCACAAGTGGTTTCTCCCACCAACAGTGATCATAATGAAGACGATTAAGTGCCAGCAGTAGAAGAAGTTCATCATGCAAATCTATGTACCAAGAGCAAAAGTATAGTGAGAGCGAAACAAATGAAAGAGCACTTGAAGATTCACAAGGTTAAGAGTCAGGGCGGCCACGATGGTGAGCAGAAGTTCAAGCGTTACACTCTCTCATGGCTATGTACGTAGAGGAGGAAGGAATTAAATTTGGTGATTGAAGCTTCTTCAAATTTTATTTACTACTTGTTTTCTTAATTTTTTTCTTCTTTTCTTAATTTTTTTTTCTTTTTTAGTTCTTTCTATGAATATTTCTTGATTAATTTCTTTTTAATTCCTTTTGTCTTAAATTTTCCTGTTCTTTTTATTTAAAAATCTCGACACATCAACGGAAAAAGAAAATTTAAGGAAGAAGGTGTTTTGTTCAAGCAAAACTTCCCGTCTCTGGGTATATATCTACTGAGATTGAAGATGACAGTGAAGCGTGTCATGTTGATGCTTTCAAGAAAGAAGATGATAGTGGGAGTAGACGGCTCTCTGTTACAAAACCGGACTTGATCAATCCTTGATGCTTTCAGGAAAGAAGATGATAGGGGGAATAGAGGATTCTCGGTTACAAAGGCTGGACTTGATCAGCCCACCTTTACGTACTGGGAGTGGTTAATTGCAGTGAAAGAGAACGGAAGAAAGCTGATTCTAAGCAAGAAAAAGAAGGGTCTGTCTGAAAGATTCGGACACGAAATGCTTAATTGATATTTGGAAGTGCATGGAGGTGGTCAAGAATATTGAATGAGGTAGTACACAAGAATTGGAGCTCGGACAATATCGTGAATGTAAAGAGGTTATAAAGCCAGAAGTCAAGAACGAGGCTTAGAAGGTGAAGTTGGTCTGAAAAGGAGCCCCATGAAATGGCTGGAAGGATTTTTCTAGCTAGAAGAAGATTGAGGGACGTGACAATGGTTGAAACTTGAAATAGGTTACACTAGAAACTGATGTGTGTTCTCTGTATCTTAATGTCAGAGACTGGAGGTATGAAGACAACTGAGGCCCAACGAAAGTTTAATGAAGGTGCTACTAATTTGAAATTGGCACCTAATTCGGGGAATGTATTGAGCTACGTACACTCTACTGAAAGGCCTGTTGTGAGGGCTCCTGAGTATCCCCTTCTCACAGACAATGGACGCAGCTCCAAGTAAGCTGAGATCACCCCGCTCCATCGTCTCCTTTTAAGAATTCTACAATGTTATCAGATTTTGGATGTTCTTTACATTTTGTTTTGCCTAATTTTGACTTCTAACCATTTCATTCCTTCTTTATCTTCAGTTTTCAACACTTTTGGATGCGTCTCTATACACTCTGAAACTACCATGAATTGGTTCTAGTAATCTTTAATTTGTATGCTGGATTATATCATGAGACAGACGTCATGAGAATTCTCACAACTGCACGCAAACTGATACTTGTTCTTGCACAACTTGCAAAGAGATCGATATATTTTGTTTTGCCAAGCTTCGTATCTTAGTAGTCTAACTCGGGAGTTTGAGCATTGTGGCTTCGAAGCATCTGTTGCTTTTGTTCTCACTAGCTAGCAGGATCTTATTTTAGAAGTTGAGAGGTACTTCATTTTACCAATGTGTGTTTCTTTATCTTTCTTTTCAGCATAGATAGTGGTTGATCCCACCAAGCTAAGAGATGATCTGCATTATTACCAAAGCAACATAGCGTGGTCCCATTCTCAGGATCTCAGGCACCAAAATTATTAATATAGCCTACGACAGATGTGAAGAATCAGCCTCCAGTTGTCTCGTTTTCTAGGATCGATCTCATTTCACCCAGGTGACTTTTGTCCCTTACAAAGACCTATGAAATGGGAGAGTGCGGCAACATTTTCTTCTCCTACTTCCGTAAGTCCTGCATTTCCCGTTGCGGGTGGTCGGAAAATGAATTAGCTGTTGCTCAGTTTTTGTCTAGCGGAAGAGGAAGTCATTAAACCACCAATGTATACTTTGAGGAAGCAAGCTATTTCCAAAATTTCCTTACTTTACTAACCAGGTACCTGTCCGTTGATGGTGGCGGCGATTTCTTTTCTTTTCTTTTCCGTTCTTGGCCCATCTTCCCCATTGGAGATTGTCCTCAGTTTGGGGCATTAGTGGACATTGAACTATCCATTTTGTTCAACTATTTCTTCCACTCGAAACAATATTACAACCCCATTACTTTTATAACATTCCAAACTACGAAACTGAATTGATGACAAAGGACATTTACATGATTGACTAAGGCTGCTAAAATGATCGGGAACCTATCTTCTACATTATTCATATCTTTTACAAGTGGATAAGCTCCAAGAAAAAGCCGCTTAATTAGGTATCTATATATATCTCGTGGCCCGAAAGCTACGCTTGACCTAGCTAGCTATTAATGGCATGAAATATAGCCGATCTATAGGGTTTTGACAATGAGTGGCAAGCCATTGCTAGGCCTCAAGGAAAGAACAATAGCAGGAGAGTGACTGTAACTCGGGGAGATGGAGAATGAAAACCTAGTGAGAACTAGGGTTAGCACAATCTTGTACTCCATCATTGTCAAGTTCCTACCAATGCACATTCTTCCTCCAAACCCAAAAGGCAAGAACCCCATCTTGTGTTTGCATCCACCATACAAGTCATCCTTGAACCTCTCTGGCTTAAACTCATTCACATCTTCTCCCCATAGTTTAGGGTCATGGTTCATGGCTACAACATCAATCCACATGTTGGTTCCTTTCGGTATTATCAGGTCATTTACTTGAATATCTTCTCTAGCTTGCCTTTGTACATTAGGGGCTGGTGAGTACAGTCTTAACACCTCATTCATCACCCATCCCATCTGCAATATCGAGATGACATTTACAGAATATTAGTAATTAAGACTCCTTGATTTAAAAGGTACTTTATGTCATCGAACATCATATGAAATGCAGGTATTTATGTGCCAAATGATGGTTAAATTCTGCCACACTTGTAAAAATCCAAATATTAAAACTACATGATTTTATATTAAAAAATAATTAATTTAATTTTGATTTGATTACCAATGGACCTGAGCCTCATTCCATTTAATTTAAAATCTAATTAATTCAAACTTCAAGATGAATAAATCTTGAAGTTAACCTGTTGAATCAAATCGACATGTCATGTTAATACAAGTTAAATGGGTATTAAAAAAGATAATAATAATTATTTTTAAACATATTTTTAAAATATAAAAACAAAAATAATGATGCAAATGCACATGCAAGCTTGTTTCCGTCACGGTTGAGGGATGTTGACAAATAGGCCGCGTCCCTTTTGGCCAGTCAAAGTCATTGGGGTTTTGCCATGTGTCAGGTTCACACAGACATGACATCTTAAGTACCCAGAAGGTGTGGACTAAGACCATGCTGTGTTTGACCATGGTCATATCGAATTAAAATTTGGTTTCCTCCAATATATATAGAGCTTTCAAATTCAATTTTATTTTTATTCAAAATAATATTTGGACCATTCTCCCTCTCTAGCTGTCAATCTTCACCAAGAAGAATTCTCTTTGAAAAAAGCAGGTCAAGAAAATAATTTGTAATACCTATATTTCTCGAAAATCTCTCACAGAAATTATTATTATGACTTCTAATTAACCACATGCATGAATATAATATATGCTGCTGCTACCTGGACAAAAGAAAAATATATCATAGAGATTCTTTGGCTACATGGCCGGTCTTAGAACATGGTTGGTTTGGGGTCCCTGTAATTAAATAAATAAAATGCATGTGAATTAATTTACGTGTTGTTTATGAAGCAAAACATCGATCTTTCATTGGTGCATGGCCCTCTCTATGCACCTTCAATTATTCATCCTCGTTTATATATATATATATATATATATATATGGTATTATGGACTCCAACTTTTAGCCCAAGGATTTCAGGTCACATGATTAAGCAATAGACAGACAAACAAACAAACAAAACATGCATACATGATCGCAACTAGCTAGCATCTTACCTTCTTAAGTCCAGCAAGCTTTGTGAAATCGATTTCCTTATCTCCCGCAACTTCTCTAATCTCCTCTCTCAGTTGCTTTTGCCACTCTGGATGCATCGCCAAAAGCAGCAAAGTCCATGAAAGAGCCAATGCTGTGGTCTCGTGGCCACCGAAGAAGAAAGTCTTGCACTCATCGACCAATTCCCTTGTTGTGAACTTCTTCCCTAACCGCCCATCTACACCGTTCTCCTGGAGCAGCAACCCTAGCAAGTCTTTTTGACCGCACACCTCATTAGAATTCTTACGAGCTGTTACGATAGTTAAGAGGAGAGCGTCGATTTCTTTTCCAAGTTTTTTGGCCTCCATGGTTTTCCCAGGGAACATGAGCTTGCTAAAGGGTACTCCTACATAACGGTTTGATTTAAATAGAGTGGTTTGCATTGCCCTTAGTTTTTCAAACACTTTGCTCCCATTTTCATAGCTTATGCCAAAGCTTGTCTTGGCTATGATCTCTCCAGCCGTCGCGGTGATTTCTCTCTCGACGTCGATTTCTTGGCTGCCGGAATTTATGAGGGCAGCCCACTTGTCTAGCATCTTTGTGGTGGACTCCACCATCAAGCTTGACATAGCCTATATGACAACAACAAAACTGATTTAGAATAATAACAAATCCCCGGGGACTATCTATTAAGAATTAATGAAAAGGAAGAATTTTTCTTGTCAAAGTCTTCAATATTGAGCCTAATCAAAACATAATGAGATAAGGATTGACATCTAATTAGGACTTTTAAGGCAAAGTGAAATTCCACACATCCACTCATTCTTTGAAGTTTATACGACCAGCCCTATAGCATATACATAGAGAGTCATTCATTGGGTAATTAATTAAATCTATAGAATCTTGGAAAAGCAAACGTATCCTTTCCTATTTTGGGTATATATAAGGTGAGGTATTAACACATACACAATCATGGTAATTAGTGATGGAAATGTCAACTTTTTGAGTGCGTTCTTTCGTCAAAATTCACAATTGGAACTACCATATTCTCACCACCCAATATTTTATGGAATTCATGATGATGATTGTACTGATCATGGTATAATAGTGTAAGTATAATTCAAAAGTTATAGTGCAACTTGGTTGAAAATTATCTAAACTTTGTGATTAAAATGAGCTGAGATTTTTCAACCACTTGGGCAAACAAATTAAAAACCCTGAAGATTACACACGTAGAATATATAGTAGTATATACTCTTTAACAATACAAAAGGAGTAAGAAGAGAGAGATGTTATGGACCTTCAAGTTGGCTGGAGAGAATGCAGGGGTGATAACATGGCGGTGGCGAACCCATTCATCACCTTCAACCATGACCAAACCGTTACCAAACATGGGCTCTCTATCATGTTTAAACACTTCAGGCTTTCCCCAACTCTTTCCCATCACCCCTGAACTCATTTTTTTCAGGAACTCTGGGTCTGCAATGTACAGAAATGGCTCTGTTCCTAACCAGTAAATGAATACCTTCCCTGCAAGACAACAAATGCACACGTATATATTATTATTCATACTAGATGGATAGATAGATAGATAATCGCGAACAGTATGCATTTAACCGACAAGCACGTGTACCAACACATGTGTATACAAACTTGTCTTAAAAAGAAACCTTGAATCTGTAACAAATGTGCATACGTAGAGACAGGAAGATTCAGAAGAAGAAGGTAATGAGTCTTGCCATGAGACTTCTGCCATTGAGAGAAGTAGGGAAAAACTGAAGAATGAATATCGTTAGAGATTTCTGAGGTCCCAGGAGAAGAAAGGGTAGTAATATTAGCAGAAGACGCTGCTGCTGCGGCTTTCCTACTAATATTTTTTATTTCCATATGATTTCCTAGAGGGAAATATGGAGTTGGACCACCAAACCCATTTTTCTTTAACTTAAGATACGCCCCAGCAGGCGAGATCCAGCAAGAAAACAATATTCTCCAGATCATGTAAAGAGAAGCAGTAAGAATGGGAACAGCAAGCACTTGAAATAACACTCCCATCTCTCTCTCTTATCTTTCAAACACAAAAACAATCGAAAGGTAGCGACACTAAAATCTTTCAAAGAAGTAGAAATAGCAGTATGCTCCGGCTGTTTGCTTGCTGGCTAGCTCTTTCTTATTGCCTTGGGAATGGTGAGAGAGATGGGTATTTATAGATGGAGATGAGGGGCTTCACAATTGTCGGAGGTTTGACTAAGAATCCTACAGTCACCTTTTAAACAGAATGAGTTTGAACATCATCTTTTCTCCTTTCTATTCAACTCTTTTGTCTTGTAGGGAATATTAATTACCTGTTACTTTATTCTTTTTAACTTTTTTCGGCTGGCCGTTCCGATCTTGCCAGCCTGCGTTGTTATTGATTTTGAGGGCCACCAAGTTTCGATTTTTATTGCCAAGTCTGGAATTAAAATTAAAAATGAATACAATTCAGACGAATTCCTCCTCCGAGTGTTTTCCACCTTTTGAATTATTGACTGACCATGGCTTCGGCACACGCACTCTTGGACAGGATAACAACCGAGCGCGCGCGCTTGCTTGATAATTACCAAAGTTGCTTTTTGGGTCGCAAACCAGAGGCTCCCAATCCATATATTTACTTTTTAGGACAAAAAGATATGATTGCCGTTTAGCCACATGCAACTCAGATATTAGCCAATGCTTCTTTTTTCTTTTTTAATTCAAGGCTACTCCTTGGCAACTCAGATATTAGCCGATGCTTTC
Source organism: Populus ilicifolia (assembly GCA_015708895.1). NCBI lineage: Eukaryota > Viridiplantae > Streptophyta > Magnoliopsida > Malpighiales > Salicaceae > Populus > Populus ilicifolia. The sequence continues at coordinate 276,460 of SRLM01001330.1, read as the reverse complement.
TTCTTTTTTTTTTTTCTTTTTTTTTTTTAATTCAAGGCTACTCTTTTACCGATCATCAATCAATTCTTCTTTTTATGATTTTAAAAAAATATCATTTTATTAATTGGATGCATTTACATATATAACTTCTTCTAGATATTAGTTTAAAAATTCAAACTCATGGAAAAAAATCATGTAATTGGAGAGCGAATTAATTAGAAAAATTAATTAATGTAAATGACCTATCTTTAACTATATTGAAAATATAAATTTAATCTTGACATACAAAAACAACTCATAAAAATACCATTCCATCCATAAAAAAAAATAATATCTTTTTTTATATATTTTATTTATTTATATTTAAGATTTTCTAATATCCTTCATACCAGGGTAGCTAGGTAATTATCCAGGTTTATTTTTTTAATTGTATAATGGGATAATTAATAGCAAATGATACTAACTTGTATTTAAAGTTATATATTAATTATTAATTGATGCTAAACTAAAAAAATCTAAGTAGCTTAGAAGTAAGATTTATGTCTTGGATAATTAGTTAATCTCTTGATTCTGATAATCTAATTTATTTTTTCTATTCAAGATAACCGGGATGGGTATTTGATACATGTAAAAGGTTTTATTTGGTGAGTTTGAGGACTCTCCGATGATTAAATCAATGATTTTTTAGATAAAATGTAATAATATTACAGAAAGATACTTTGAAAATAAATATACAGTAGAGAATGAAGATTCTGAACCTTTTTTGTTTGAAGAATTCATGATCTATTTATAGAACATAAGTCTCTTTATAAAGAGAAAAACTAAAATGTATATTTATTTTTATAGAACATGAATCTATTTATATACTTACAAAACTTTTTTGGATAAAATGTAATAATATGACAGAAAAATACTTTAAAAATAAATATACAGTAGAGAATGAAGATTCTTAACCTTTTTTGTGTGAAGGATTCATGATCTATTTATAGAACATGAATCTCTTTATAAAGAGAAGGAACTAAAGTGTATATTTATTTTTATAGAACATGAATCTATTTATATATTTACAGAATTTTTTTGGATAAAATATAATAATATTATAGAAAGACACTTTGAAAATAAATATATAATAGAGAATGGAGATTCTTAACCTTTTTTGTTTGAAATATTTGTGATCTATTTATAGAACATGAGTCTCTTTATAGAGAGAAGAAATTAAACAGTAACATCACTATGATAGTTTTAATTAGAAAAAATATCACTGATTATGTGTATTAATATTGATGGAAATACGATGAACTCTCAGATAACTTTAACAAACTATCCCTTGCATAACATTAACATTGATGGAAATATAATGGCCTTTTAGAGGACTTTTATACATTTAAAGGTGTAAAGAGAAATTGATACAAAATATAGCTGTAAAAAAATCATCTCATCTAAAGCTTAAACTATTAGATGAGATCCCAAGATATGATTTATATAATTCTCTAACACACCCCTTTAAGTAGAAACCCTTTAAAATTAAAACTTACACATGCTTATACTACATTGTGTTTAATTTTTATTAAATATAATAGGGATGATGAGATTCAAATTTGTGATTGATTGGTCAATAAAACTCTAATACTATATTAAATAATCATCTCAAATTAATAGCTTAAACTTATAAATAAAACTCCAAGATATGATTTATATAATTATTTGATAGTAGTTATGCCCAAAGGAGTTTAGTTTTTTCCTTACTTGAGCCCAAGGAAGGTTGAGTCCTTCCCTTAACTAAGCCCAAGAGAGAAGATTTTTTGGGCTTGTTAAATTTAAGTTTATTAGTAGTTTATCAAGTTTTTGCGATATTTATACATAAAAACTTATAAGATTACATAGTACAATGAGTTTGTCTAATCTTTTCATATGAGAAAAGGGATGGAAATGCAAGTTAATATACTAGAGAGCCCATGTGTAAGGGTATGCACCATATTTGAAAAAAAAATTAAGTAGATAGAGGTGAACGATGTAGGAACCTATATTTTGGAAAAAGTCTCTAATATGTTAAGAAACCTATGAATAATGAGTTTTTACTTCAAACATTCTAAGATTTTGGGAGCAACCTAAAAAGAGTGGAGTCCGTACTTAGAAAAAATATCTTAAAAGATCGAGGGGAATGAATCTCTATCAATATTTATAGTTACAAAAATTTCTAAGAGGTAGAGGGAACGGACCCATGTTAATGTCTATACTTGTAAGATTTTCCAAGGAGAAAGCCAAAGAGGGTAAGTCCATAATTAGAAAATATTCTAAGAGGTTAAGAGTAATGATATCTTGTTGATTAGTACTCAAAAGTGCATTTTTATCATGATTTTATATCATCATTTTGCACTTGAAGTATCAATAACTCCTTAACTAAACTACGTTTTATAATAATCTATCTAATAATATAAGATACCTTTAATTTGTGGTAAATATCCATTTTAAATGCAGGCCTATCACATAAACAAAAGGATTGATTGATGACTTTAAGAACTTCAATTGCAAAGACAAAGAGATGATCAAACTTAGAAAAGAGATGTCGGTGCAATCTAAATCAGAACACTATTCGGTAATTGGGTCATATCTGGAGCTGTAGATCTCAAATTTAGGTCTACTTTATATGGATGGAAAGGTAAGACATAGGCCTACAACTTTCATATGGAGCCCAAGATCTAAAAAGGTCATTTTTAAGTCCACATTATTGCAACAACAAAGAAGCCCGAATTTGTCCTCCAGCCCGAGCATTATTCAGTATTTTGGCCATATCTGGAGTTCTAGAAGTCGAAATGAGCTGAATTTTTTACACAAGAAAGCTGAGACAATTTCCTAAAACTTTTATGTTTTCAAGTAGCTCTAATTTTGATGTCATCAATGATGTTTTGGGCAGACAAGAGAAGATAAGAATTATCATCAAGTCAAGGGTTGGCCATCTACTCATCAATTAATTATCAAATCAATAGTTTTCAATTTTGGCCTATAAAAGGAGGCATTTGCCATGCATTTAGGCATCTTGGTTTCCAGATCAAGATCATGCTCTTGTTTTCTCTCTTTGTATTTTTTGTAATGTTTATGCTTTACTTTTATTAATATCAAGTTTATGCCTTTCATTTCCTTTCCTTTGCTTTGTTAACTCTTATCTTATTTATGTTCTTATTTTGTTTATCTATTTTTCTTTCTTTCATTATGTCTAGTTAAGTTAATTATGTCAAGGTGAAAAGGTTAAACTAATGGTGTAAAAATAAGTATGGTATAAACTTAATATGGGACTTTAATGTTTAATACTAACATGTTTATATTTGTTATCTTGTTCACTATTTAATACTTTGCTTGTTAAATGACTAATCTTGATTTATGTTGTATAACAATTGATACAACAAATGTTTGGCACTTTCATAGCCCATACTGTATGGTATAACCGACACTTGAGCTATGAAAGGAACTTGATTTGTTGTTAATATAAGTTATAATCATGAATGCTTAATGAAATTTACAAGTATTAGCATTAATTGAATAAGATGACTAATGTAATCATGTTAACAATCTATAATATGATTGGAACCTCCTTTGTGTGTGGATTCCAATTGAACAATAAGAGTTTATACTATACTTGTTTGACATACTATTAGTGGAACCTCTAACCTTGACATTTGTTATTATCATTGTTAATCCATACTTTAATATTTCATCTCAAAGTTCTCATCGTTTTCTTCTTCTTTATTATTGTTGTTGTTGTTTATAATTGTTGTTTATAATTTGTACAATAACCATCCTGTGGTTCGACCCTGGTCTTGCCGAGTTATTTATTACTTCGACACTTCTGCACTTGGGAGAAGACATCAATATTTTTATCGTGACACTTGTCGCCTCCCATACTTTGAAAATTTCTAAGTGGACAAGGGGACAAACTCATATCGATGCTTATAATTAGAAAATTTTCCAATAGACGAAAGGGAACCTAAAGAGAGAGAGCCTATATTTAGAAAATATTTTAAGAGGTTGAGGGGAATAAATTTATATCAACACCTATATTTATAAAATTTATAAGGGGTAGGGTGCATAAACTCATATTGACACCTATATTTTTTTTTTCATAGGATGGAGGGGGACCAAAAAAGGATGAGCCTATACTTAGAAAAAGACTCTAAAAATAAATATGCATTATATAATGGAGATTCAGAATCTTTTTTGGTTAAAAGATTAATGATTTATTTATAGTTCATGAGTCTATTTATAAAGATGAGAGACTAAGCATAATATTTCCCTACTAGTTTTATTGAGGAAAAATACATCTGATATATGTATTAATTAATATTGATGGAAATATAATGAGCTCTTATAAAATTTATATATAATATCTCTTATACAATATTAATATCGATAGAAATATATTGGATTCTTAAATAATTTTTATACACCTAAGGATATAAAGAGAATAGAATCTAAAATATAGTTGTACCTAATAGAGATGGGTCCTTCCCTTAGTTAAGCCCACAACAAATAGTTTTTTAGGTTTGTTGAATCTAGGTCTATTATTAACCATGATATCAAGCAAGTATTGTCTTAATTATTCTAATTTAAGATTAAACACTTTAATTACCAAGTCAAATAAAGTTTTTAGAAGTAATAATGTGAAAACCGAGTCACTTTATACTGAATTAACATCTAGGTATTTTTAAGAATGTTGAAGTACTATAACAAGATTTTAAAAAAAAATATTTGTTATTTATTTAATTGTGTATTCAAAACTTTTAGTTAAATCAAATAAGTATTCATCCCAAATAGTGTTAATTAAGTGCAAATCATTTAAAACATTTCAAATGATAAAAGTAAAGTAGATTTTTCTAGAGATTTTGATTTAGAATTCATCGCTTGTGGTTAATAAAGTCAAGTTAGATTCTTATTTAAATTTAAATTAATTTTCAAAGTTGACAAAGTAAAAGTTAATTAATGTCAAATTTATACTAGTGTGAACTTTGAAAACTTTAATTCATGAAATCATAAAAATATACTTTTACAACAACTCTTTTTTCATAACAAATCAAATATTCTATCCGTTTTATCATGAGATGAAAATTTTATGACACTAAATAATTTTAAATAACATACATAAAAGGGAGATGAGTATTCTACTTAGTGATGTGTAAATACTAAGGAATTCATTGTATTTTATTTTTGAAAAGTGAGCTCATGAGATAATTGTTAAGATTTGATTTGAAAGGGAGTTTATTAGGGAAGAAAATGTTGCAAAAACATATATTGCATCTTAGTAATGATCAATTTGTATTGAGATTTGTTAGGTTTAGTAGGAGATTTGAAAGGTACTATTTCAGAGACGTGGTCCTCTCATGTTCTTGACTTGAGATGCATGGATCATGTTTATAAGATCTCGTCTTTTATAATTTCAAGTGAATTGAATTAATAGAAGATGGATGATCAAGGGTACATGTCTAATCTATAATTGGGAAGTAATTTGGATTTAATATCAAATATAAGTACTTGATTTGAATTAATTCAATGGTTAAGATTTTACAAATTAACATGATCCACGGTGCCCTTAAGAGGATCTAAACATATATATAATTTTTCAGCCAAAGACTTGAATAAGGAATATTTATTCTTAGGAAATCAATAATTTAAATTATCTAGGTAATGAGAAACTAAGATTTTATGCAATCATTAAACTGTTTTTATTCCTTGAAGATAATTTTCGTGGCGAGTGTTTTAATTAGTTGTGATAATTAGCAGTGATTAACTGGGAATCTTTATTATATATGATTAATTAATTTGGAGTAGCTCGCTCCATGTGAACATAAATACCTATGCCATGCATCCCCAGCAGCAAGCCATACAGTTGCCAACCAATTACAAATTTTGAAAACATAAAAATAGGAAGTCAATAGAACAGACCCTCGGTTTCTTAAGCTGAAAATCCTCGAGTCAAAATATCTTTAATTAATTCTCCACCAACGAGCCAAAACCAGGTCGACATAGCTTTCGCAGCTCGGAAGCCTCTTCGTCTTCTCCCACTGTTCATCACCGCGAGCCGAATTCTTCATGGTTTTGAGCAAGAAGTCAAGTCCAAATTCTTGCCGTGCCACCTCGGTTGCTTAATTTCTTAAAGGTGCGCGCGGTCTCTCAAGATTTTTATTCGATTGCTAGAAGCTCGACATGGAATTAGTTTCGTTCAGAAGATTTAAGCATTGTGATGGATAGATGTCCATTTCCCAGTCTTTTATATCACTTTATCTTCTTATACTTGTATGGTTTTTCTAACCAAAATAAAAATACTAATAATGATTCGGCCACGAGTGATGTTGCTAAGCAGAGTTTCAATCGACTGTAGGCATGGGGAGCTCTAACCAAATATCCTTCTTCTGTGTTGTTAGCCCTTGAAAGTCCCTATCTTTTTGGCTCTCAAGTTCTAATGCAAGGTTTCATCGACTGAAATTAAGAACAATGTATAACTGCACTAGCGCTAGTTGATTAAGATGGTGAAGCGATCATTAAAAAAAGGGAGAAAAAGGACTGGGGCATGCATACGCATGAGAAGCTTAAGTTTCAAACGATGGGCGAAGAAATCCTGCTTGCATCAAGAATAAATTAGAGGGATTAATTAAGAGGANGGGGGGGGGGGGGGGGGGTTCCTACCCTTCACTTTTTATGTAATTATGTAATCCAAGAGCATTGGTTGATTGTTTTCATCGAGGTAATTAATTGTACAACAAATAACCATCAGCTTGCCTAATTTCTACAATAATTATTAGGGGACAAAGAAATTGATGCTTAGACCATCGACATCTTCCATTTCTTCACGGGGCAAGCAAACGAATGTGATTTTAATTTCATCTTCGATGGGAAAGGACACCAATAGGAGGGAAGGGTCGGTGGGGGCTCCATAAAGATGTCGCAGGCTGGTAATCACTTTGGGTAGCTACAATGATAATAATTAAGAATCTAATGGAAAAAACCAAAAAAAGAGAGGCCGCCATTGGTTAATTTCTTTCCATGGCAGTAATCTTAGTGGTGTAGCCACAAGCATGTCTAGCAAGCTACATTCAAATCATTTTGTTAACTTCATGTTCATCTTGACAAATCTGTCTTCTCACTTGTACGATGATCATAAGTAGGAGATAGTGATTACGTACACAGGACTTTTGTGTGAGAGCCTACTATTAATACAGACATCATGGTACGTAGTTGTATACATGTCATACAGGGTGTTTTTTAATTAAAAATAATTTTTTATATTTAAATTATTTATAGAAATATGTATTAATTTAATATTTTCTTGACAAGAAAACATATTTAAAAAACATTTTAAAAATTAAAAGCTACCGATCACTTAGTTTTAAAATTCAAAAACCAGCCCAATAATATAAAATTTTAAGTTAATTTTTAACATAAAAACATAATAGTGTTATGGATTCATTTTCTGATCTCATAAAACTCTTAATTATAGAATGAAAAGTTGATGTCTGTTTAATAAAATGGATTAAAAATTACAAAATTAAATAAAAGTTGTTAAAGTTGATTAAAGGCCAAAACATGAAGTTGATCTCCTCCGCAACAAGGAAACGATAGATCCACATATAAATATTTTATATTGACTTTCCTTTTAATATTTTTTTTATTTATCTTTGATGTTAGTTCTTGTCACTGGGTACGCATTATTCTTGTTTTCATATATGAGTCTTGCAAAGACAGCTTATCTATCTAGAATTTGAGAGAGAAAAAATTAAAATAATCTCTTAAAATATTAGAAAATTATAGAAATGATTCAAAACATCAATCAATTTTTATTTTTTTTTTAAAAAAAACAAATCAAACAATTTTTCGAAATGAGAGAATGTGGTAACTAAAATATGATATAGTCTGTACGGATACCGTATAAAAGAAAGCCGGGGCATGAAGAGGCCTAGAAGTCTATGACTGCACGCTTGGCTTCTCTTTGTCACTCATTTGTTTTTTTTACTTTATCGAAGGGCACGTCCTCTGACATGACAAATATCATGACGTCTATTTCTACATTTTCCGTACATTGAAAGTGAAATATTACCTTTTCTCAACTTGTTTTTTTTTAAATAAACAATACCTTAAAAAAAAATTCTGAAAACCACACTAAATTTAATATCTTGAAATTAAGACAAATAAAAAATAAATTATAAATATTTTTATAATATTTTATATTAATAGGTAATGAAATAATAAATTATTTTATTAAGAATATTTATTTTCAACTTGTCATACACGTTTTAAAGCGTCAGGTTCAAATGTGAGTTCATGTCATTAGTGATAAAATTGTAAAGGGATTAGAGTTCAAAGTTGATAATACATGGCGGATTTGTGCAAACAGAATCGTCATGTTCCTTTAAAGGAGTGGATTGTAACATTTCACATTAGCGAGTGAGGGAGTGGTAACTAATCTTATTAAAAGTATTAATTATCAACCTGTTATATATATTTTAGAGCATTAGATTTAGGTGTGGACTCACGTCATCGAGAACAAAATCATGAGAATGTAAAGGTCTAAAACAAACAATATATAACAGGTTGAACCTGGCTGTTATAGTATTGATCTACACACATATATAATTATTTTGAATATTGTTAAAGAACATTTTTACTGGAAGGACACCGATTTATAATTTTTTTTATTTGTTTTAATATATAATCAAGACCATTAAAAATTATAGAAAAAAGCATTTATTTCCTGTTTAAATACACTTATATAAGAACTCATAAATTACATTATCAAATAATTATAACTTAATATCCTTCTTTTTTATTATAACTTAACTAACATTAGTGTCCTTCCTTAATTTTGTTCTTTTTAAGAGATCTCAATGTCACTCCTTTGCGGGTGTGTGTGTGTAAAAACATTACCGCCGAAGTGTTAATATCAAGAGGCGGACGGTGCAAGCTCAAATTTAATAAAAGAAACCGGAGGCTTCTGCTTCTCCTTATCCTTCTGTTCAGATTCACATTGCAAACGTGAATCTTAAAAGTGTTTTTGAAATCAAATGTAGACTTCCATTCATAACGTGTGTCCATGGTGTTCTTTTAACTAACATTATCTCTTGTTTTTTTTATTATTATAAAATCATATAAAAAAATTCAAATAATACTTACCGCACTTGCTCGGAAATGATTTTTTATTTAAAAATATATTAAAATATATTTTTATATTTTTAATATCATCATGTTAAAAAATAGAAAGATATCAATTTGATATTTTTTCAACTTAAATGTATTTTTAATACGCACGCGAGCATTGTTTTAGATATAAAAATAACTGGGCTGCTATTAAAATTATTTTTTATTTGTCAATGTATTAATCTTGTTTTAAACATACATCAAATACCATAAATAAATGCATTAATTTAGAAATCAGTATATATAAAAATACACGGGTAACGACCTCGGATGATATTCAAATATGGATAAATAGCACTATTAATTTAGTTGTTCTTTTCTATATACCATGTTTCTTTCTATTTCCTCTAGTTTCATTTGTAACACATTTATTTTATTTCTCAATAAAGAACCATTCAAGAATCATCTCCTAAATAACTATTTTGTAATTAACACACTCTATTAATATATATATATATATATAAACATTCATTGGAGGCGTTAGGTGAACTTACTTCAGTACTTGCATTTGACATTAAAAAAACAAAACCGTGTCTGTATGTGATTGATAATTGATTAATGCTGTAAAATATATATTTAATAAGTGAATAGAGGGGAGAGTCCAATCCCGCTGTCCTAAGATAGCAGCTAGCAACGATGGTCGGTGGGCACTACATTGACAAAATCTATAATAATAATATCAGTAATATCAGATCACAGCAGCAACTCCCAATTTAACGGCTTTAACGGATCGAACCTAGTCAAACTACCACTGTAGCGCGCGTACATACACACACGGATATATATATATATATATATTATTCACGGACTCTCGTTCTTATTGACGTTTCCATCTCTTTTTTTACATCAAAATTAATTCAACGAATTATTAAATTCAATAATGATAGTATATATCCTCAATCGCTTGGCTTCTCGTATTTAGAAACTATTTAGGAAAACAGTTTAATCTGTATTTTAAAAAAATTAAATTTTTTTATTAAAATTTAATATAATTTATATATTTTAAATTATTTTAGCGAGTTAATATTAAAAATAATTATAAAAAATAAAAAAATTTATTAATATGTAAAAAAAATTATTTAAAAAATAATAATTACTACATTACCGGATATATTTTTAAACTCGAGGCTACCAAGCCAGATGTGATGTACCTGGGCTTCGGGTTGTAAGCGAACCATCAAATGCATACTAATTTTGTACTTTGGTCTGAGGTTAGCGAGGTATCAATCAGATCATGTAAACTGCTTGATAATATATTGCATGAACAAGAAATTTCTTGCTCGAGATCCTTCGTTAATTTAAATTCGAGACAGTAAGTATGTATATGTATATGTAAAACATGGTAATTGAATTAAAAGATAAAATACACAGATGCAGATGCACGAAGAAGGCCCCAGGAAGCAGCATGCAGCCGTGTGTAAAATTCGAACCGTGTCATCTATTCAAATGTACCTAACAAAAAGTTAGGCCTAATTCACCGAAGAAAATTGCTTGCATCGATCACTTTCATTCACGCTCAAGCACTTCCGCACACAACCAATTCTACTTTTTCATCCTTGTTTGCTCCACATCACATATATGCATATGGCATGAGTCGTGAAAATTGTGGCTTTTTTCCTTTCTTTTGTGTGTGTGTGGACGGTCACGACACATGATCTCCAGCGTTGCTTCTCCTCCCTGCAATGTTGCATCCTCATCAATGACATCATTCGTTGTTTGAAGTTGTCATTTTGATATCACACAACATTGGTAATGATGAGGCCTACACATGCATCAATAAGAATCAACGGTCAAAACAGCACGTACCATACAGAATGACCTGTTGGTGCTTCGCCTTCACAACACGTTCAAATCGCTTTCTAATACACAAAAAGTGGGAAGAATTACATGCGAATATATCTTGTAAGTTTTATTTTCATGGTTCTCCCTTGTGTTTTTTCCCTTTTCAAAATTAGCTCTTGAAGAAAAGTAATAAGATAACTCTAGCTAGCTAGAACATTGTAAATACAATCTTCTCATCGATCATGTATAGTTGCGTATGGATGAATAGGGTTAATATACATTGTTAATTGAAGTTAGTGCTGTTGTGGCATTACAATATATGTGTTTTCTATTAATTTAGGGTTTGTGTACCATGTGATCATGATAGCAGCTCTCATGGCCGCAAAAGTTTACTAGCTTTTTGATTAGCAGCGGGAAAGGAAGAACATACCAAGACTTTTGCTAGCAGCAAATTAATTACAAAGGCAATTCAACCGCTTCCATCTTCATTTGTTTTTTATTTGTTGAGCTTGTCACCATTCTACTCCCTTCTCTTTTCCCTTTTAATTTTAGCTATGGAAGGATCCCAAAACTTGAGAGCCAAACCGTGATTTTCGTAAGCTAAACCCAAACGCAAACTTATTGTCAAAAAAAAAAAATAATAATTCAAACACACTCGGGGCCGCCGGCCACATAAAAGTCAAGAAACAAGTGGCTTAATTCCTTGTTCGATCGAAACTTCACTTTCAGTACTGTAAGATTTGGCATGGATCATGCACATGTTATTTGCCTACATGTGATCAATGTGACATGACACTCCTACAGCATAACCAGGCACCGAGATTTTATTAATTAATACTCCTGTTAATTACTTCACTTCCTCATTATAATTAATTAAGCTCCCTCTACTGGTATGTTAATCATTATCTTTTAACTTAAATCATGTTTCGTTTAGAAGTTATTTTTGTAAATAACTTACAGAAGTATGTTCGGTGAAAATAACTTTGACTCAGTCTTGTAATGGATATATATTTGATTTAACCCAAATACACTTATAACATTTCTTTGAATAATTAAAAATAACTTAAATCAAATTACAAAAATCATGGCGAACACAGCCTAAATATCCAGACCCAAGAAAATCAAACCGGCTAAAAGTTTGATACACATCTCGTCCCCAATCCCCTTTTACTCGTTTCGGAAAGATATGAAGAGAAATCTTTCATCATCAAGTTCGGGGATCCCACACCAATGAAAAATAGATTTTATTATATTTACAATTAACATTTGATATTTAATATCCAATAAATAACAAATATCAAATTCGTATAGATGTTGGATTTTACCATAAATCTCATACACAGTTAAACATAAATAATGAAAATAAATAATATTTTTGTTTTAAAAGATCATTCTCAGGAAATATATATATATATATATATATATATATATATATAATCAGGTTTGGACCTTTCACAGATAAGGAGGCGTGTTCCCTGCCTCATCCTCATTTTCTTATCATGGTGAAAATGATCAGGGTTTATCGGGGCTATCCATTCAAATGGGTAATTTCTCATCTTTAATAAGAAAAATATTTTAGTGGTTGTAATCCTGGTCACGAGACTCGACTCGGCGAGCAAATCAACATGATGACCTTCAATTAACTCACTTGACTTGTAATTTAAATCTGGAGTGGGGTTGACCTCGGGTTAGGTCTTATGACCATGGTTATTTTTTTAACATGATAATTTAGCAATTTTACAAAGAATTTTATAATACAAAAACTATAACTAGAAAATACATACAGCAGTAGAGAAAATAAACGGAAAAAGAAAAGAGAAATTAACACTTTGTCCCATCAAAAAACAATACGAATGATATCACTTATTCAAGAATTATTTTCTTAATTCTCTCTTATTTCTTAACTATACACACACACACAAGCACGCACACACTAGTTACAGCTTTAACATCCACCTCGCTTCATCGGAAATTGGATCGGGCTTAATAATATTGATTTCAATCTCCAAGAGAACTTGCCCAAGAGTGGCCCAAACTAATTGAGTCACCAGAAGTCGTTAAAAATGATGGCTTTTTTTTTTTTTTTCCTGCTTTGGACGGTCTCTCCTTTTGTATTATCAATGGAACAGGCAGAGAGCAACGAAAGTGACACGGTACCTAAAGACCCACCACCACCTCAGACTCACTCCAGCAAGAGGAAGCTAAGCCGTGTGGACCTCACTAACTCCTCTTACTTCAAGATACGAGCTGCTGTTCAACAACTTCGCCCCAAAGTCTTGCAGGTACTGTCTCTTCGTGTGTTTAGGTCGTTTGTTTTACAAGATTTTGGTGGATTTTTTAGTGGGTTTGTTTTGTTTTCCTTATAGCTTTTGTGGGTTCTGTTTTTAAGTCGGTGTTCCGTGCAAGCCTTGACTTTTTGTTGTTTTCTTGGTGAGAAAACAATCCAGGAAACATAATGTGTTGCTTCTTTTTTTTTTTTTAATTAGCTTGTGCATTTACTTTCTATCATGGGTGTTTTGCGTTGGGTTTTTTGTGTCAATCCTGGTCCGTTGAAGGAAAGCATTAAAGTGCAGTTAGTAGTGGCATATTAACCAGGGGTTTTAGGGCAGACTCATTAAAAGTGGGTTGTTTATTGTTGTGAAGGGGTTCCAGAAGCCGGAAGTTATACCAAAAATGGATGTTATGGTTTGTGTTGCTGGGGTTTCCGTTTGACGTACGTGTCAATGTGTTTTTATGTTGTTGGTTTTACTGATTCGAGTTCGTAGGGCTGATGAATTTTATAGCCAGGACACCCTCATCATTTGTGACTGCCTTTTTGTTGTTTGACTGTGCTGACTTGGTCTGATAATTTCTCACTTTATTGCCTCAAATTGATGCCAAGTATTTTAGGAAAATGTTAGTGGTATTGATGCATTAGCGGTTCAAATAGAGAAAATAATTCATCTTCGTTTCTTCATAGTTTATACATGTAGGGGTAATCAATGTCTAAGCAATTTTGCTACAGGCTCTTGAGGTTGTTTCTAACTCTTCGATGCAAAATGCTGGTATGATACATTAGGCTGTGAGATATTGCCAAATGGTCGGATCATGTAAAAATGCGCACGAAAAACGCCCTCAGCCTTTTTTTATATATATATATAACATCATCATTGTTTTCTATCTTTTTGTGGTTCTCTACCTTAGGTTCTCCAGACACCTGGTTTTCGGGATTGCAAAGCAGTTCTCGAACTTCGATCACGTCAGTCCTTTCCGCTTGTCTTGATTGGTGCTGTTCCTTCTTCATCTGATATATAATAGCCAGATACTTTTTCTCATACCTGTATGTTTTTGAAGCATATACTTGGTGATTGATTTGATATTCAACTTTCAGAATCGAAGCTCGTGATGGATTTATACAACCAGATGACCACAGCAGCGGGGCTCGGGAAGAATGTGGGAGGGAGACAATTACCAGATAGATGCTGGGATGGGGGAATACAACAGCCCTCGCATATATCTGCAGAAACATTCACCTCGCAGATGAAGTTAGATGATGGCCTGAAGATCCGAGGAAGCTATGTTGTCGGGGGGTCAGTTTATGGTTGGAAATTCATTACATGGGCAGGTAGTAGACCAAATTATTACGGGGTGAGGAATCGCGCAGAAACACCCACAAGAAGCCAGCAGCTGGTGGTTCCAATTGCACCTAGGGCACCAAGTAATAGTAGAACAGAAAATTTTGATGAGAGAAGCCACCATTATTGATGTTAGCGCAACATATACACAGAGCAGGCCCGTTTATTTTGCTAATTGAGATAGGTAGAAACGGGTCTTTAGCGTTCGTATTTTGATGACATTGTTACTGAGGACTTGATGAGTTTCATGCTCTTGCAGAAAAACGGGAGCGATAGATTCTTTTCAACAATTTTATATTTAGGCTTCTATTGCCGATCACCGTAAAGCCTGGCTTTGTTTTAATACCAAGATATGCACCTCAGTTTTCCATTATTCAGCATTTGGCAATCCCTTATAAGCCTTTCTTTGGGGATCCATGAACAATAAAAGGTAAAAAGATAAAAGATTGTAAATTTCGAGAGCAACTATTTCAATTTACTCTGTACATTCAACAACTCTTTTCGGTGTCCGCAATTTGCAAGCCAAAATTGTGTGGGCAAACGAGATGGAATTCAATGATCTTGACATTGCCAAGGTGAAAGAAAACAAAATAATTTATCTTAAGAGATGAAAACATATCTTCACTCATATGATGCCTTTAGAAATCATGGAAAATCATTATAGCATCGTCAAGCTTCATCCTTGCGGATTCCAGGAGAAATCTAACTTTTTTAAGTTTCTCATACTTCTCTTTCATCGGCCCATCAACTCCGAGATGTAAAATCTGAAAGAATTCGCCGGATCAACGTGATTAATACGAATGAGAAAAAAGGTTGGAGCTTTAATTGAATAGGAAGAGAAAAAAAGAGAGGCATCGTTCGTCGACACGCCTACAAGTGCATTTCAGTCAAAGAGGAGAATGGGGCAAGTAAAGGTAGTTCTCAAACCTCCTTTTGTTGTTCTAGCTCGTATGCCACTCGAAGACTCAAGTTTAAGGCCGCATGGAACATATCATCCAATACGCGTTCCCTTAGGTTTACCATATTGACTTTCCACAACAAGAACTGTGTTGGTCCGGCGATTAATTTCTGCATTAAAAATGATAATGATCTTCATTATAAATACCTTAATGATCATCATCATAAACTAGTTACAAGCTGAAAGTCCAAATCTTTTAAAACCCTTTTTTTAGCGTAAATTACAATAACCCCCCCTAAGATATCATGAGATTACAGCGACCACCCAAATTTTTCAAAAAATTACAAAAGCCACCTTTTGCTCCCCAAACACCTTTAATGTTAAGGGGAATAATTCAAAAATATTTACAGGTATTTTGTATACAGAAGGGAGTTTTTGTAATATTCAATTAAACTTATGGGTGGTTTTCTAATATCTTCAAGCACTTGGGTGTCATCATAATTTCGTGATGCTTGACAGGTTTTTTGTAATTTAAACCTTTTTAAGTAGACAGTTTAGCAAACAGAATATACTCGTAAAAGAACAAGCAAAATAAAATTTCAGTTCCAACAAAATATGATATCTTCATTTGCTAAGCAAAAGGAGAAACATGTAAAATTCATTTACCTCCATCTGCAAGTAGTCGCCCTGCCACATCTTAGAAAGGATGTTGGCTGTTTCCTTCTTTTCAAGGAATATTGAATCTGAAATCTAGAGAAATGATAACAAAATTGGAGTAAATGATAAACGAAACACATCATCCAAAAAAATTCAAACTAATGAAAAAGAGAAAAACAAAAGGAGAAAAATATTGTTGTTTTGTAGCTTAAAAGCAGTGATTTTTGGACTAGATTCTTGCAAACTTCAACCTACAGAGACATTAACCTACAGGGACATTAAATTGTCTGAAGCATGGGAAAAAGTGAAGCCCAAATATTCCTGTTGCACGATTTTTGTACTTTAGTATTGCAAACTTCAGTATTGCAAACTTCAGCCTACTGAGACATTTAACCTCATTTCAAATATATGCTTATCTACAAATAAAAGGAAAGGAAATACAGCTCATTTAGTTGAAGTTTTCTACTAACAGCATGCTGATATTCTTAATTAGAATGCGATCTCTAAAAGTACCTCTAGAAGAAGCAAAAGAAAATAGCCTATCAACCTACATTAACCTTTGTGCAAATCCTAAAAACAAATAATGCTAAGCGGAGACATATGGGCCTCAACACTCTATAGTTGAGATTGAAAGATGAAGAGAGTGTGCTTGGCCATGCTGACAGCAGAACACAAATGGGATGGTTTTTGTGTAGCTCCAGAGGCCAATTGCTGCAGAATGGCTTTCCAGACCCCTATGTTTGAAGGTCCTAAAGTGCTAAGGTTGTCAACCCGGCCCCAACAAGAGTGCGGGGTGTGACTGAAACCTAAGCATTGAGCAATGTAGGCAAGAGCACTCACTAAACCTTCTGTAGAGCTAGATAACTATTTCCTCAAATTTACAGAGAGATCTGCTTCTCCTCAATACATGACCGTGGAGCACCTAAATAATAAATTCACAGGAAAGAAATAACATACAGATAATTCTCAGTTTCAAGATTATTCATCTACACTGTAAACCAAGAAAGAAAGCCATGGTTTCCATCATATGACTATTGCAATGGAACTGAGAACATATCCATTAATTCAAACTTATCACCTTATCAGTCTCAAGTAAGCGACCAGCCTTTGACAATAACCTGAACATTCTATAAGCATCCTTGCCATATTTTTTATACACAATTGACTCCACCTGCACAGTAGAAAATGTAATTAGACACCTACTTCAACAAAGGAAGCATTGAATTCTAATATTTCTAAAGGATCACAGGTGAACAGACCTCGTCAGTTTGAGCTACTTCGATGGTATGTTTGAAATCTGTACAAGTACAATAAGTCACTAAAAACCAAAATGAAGGAACAGAGTAGAAAAGAGAGAAATTATACCTATAATGTATGAATTGTCAACCACCCTCACAAATGGTGGAGAAGAAGTCAACCCGACAAGGACAGATACAACATAATCTAAGGTCATATTACGGCCCTTTTCACTCTTAATCACCTCTGCATAAATGGAATTTTCTGATAAAGGAACTGCAAGACACAATACATCATAAAAGCAAATGGGTAAGAGAGTTGCATGAAAAATGGTTTAGAGGAAAGGAATTAATTTCCTGTGTCTTTTTTCCTGACAATCCATTCACTGCATTGTGTCTATTTTCATTAGTTGAAATGTTTCTCATCACAATAAAGAAAGCAACAGGCATAAGAAGTATGTGATGTAGGATAAAAATGAAGAAATTACAATTTTAATTTCTTTCATGACATGAGTGCCTTCACTTATATATCCCATCAGAAAGCTAACCCACTAGTTGGATGATTTCTTTCCCTACCACCTTCTTTATATTCTTTTTTTTTTCTGGGACAGAAAGTTAAGCTACAAGGATCTAATGTTCTATTTTGGCTGGCTTTGTCAAGATGCTTGAGCTACATGAAAAACACTGAGCTGTGGTTGATGGACCTCAGCCTCTGCCCACATCATTTAGGCAACACAAATAATGTTTCCTCTCTACCACTTAACACACTCAGAAAGCCAAACCATCGGTTTGTAATTTTCCATTCATCAACTCACACAAACATATATGTACATAGGGAGGCGGGGGGTGGCAGTCATCAGTTCCTCCACAGATGCTGTGTTTAATCTTCTTCTTATTTTTTTGGGATCATACATTGAAAAATATCTGACGAAGCAATGAGTTAAAAGCAATTTACACAATCATCTCAGAATCTCATCACCTGAGCTTGCTGTTTTTATTTTCTTTTCCTCACTCCTTGATGCATCCAGCATTGCAGTGAAGACAGTGGCAGCTTCATCATCCAGCCGTGCTCTCACAGTCTCAATACAAATCTAGAAGAAAAATAGAACAGAAGCATCATTTGAACCAAAATATGCAGGAAGCATATAGGAAAATCAGAGGAATGAGCCTAATAGCTTTCATTTGCATGATGATTGTAATTGGTATCAAACAGAAGCCCATCACAGTGTCATAAAAGTTGATACAGATATGGAATGAAAAGGACATCATAGAGGATAAAGTAAAACAAACAACATTTTAACAGTTTTTAATTGAGCACCTTGGATTTTCTCTTTCTGTGCAAGAAACATCCTAAATTTCAAATAGTGAACATGTGGCACCCCACAGTCAACCTGCCCTTCAGAAAAGAAATGGAAAATAGCCATGCATGCATGACGTGACAGATTTTGTCTGACTGTTTGAACATCTTGTGTTTATATCTCATTCCACCAACCTTCCTCAAGGAATGACGTGCGAGAGTTAATTCAGTAAGAAAGAGATCTAAATTTATTTTTATTTTTTTCAATTTTACACATCGGGACCATAAGTGTTCGCTTGATCAGAACACACAAGCACAGAGCAAGTACGAAGACAATTTGGAAATTAAATTTCAATGTCTATCTAAGAGAAACATATTTGTATACATGTATTGGCATAGTTAAGATGAAGATTGTAAGTCAAAGCAAACCTTATGCCTAAGCCGGCGAATAAATTCCTCAAAATTGACACGCCAAAGAACAACTTGTTTGTCTGCAACCCCACCATCAATATCGGACTCCAAAGCATCAAGCTTGCGCTATGCATGCAACAAAAAAAGATTAGCAAAGTAAGAAACCTCTTAACTCAATATAACAATTCATATACCAACCTTGTCTCCGGTATTGCTAGAGGAGTTATTCTCAACTTTATCTCTGTCGGCACCTATCTCAGGATTTAATTCAAATGAAAATCTCATTCCTTCTGGAGGCACTGCTGCTACAAGAACACGTTGTTCTAGGGTTTCTAGCTCTAAAAATGCCTGAAAGTATCAATGAAATTTGTTAATGTATGAGAATCAGGTTTAAAAAGCAGAATTCAAATTTTGCATTGCACAAGTCTATTCAAGAAGGATAAGTCAGAATAATGAAACATCAAGTTCTCTAGTCATTCATTATCCAAAAGTGGTATTCATTGAAACCTCTAAGGTGACTGATTGTTAAATCAATAATTGCATAATTCTTGTCCTTCTCATTATTTCTCGTGAAGAGATAAATACAGCAATGGCATAACTTATAATTCAGCGCAAGTCAAAGAAAATCCAGAATTTCCCTCTATTAGTTTTTCATCTGTTTTGATTTTCCCACGTGAAAGTCTGTAAAGCTTTCCACTCCATAGGAAGGTCTCTTTGCTGGCCATGTTCTTGGACATACATAAATAGCAAGCTGCAATTGCCAACTCTATGTAACAAATAAGAAGCCGCCTATCACTCTAAAAAAAGCTATAACCTTTGCAGATTTAGCACCTCGCCTCCTCACAGGAGCAGCTTCTTCTTCACTCGGTAATGCAAGAAATGGTTCTGAGATAGGACACCTTTCAACATATCGCGCCATCACAAGCTTATGCATATTTTCTTGTAAAGCCTCCATGCGTCCACTACTACTCCCTAGAGTTTCAAACAAGAACTAAGCATTAAAAACACTAGAACCAAAATTCAACTAAGAACCGCAGTTAGCTAAGTTATTTGAGACTTGCCTTCTGTACTGTCCCTAAATCCATCAAAAATTTGCTCTGCCGAAAGCCTCCCGTGTTGAAGCAATGTTTCAATCAAATCTACACACTAAACAAATCCATAATTTAACCTAACTTGCAGAAAAATCACAAATCAAAACTAAAAAAAAAAAAAAAAACTAACCAGCTTATCGAATTCCTGAGAAACAGTAGCCATAAACTTGGAAAACCTAACGCGATGCAATACATTATCGAATAGCACCATGTACAGCGAACTCACTTTATTTACTTCTCCAAATCCACCTAATTATTTAAAAAATAAAAATAAATTACAATCGATGTTAACAGAAACGGCACCGTTTTGGTAGTTAATTACCTTCTTCTTCAAGGAGGAAAGGTTGAAGGCAGTTATGCTGGATCAAGACGAGCAAGCAGTTTTTGACGAGAGTCTCAGATAGCTCAGTGTAACGGACTATTTCACGGAGCGGTAACGGTCCTTTCTTGAGAAGGCAGTCGCACACTTTCTGTTTGAGTTTGCAAAAACACAAACGCAATTTTATATTATAAATCCATTCAGAGAGATTGCAAGATAGAGAGTGTGGGTGAGAGAGTTTTTGCTTACGGCGACGAGAGGACCGAAGTGATTGGTGATGATGTGAACGGCGTACTTGATGCCGTATTGAGACACCATTGTTGTCGTTTCGGTTTGCTTCTTCGGCTTCTGGCTGTGGAGATAGAGGAGGGTTTAGTAGGATTTTTGGGTACGTATAATTGAACCATAGCTCAGATCAAGGGGTCACCGGCTGGGCCCTTTTTATTTTTTATTTATTTTTTGTTGAAAAATTAAACATGCCTAATTTGAATATTTACTCTAAAATTATATGTATAGAAAGTATTTATTATAATTGTAAATTGGGAAAGACTAGTAAAAAATTTATTAATTTTTTTAATAAAAATAAAAGAGAACAAAAAACCAGCTTCTATCGTATTTTTAGAGTATACAATGAATGAAATATAAAAGCATAAAAAATATAATTTTTTTTAATTATCATGCAATTTTTTACATCTAAATACTAGAAGATGTGATTAAAATTTATAAATACCTTAAATCATAATATAAATACGTAATTTTTTTAGATTTAATATTTTTTTATATTATTTTTTTCATGTATCAACTGATTTAAATATTAATTTTTTATTCTACAAACAACTTATTTTATTTTTTTCATGGAAAATGAATATCACAAACTCAAATTAAGCTCACATGTCTTAGCTACGGATCACAACTTATGAAAAAACGCAATTTCCTTGTGAAATCTTTATATGACTTAACCATCCATAATTATTAAAAAAAAAAAAACATGGTATATGCTATCATAAAACTCAATAGAATGGATTTGTATGTCCATATTCATGTTCTTCAAATTAAAACTGATCGATAAAATCAGTGAAGGATTGCATTGAGGGCATCGAATGTTTGAAGTGTAAGCGTTTTAATATTGAGATGTTGATGCACAACAAGACTAGACTTGCTTTGCTTGTATTACTGCGATTACATGTAAAAGTTGGGTCTTGTAAGAGCTAACTAGACCCTAAAAACAACCCTTCATTTCAAAGGAAACATTTGATGGAAGTCATTGTATACGATACCAAGGTATTATTTGTTTTTTTATTTTAAAAGTGTTCTTTTAATTTAATTTTTTTATTTTAAATTGATAATTTTTTAGTATTTTTAAATTATTAATGCATTAATATTAAAAATATTTTTTAAAAAATAAAAATATTATTTTGATATATTTTTTTCTAAATAAAAAATGCTTTAAAAAAATAATTGTAATTACCCTTTTAAAAAGACAATACCCAACTAACTGCAACTGAAGTTTGCTTGCATCTATTTGTTGAAAATGAACATTATGGCTAGCTTGTGTGTAGGGTGTTGATACATATCGAATGAAAAGGGGTTCCTTTTCCATATCCGATGGGAATTTTCATCATCGTATAAGCCCAGCTCTAATTGTATGAACGGAGTCGATGAAAGCTGCTGCTACTACTTACATGCAATAAACTTCTAATTGAAGGGTGTGGTTTCGTGGCAAGTAGAGGGTATGGTCAATGGACCCTGGTTCAAAGCCGATACCCCGCCCGGTTAGGTTTCATGGGATTAATTCAAATGAGGCCAGTAACAGTAAGAGGTTTCTTGGCATGGCAAGTCTTAATTAAGCATGGAAGATTGGTCGTGGTAAACCTAATTATGTGCTCGCAAGTACCCTGTGGTTTGTAAATACATATAAAACAAAATGCAAATTGCTCTTTACTAGCTTAATGTGTCCCAAGATGAAGTTTCTCTTTTCTCACAAGCAAGATTTTTTTCCCCAGCTTAATTTTTAACATAAATGAAGGCATAAAAAACATGAAAGAGAGAAGTAAAAGGGTAATTGAAGGGGACAACCTGGTGAAGTTGAGGAAGAAAGTGATAGAATGATCTGGGGCTTTTGCCATTTTGGCTACAAAAGAAGAGAACATAAGACCCTGGGAGTAGCAAATCGACGGGACATGTACAGTTGCAAGTGCTTCACGGCAAGGTCATGATACAGGGCATGGCATTTGGTACGTGGGGTGGGAACATGATGTGCCTTCATACAAGTTCATGAATAGTTTCTTCACCTTAACTCATCAAAATGGCTCGTGTGTGTGTACGATAATTTATATGATTGTTTATGTGTAAAACCTTATCTTCAAAGAAAACCTGAATTTAGTTTCTATCATGCATGATGGATGAATATTTTTTAGGATTATAAAAAATAAATTTTGAGCCTAATTTTTTATTTAAAATGAGAGTGATGATTAATTTATAGGTGGTTATAGCTTAGGATTAATTATAAAATGTAATGTCTAAATAATACGGTCTCACTTATTTCTAAACCCAACAATTTTAAAAATAACTAAGAGCCAAGCTTAAGTAGATAAAAGTCTCGTGAAATGCTAGATCCAGCAGCTCTAGTTTTGATTGTGTGTCGAGCATAACAAGATTTGATATGTTTGATATTTTATTTTAACCATAAATCTAAAAATGTTTGGTTAATTACTGCACAATAATTTATCTTAAATTTTCTTTTAAAATTTTAGCTAAGAAGAAGTTCCATTTACTGGTTAGACAGCCAGGAGCTAAGGAGCTAGGAGCTAGCTAGAGGCAACGCCAGGTGATGAAGAAGTGGGGCAATATACTTTTCATCTCAGCCCTTCAATTTTTAACCCATTTTCATACTGCTCCAAATAAATAAAAATGTATGCAATTATAAGAAACTTATCATCACTAAACTAAAGATTTATTAGTTATTATATATATATATATACACACCATAATTGCTAATAAATCTCGTGGGGAGAAGCATGCATCTATCACGTTAGCGTACGAATTAAGACGCCCGGCCCAGGCATCTACCGTGACAATCAAGCAGCAACAAATTAAATGGAAGCAGGCCAGCAGCACCGGCCAGCACTCGTGTGGCCATGGATATTTTCTTTATTTGCATATTCATGGACGCGACATGAATGGGAAAAAAAGAAAGATGGATCGTGTCCTTTTCTTGAACGGACTGGGTGTTTAGTTTCTTCCTAACAGCATGAGCTGTTCGATTGCAACTCTTACTTGCCTTGAAGCCATGTAAGATTCTCGTTATCTTGTCTGCCCTCTTTATTACTTGTATGCCCTTTAGTTTCGATCATCTTGATTAAGTTGAACAGGTTTTTATATATTCAACATCTGATCTGATCAGTAGCCCTGCATGCCTCAATTATTAGAGCAGATTATCAGATGACCCAATTAAGAACATGACAGAAAAGCGTTTTCAAGTTTTTTTTTTTTTTAAAAAAAATGTAGAATATTTGAAAGTAATCTATCAGTGTTTTGGTTTAGTGCCCATTTAGAAATAGCAGGAGAACTGGATGGATCCATGCGTACACTTATAACCGTAATTTATACATATATTTCATCTTTTTTAAAACATGTTTAGGAGTGTAATTATAATTGATTTTTAAAATGGTTTTTATTTAGAAACATATTAAAATAATATTTTTTTTATTTTTTTAAAATTATTTTTAACATCAGCGTATTAAAATAATTTGAAAATACCCAAAAAATATTAATTTAAAATATAAAATTTAAAATTTAAAATCAAAGTAAAGAAATCCAGTTCAAATTAAAAGGCCTAACTGTACAGGGCTATTTTAGTATTTTTCTTCTCATAGGAAGAGTCATATTAATTTCACGAGACCTAATCCCTCACCACACCAGTTGTGTGAGCTACCAGATAAGTCCAATATGTCTCCTCGACCTCTTCTATAAAACGAGAACCAACCCTATCCTGGTTTTTGTATTTCCATGCGCTAGCTGCAACGAAGAGCTCTTTTATCATTTAGAATCTACAACAAAATCCTGAGCTCTTCAACCGTTTCGAAATCATCCTTAATATTAGTGCAGCTGGAGTGTTCCAAAGGGATCGCATTGATCTAATGACTCTCGATGTCTATTTCGTTGGATCATGCGATCCCTTGGGAATTTTCCAGCATTCAGCTCTAAATTTCCACCATGCTTTCAAGGTAAGCTAGCTCAAGCTTTGTGTGGACATGTTTTCCCTTCTATCCATGTTTTTACAGTTTAGTGGTTTTGATTTTTTTTTTATTGTTTTTTGAATCCAGTGTTAAGTCTTTATCAATATATATAGTAGCAAAACTCAGCTAACTGTTCCACAGTGAGTAGGTGACCTCTTCAAGGGAAGTAATAGCTTGACCCTTTGAAGGAAATTGTAGAATGGAGATCCCCCCCTCTCTCTAAGATCCATGTCCTGTTTGTTGAATGGTAAACGTGCTTGTCTATGATTTCTTGGCTGCTGTACTTCAAGTTTTATGATCATAGCTATTATCACTCGTTAATTAGGTCAGGTTGCATCCCCTGATCAAATAAAAGATGGGGTTATGGGTTATGATCCTTCTTGTTTAACCATATATATATATGGTGTAGACCACATCCACCTAGCTAGGGCAGATATTAGACAAATTAATAAAATTACTAGAATATTACAGTAATTAAGAGAAAGTTAACACTTGATTAATTCTCCTCTTTTAGCTCTTTCCTCAACTGGATTATACATTTTCCATTAAAATTCTACTAGTTCAGGGATCATCATTAATTCAGTTATAAGTTAATAAAAATATATTAAACTGGATTAAATCTCAGCTTTGGTTTTGGTTCAAACATTTTGTACTCATCTGCTGCAAGGAAAATCTTGTAGTGAGATTTTCTTCCACCCCAAGAGACAAGAACCAACATGAATGTCCTCGTAGACAAACAACTGCCTCCCATGTCGGATTCTCCTTTCCTATGGGCCTCAGATAGTGCATTTGATTTGTTGCTGCTTCTGTCTTTATTGATACTCGTACGAGCTAGCTAGCATTGAAAGTGGCAACTAGCAAACGCAGTGCTCATCGAATGACTCGGAAGGAATCTGTCATTACAGAATTTAGCTTATTACAATCCGTACCAGGGAAATAAACCGTCCTTGTTTCCATATTTTTTACAATTAGACACACACACACACACTTGGTATAAATGTCTGTTCCTTAACTGTTGATGATGAATTAGATATAGTTAATTTCTTCATGATATTACATGCTCATGGACAGCTTTGCATAGTTTCTATGTGGAATATAATAAAAGGTTATGCCGACGATCAATGCCAATATTCCTCGCTATACAGACTTATGAATGAAAGGATCAGTTTGCTTCCCATCTTGTGTTAATCTGAGAAAAATTGAAACAACAGATGGTCCTCGTGATCGGCTAGCTATCAATATTGAACGTACTTGCTTTGCTTTAATTATTCCTCGAGGGAAATAAATGGATGTCAAGTGCTCCATGTTAAGTTTGTATTTTTTTATTTTTTTGAGAGAGAAATATAACTCTTCCTGTGATTTTGGACTCTTGTTAACAATTTCACAGAACCTATATGTGTGTGTGTGTGTGTGTCCGCTGAGATAGATAGATAGATAGATAGATGTTTGGAATATTTCTCCTGTGCGTCCGGGATCCCCTTACAACTAGTCTCGCCTCTTTTGAAATCCTTTAATAATTAGCTTCAGATTTTGAACAACGAAGGCTGCCCCAAGATCCGAAATGGCAAACTAAAATGCTAAATGACTTGATCCCACTAGGTGGATCCATGCTAGGATCTTGTTTAAAGGTGATGGTCATTTTTCAAAAAAAATAAAAAACCTTGATGCACGTAAATTAAGCTTATTATGTGAACTCACTTGAAAGATTAAGAAAATGGAAAACATATATGGTTGAGATAAATGATTGATTTCTGCAGGCTGGCTTGATATGGATATGTATCGCAATATTTATAGATTAAATTAGGAACTATTATTGTGATTATTATCATTAATTTTCGAATCATGAAAACAATATATATANCTCCAACCAAATTAAGATTGTTGGACTAGTTTTGATTTTGTTATAAGACAGATTATATGCATGACGCGGAGTGCTTATAATGAAATAAAATGAAAATATGGTGACGCTTGTGTTGTTAATGACACATGTTCTACGTGCGAGCTAGCTAGATTTTTCAAAGTTAAACGTCAAAATTATATTTAGTTAGTATTTCATGATAAATATAAATATATATATATATATGATGATGAAAAACATCAACTTGATTATAGAAATAAAAAGGGGAATATAAAATAATTATATTTCTAAAATAATCTTGATTTTGATAGTATAAGATAACATTTATTCTTTATCTTCATCTTTTCTATTACAAAAAAACAATAAAACGCTTTCTAAAAAATGTGTTCAGATATATAGGTTGAACAGAGAAAAAAATGAAAAAAAAAAAAAAAAAGAGTGCGGAGCCAGAAATGTAGTGATGCCCTTTCGACAGCAGAGGGCCCCATTGTAATATAAAGTCTAACAATGTTTCCAAGATGTTCCAACATGAAGTCGATCCAGCGATAACAAATCCTCAAACCTTGTTTTCTATGTATGGCCCCTTAGGGGCTCCCCTGCTCTTAAATCTTGAATGAATACCTTTAAGAATCTGGTTTCAAAAACACTTGATCTACGAATAGCAATTACAATTTAAAAAAGATGGCAACGTTCCAAAAGGCATGAAATGGGTTGTATTAATTGTAATGAGAAAAACAAATTCCAGAGATACATCGAATTACTGTTAAGAAAAATTCACCAAAAATAAAATAATTTTAGAAAAAGTTAGCAACAACTACTAAAGTATGTTAAGTGAAAGTTCAATGAAAATCAAAAGCAAAAACCAAAGATTTTCCTGGGAGCACTCTTTAATTCATGGATTGAAAGAAAGTTTGCTTTATTTTATATTTAATTTTTATTAAGTAAATAAAATAATAAGATTTGAAGATGTGATCCCATCAAAACTCTAATATCATATCATATAACTATTTTAATTTAAAATTTTAAATTATTAAATAAAATTTTAAAATATGCATATAAATATATATTAAACTTTGGGGGGGGACACATGTTCGTCCAAGCGCCATTAAACCTTCTCGTAAACTAAAAGAAAAGAAAAGAAAGGTTTGCGCCTCTTTCAACTCTTCCTTTTGCATCTCTTTCAACTCACTAAAGGTAAAATATTTAATGGCAACGACAGCATAAATCAAGCACTGACGACTAATCATTCCTGGGTTTAATTATTTTTTTTAATAATCAAGAAAGTAAACTTGCTGCGGCCACTTTGGTCGAAAGCTAGTAGATCAACGAGTTGAATCTCACCACGTCATCTAAAGGAAATTAGGCACAATAAAATCGGATTGTGAAATTAAATAAAAGGAAGGATTCTCTCCGTCATCATTGCCTAACTTGAGAGTTTAAAGTTGAAAGGGTAGATGGTTGGTCGGAACTCGACCAGCAACCAACTCCTACCATGGCCACCTTAACAAATCCTCGTTTCCCATCGTGCTCCGTGAGTCACGGAGCAGAAGAGGAAAAGTCTTTCTTTTTTTTCTCAAGAAACGTCTTCTTCGAACATCTTTATTCCTTTTCCCTCCGCTTTAAAAAAGAAAGGCTTAATTTTTTGTTTCATGTTTCGTTTGATTTTATTTTATTTTTAAAAAAGAGCTTGGTTTTTTTTCTTAATGTTTAGTTTGAATAAAAAATTATAAATAAATTACACACACACAAGTAATTAATGGGGTAATGTAGGAGTTCGCTGGGCTCCCCTTTTAGCCCTCAGAACTCATCTCTTTTATGTATATTTCTCTTTCTTTGAACAATATCGTGGATTTTATAGGGAGGTTCGCAAAAGCATTTTTTAAAAAAAAATTCAATGGTTGAAATTTATATGATCATAATTAAATAAGTACATTTAAAGATTCAGCTCAAATTAATAATAAGAACAAGGAGTTGATTCAAATAGAAAGAGAGTTGATTCAATAATTTTTTTTAAAATTGTATGTAATCGAAACCCTGATCACTTTTCATAACTAAGTTTAACTGTCTCAGCTCCCATCAAATTAATTCACAATAAAATAGAAATTGAGTTATTTTTCGCTAAAATTGGAGTTGATTTGGCCCATGATCAATGGAGATGGCAACTCAATTGTTCTTCCAGCTTCTAACACCGACCAGAAGAGGCTACTTTCATCATGAGAGACGTTACAAACTGCAGCAACATCCATTGAACATGAGATTTACCTCTCTGTCAGATTTCTTATTTCAGTTTTCCTTTTTATTTTATATTAACTTGAGTTGTCGGGTCAATTTGTTTATATTTTAATTAATTCTATAAATTTTAAAATTAATAATTACATAAATCTCTAATAAACCTGAAATAATTTATCAAACTCAAATTAATAACCTCTGTCAATAAATTCACGATTCAGGAGAATCACCGAGTTAGGATTTTAGTTAAACTCTTTACCCTACAAGAGTTTGCTCCCACAATTCTCGAGTGTAAAATCATGGAGAGAAAAGTAATTATCTGGAATGGATCTATGGTCAAATCGTTCGCAAGGACGACCTCCATTAATTCCGAGCCTTCGAAAGAGGGGAGAGAATGAGAAATACTTGCTCAGGTCTTTGAAATTTGAATGGGAAAAAAATCAATCACTGCGTGACCGACCGGCGTGATAATTCATCAGCCACGAAGGTGCATTCTTTATGGGTTGTTAAGAAAGTTTCAAACTATTTAATGCAGGTCATAGCTATGACATTTGCCATGCACTTTCACACGTTTCCAAGTCGTGAAGACACTTGTGTGTACTCATGCAATGATTCTTGGACCCGCGTTAAATATCAAGCTTGTTTATATAAACAAGCATAGCAAATTAGCAATGTTAACAGCACACCTCAAGAAGGAGAGAAAAAAAATTGACTGCAAGAAGAATTGTCTATATAAACAAGCATTGCATTGGTATTTGGTCATGGACACTGTCCAAAACATTTCTCTATCAGATATGAAGAAGCATTAATTAATCAATTAACCCGTCAAATGGTTAGCATAGCAGTCCAAGAACATTTGCGAGCAACCAGAGCAGCCCTAGCTAGCCCCAAGCATGCCTTCATTTGCACAACTCATTAAAGGCTCCAAACAGCAAGCTTGACCGTTAGCTGCACGATCAGTGGTCTTCAAACCGGCAGCTTCCTGTGGTAGAGCCAAATGAAGACCTTCACTATTTCCACAACCATGGGCCACGGGCATGGTAAAAAGTCACCCTCCCGCCACATTGATTTCGGACGTCTTTGACCGGTAATTACAATTCCTTTCGAAACAGAGGAATTGGTGGCCTTAATTAAGGGCACGATGACCCGTTTTTGTACCAATAACCAAGACCCTTGAGCGCGTGTTTTAACGTTGACAATGCAGTCACAGCTCTAACATTCCTGTCACTGTTTTCTAATATTCTACAGTGCCCTTAAACGCGTATAAATGCCCCCCGCACCCTGCCCTTCATTCCTCACAACAAGCTCCTAGCTCCTAGGCAAGCACAGCCTTTTGAAGCTTTACAAATCTTGGGCACCAAGTATCTGTTAATTCTAATCAGAACGGTGCTTAATCATGACTTCTAGCTTCCATACCCTGTCAGTCCTGGCTCTTGCCCTTACCATCTGTGTGCAAGGTACTCTAGGTAAGCAGAGACTTCTCTCAATTTCTTTATTTCTTTGCCAGGGCAAGAAGCTAGCTGGCAGCCCTTCTTGAAAGTTCTTGAATTTTCTTTAACAAGACCCTAATGATATCATTGTTTCAGGAGAAATAACATGTGAACATCTTGACCAAGACACATGTGCCTACGCAATCTCATCGTCCGGCAAGCGTTGCGTGCTCGAAAAAAGTGTAAAAAGGACCGGAGAAGAAGCATACACTTGCCGCGCATCTGAAATTGAGGCTGATAGATTAAGGAACTGGATTGAAACAGACCAATGCATCAAAGCATGTGGACTTGACAGAAAATCACTTGGAATCTCATCGGATTCTCTCCTCGAGTCTCGCTTCGCACAGCAACTTTGCTCTTCTCAGTGCTACGATAGCTGCCCTAACGTTGTCGATCTTTACTTCAACCTCGCCGCTGCTGAAGGTAATTAATTTATTCAATAAACATGCCCATCATTCAATAATAACTGACAATGGAACTCAGGTAAATTATCGAAAGCCACTTACAATTAATGATCGATTTTCATTTCTTTGTTTCCGCAGGTGTGTTCCTCCCCGGATTATGTGAGGCACAAGAGGGAAATGTCAGGAGAGGATTGATGGCTGATATCAAAAGTTCTGGTTTTGTTGCACCAGGACCAGTGAAGGCAGTGAAATACACAGAAGCCCCAGCACCAGTTGAACCAGCAACATACACTGTTAGTGTTTCCCCAGCAATGTCACCTTATTAATTAACCCTCATGCAAGGGAAAGCAAAGGAAGCGGAAGTATACATGCAGATATTAGCAAGTGACAATAAGGGAGTAGTGGCACCAACCAAGATTTCAACAGCCGACCGGCCTTGGGTAGTCCTCCATTAATTAACATGATGTGTGCATACTAGCATGTGCTGTGTTGGTCATTTGAATCAATAAGGTGTTACCCAAGTGTCTTAATTAAAGGTAGATGTGGTGAGAAATGTTTGTGTTACTTTATGTTCTTGGTTCATCCTCCTAGCTAGTGTCGTGTTTTTGCCTATGAACAATCCATTCAGTTGTAAGTCATTGGCAGCCTTTTCTTTTCGATTGTATTATAAATACAGCCCCACTTTGTTTATTTTATGGCCTTGATCGAATGAGTTTCTGCTTTCCCCATCTTTTGCCTCACCGGGAAAACCAGCTGGTAGAGGAGAGCAGTACATATACAGAGCAAGAGTACATAACATTGACTTTTTCAACGGGGTTATTGTTCTGACTCCCTTAAGAACCTACATTGTAAAGGTGAAAGTAGACATTCGTCAAAAATTTTATAATTTAAAGAAAAAATGTCAAGGAAGGGCTAGTATTTTTTTAAAAAAATGAAAAAAAATATAAAATTTGAATTATTCACTAAACCAAGTTCAATAAACCTAGTTAATTTAATAATATAATTTTTTTTAAAAAAATCATATAATTAACCATAAAGAAATATTTTTAAAGCAATAACAAATTGAAGAAATGGGATTAAATTTTCAATGGTCATAGTGAGAATTAAGGAAGAAAGAGAATAGAAAAGAAACAAAGTTATGCACCCTTGACTAAAAGTCAATTTAGAACATGTGTTGCATCTAAATAAAATAAAATAAAAAAGTCAAGACAATCCAAACATGGCATTGGAAGCCAACTTTTTATCTTAGAAGCCACCTATTGACCACTAAATCATATCTCACATGCAGCTCAAAAGACATGAAAACATCTCATGTATAGGCACGTGAAATAATATTTATATGATTTGAATTACCAAACAACCCTTAACTAACTTGATTATTACATAAAGGTCCCTCGATGGTGCTTTTATCGATGACGTTATGGCAACTGATCTCCCTTCTTGTATTTACTTTCAATTTTAGAAGGCAATGGAGAGGTTGCCTTTTGTTTTTTTATTTGTAAAAAACCATAAATGCTCTTTGTGCTAAAAAATTAAAAAAAAAAAAAACAAACCATGTCGAAATATTGCAGCCAAACTCTTGAAGTCAAGGCTAAAAAAATGGAATGGTAAGGGTAATATATTATAGTATTATATGAAATATGAAAATACTAAAAAACCCTTTTATCAAAGGCATTTAATTTTTTTATTCAATAATTACATTAATAATTTTATTGCATTTTAAATATTAAATATCGCCGGGGGGATTTTTTATTTTTTTTGTGGATAATATCTACCCTGATGATTCTACCCACCAAAAACAACGACCAGCTTTCGAATGCCATTAACAGCCTATATAAGCTGAGTGTTGCATGTTGCCAAGTCACTGCAGACACTGAAGGGTCAGTTCATTAGATTATGCGATCATGGCTTCTGAGCAGCGATGGCCATGGTTGTTATCGAAATGTCGTGGCTCTTTAAACCGTGAAGGATGCGGCCATGGCCTTTAAGTCATGCTGCTGCACATGTCATGCATGTGATCAGGATGTAGATTGTTCAATATCCCTTTGTCATAGTGCGAAGTTTTAGCTCGTGCTAGGAAGGGATTTTCGACCTCACATTTTATTTTTAATAATTTAATGTGTTTTTCGTTAACAGTTTTTTTCTTAAAAAAAATAGAGAGTTTAAAACCACGTGAGGGACCAAATTAGAATGAACACATAAACTGGAGTGAAACACATGTTTAACCGCTGAAAGAAACGTGTAGCCCAGCTTCTTAAGTCCAAGTTGAGAGTGTAGCCCAGCATCCTTTTCGATTGTTTTATGAGTATAGCCCAACTTTAATTCCTTGATCGAATAAGTTTCCTTAACTTGCCTCGCCCGGAAAGCCAGCTAGGAGAGAGCCTTGCACGGACCAGCTGTCCATTTAATCCTAAAAATTATCCTGGGATCAATTTAATAGTCATAGGAACAAAAGTCCGGGCGCTGTTGAAGAACAGAACAGGACAGGACAGGACAGCAGATACATGACGATTCTTCGGAGCATTCGACAGTTATGCACTGTCAGGGATTAATTAATGCACAAGTTATTATACATGTTTCCATGAATGAAGCTAAGCTTTTATTGTGTCCCGTACATGCACATGAGCACGTGTGTGGAGAGGGATAGGAGCTAGCGCATTCGATTTGGTTTTTAGAAAGAAAAAAAAATCAAATTCTTTAAAATATAACTGAAAAAATAAAAATCATATCGAATTAATTTGATTTAATTTTTTTAATTTCACTTTATTTTTTTTAATTTAACTTGATTTAATTTAGTATTTATCTTAAAAAATTAAAACCAAATAAAACCGGTTAGTTTTTTTAAAAAAAATTAATAATTTTGTTATATAATTGAGTTTTTTCAATTATTTTTTAAATTTAATTAATTTTTGGTCTTTGTAACCCCTGCACTGAGCTCTCAAGAGAGCGGAGGCATCATGACGTGGATCTTTGAGATTTTCGTGTTTCCTGTTTTCTTAGTGATGATGTCAGTTTGTTTCATGTATGGCAGTATATGTTCAAAGGTCATCTGCCCCTTCGAGCAGTCACGAGTCCATAAACAAACTTTCCTCTTCCT
Organism: Populus ilicifolia; assembly: GCA_015708895.1. NCBI lineage: Eukaryota > Viridiplantae > Streptophyta > Magnoliopsida > Malpighiales > Salicaceae > Populus > Populus ilicifolia. The sequence continues at coordinate 242,681 of SRLM01001330.1, read as the reverse complement.
CGTTAAATAATAATAACAAAAAGGACTATGGGGAGGAGGAGGAGAATTTGTTTTGTTTTCTTACACCTCCTCGCAGGATCCCGTTCGTTAAAATAAGGTGTTTTTTAGGCCTGGCTTGCACTTGGCGTCTAAGGAAAAGCCTACGTCCAAAAGGGGCCTCACGCGCCTAGCCTTTTTCTTTTTAGAACAAGAAGAAGGAAGCAATGTCACAATTGTTTGCTATATTGGTTTTATTCCAATGAAGGACACGTGGTTTGGTTTGTTTTTACACCGTTCGATCACCTTTGGTGATAAAAAAAATTCAACATTCAAGTATTTCCATCTTAAAAATTTATTGTTAATCAGTATTTTTTTTTCTAAAAACCCTGATAAAATACTATATAAACCTTAATAAACACATTTTTCCTGCATATTTTAAGGATGAAACCTTAATATAGTATTTTCAATCACCTTTTTCCTGCATGTTTAAGGATGAAAGCACCCCCGCGAGTTTCTCTACCCAGGTTTAACTTATTAACTCAAAGTCTGACTGTTTATGTGGTTAGAATGTAGCCAGCCAATTATGTTTTCCTTTTCTGCTGTTTTTCGGTAGGTTTCCTCTACCATTCCCCAATACATAAAGACTGAGATATAATAAAAACAAAGTATTAAACAGAGACATAAAAATTCAAAACATCATGACCAAACATTTATAATTTGAAACTTCAGGGATGAAAATGATCTTTCTCGTGCTCTTAAAACGCAACCATGCCTTTTCCAAATATCAAATTTCATCAATGCCCTCTCAAATTCACTTCCAGCAATAAATTTAAAGTATATCTTATGAAATAGAACTCTACTTTAGCATTTAACAGTATATGAAATTAATTTAGCATTAAAATACTATAAGACGCGTAGATGAATAGAAGTAGAAATAAACAGCAACACATAAGACCATGAGAACATGATTTGAAAGGTTAAAATTGAAAAAATAGAGCAAGTTCAATGATCAGTACGTAAAGAAGCAAAAATTTCATGAACTAAAAAGAAAATTGCGTAGGAGCAGTGGGATGGACAAGCTAACGTGATTGATAAACAATGAAGAACAAAAGGAAGTCATAGCATCTTAGCTTGCAGCTACAATAATGTTGTTATCAACGAGAAATAAAAAAATTCATCACCACCGTCTATTCAAGTCAAAGAGGACCCCGCAACAACAAGAACTCCTCCCTGTTATATTATATATTTTAAATATCTCCTGTATCGTGATAGTTTTTGTAATTATAGTTTGAAAAAAATAATAATAATTTTAAAGAAGTTATAAATTATAGCGAGTTTTTAGCCGAAATTTAAGAAAGAATTTTCTGCATCGATCAATTGATTTTAAATCAGTGCTATGGAAATTGAGCAAGAACTCCATCTAGTGTTGCCAGTTTCCTTACAGGGGAGACATCACCTCACATCATCATCATCATCATGGATGACAAGTGTACTTCGTGGCCACTTACAGGAAGGACAGCCGTGCTCAGTATCCAATAAACAACCCCCACGTATACAAGCTGCAATGTCTATTTGTCCCCAAGCAGCAAACGTCAGCCTTTCCAAGAATCGAGAAGAAGAACTCAGGCACCAGGCCCAGCCACGCGTGTTCTCACCGGCCACCTGTACAGATAAATATTGATGTGCTCCAGGCAAATCAATCCCCGACATCTCTTCCTGTTCATGTCTTACAATAATCCTGTAATTAACCAATTATTGCTCGCGGTTTCGATCCATTATCCATCTATATAAATCTTATGTTTTTTTTTTTTTTTTGCATTCTAGGGCTTGGCCTAGCGGTGGAAGGGGCTGGTCTCCTTCCACTGCACCTAGGTTCGAGCCCTGACGTGCACGCCTGTCACCCCCGCGGTACCTTACATGCCTACTGGGTTTGCAGGGTATTCAGTGGGCCGTGGGGATTAGTCGTGGTGCGCGTAAGCTGGCCCGGACACCCCAAGTAAATCAAAAAAAAAAATCTTATGTTTTTTTAATCCGTTTTACGATCTAGTTCTCTCCAGCTCTCGTTTCTGTTCCTTTTCTATTTATTTCGTTTTAAAATTCTTATGATTAAAAAAAGTTATAGACCAGGTAGGAAACTTTGACTTGGAAATAACGCCTCTGTGTAAAAAACAATCTATTGAATTAAGGACAGAGAATGGTAGTTAAGTGATGTTTAATAAATCTCTACACCATTGAGACCAGTAACTAGTTTATGGTGAATTATAGGGACTTAATTTAATAATTAGCTCTCCTAATGACGTATCCTAAAAGAACATTCCCAATCCGATACCTATTTGAAAAAAAGATTTAACGTGCCTTGAAAAAACCGATCCAAAAAACATTAATGCTTCCTTTGAATTGTAACTTTAATTTAATGAACTTCACCCCCATCTTTAACATATATTTAATTTAATATTCACAAAATACAGGACATGAAATACCACGGTGATTCGCACTGCACCGAGCACCACTCACAGATATTCCCATCTCGCCACGTGTCAACCTCCACCAAGTGAAGCCTGCACCGAAGATTTCGCCATCTGTGTCTCCCCCCTTCTGACCCTCTCTCTATATATTTTAACGTGATCAGTTTCAGATTTTCTTCATCGCAACGTTCCTCCTCTCTCCTCCTTATCTCTTCGCCTCTCACAAAAAATGGCCGCTCCAACACTCACCGGGTTGTTAAAACGGGTAGCCGGAGAATTCCCTAACCGTCGAGCCGTCTCTGTTTCTGGCAAATTAGATTTAACTCACGCTCGTCTCCATGAAATCATCGAACGTGCCGCTTCTCGCCTTGTTGCCTCTGGAATTAAACCTGGAGATGTTGTTGCACTCACGTTTCCCACCACTGTTGAGGTTTTGAGTTTCGTTTTTTCACGTAAAATCAGTATTGTTATGTTTGTGTATATGAGTATAACTAAATATCGATGCTTTTCTCAGTAAAATTTGGATTTTAAACCAGGTTCTTGGTTACGTTAAATTTAGTCTTGCGACCTTAATTCCTAGTTATTTTTGTTTTGATGATTACAGTTTGTGATAATGTTTTTGGCCGTGATACGGGCCCGCGCCACGGCTGCGCCGTTAAATGCAGCCTACACTACGGAGGAGTTTGAATTTTATTTATCAGACTCAGAGTCCAAGCTATTATTAACCCAACAGGAAGGAAACAGTTCTGCTCAAGCCGCAGCTTCCAAGCTTAAAATCCCTCACGCCACCGCCACACTCTGCGGAGCAGATTCTGAACTCAATCTTTCTCCCGGTCCATCTGAGTCAGACGACCCCAATTTGCTCAGCCAGCTCATTAATGATCCATCTGATATGGCTCTGTTTTTGCACACGTCAGGCACCACAAGCAGGCCCAAAGGGGTGCCACTGACTCAGCTCAATTTGGCTTCTTCGGTTAATAACATTAAATCGGTGTGCAAACTCACCGAGTTAGACTCGACTGTGATAGTCTTGCCGTTGTTCCATGTTCACGGGTTGTTAGCCGGGTTATTGAGCTCGCTCGCGGCCGGAGCAGCTGTGGCTTTGCCATCTGCGGGCCGATTTTCGGCTTCAACATTTTGGAAAGACATGGACAAATACAACGCCACATGGTATACCGCTGTCCCTACTATACACCAAATAATTTTGGATCGGCATTTTAGTAACCCAGAATCGGTTTACCCAAAGCTTCGGTTCATTAGGAGTTGTAGCGCCTCGCTTGCCCCGGCTATATTAGCTAGACTCGAGGAGGCATTCAATACACCAGTCTTGGAGGCCTACGCGATGACGGAGGCGACCCATTTGATGTGTTCGAATCCATTACCGGAAGATGGGCCTCATAAGGCGGGGTCGGTTGGTAAACCGGTCGGTCAAGAAATGGCTATATTGAACGAGAACGGGGTGATTCAAGATGCTAATGTTAGTGGCGAGGTGTGCCTAAGAGGTCCAAATGTGACAAAGGGCTATAAACACAATCCGGAGGCTAATAAGGTTGCCTTTCAGTTCGGGTGGTTTCATACTGGTGATCTAGGTTATTTCGACTCGGATGGTTATTTGCATCTGGTGGGGAGGATTAAGGAGCTTATTAATCGTGGAGGTAATGTTAATTATGATTTAATTCAAAGTATCATGGTACAAAATTATAGATTGGTCGGGGAGTGAAGTGTTCCGTTCTGGGTTTTGCCCTCTTCAAATTACCCTATTGATTTTGACCTCTTTTCAAGTGACAACAAAAGGTTTGATGAAGACATTTGCGTGTCCACCTAGGAAGCTATGATGATTCTAACATCTTGTGAATTGTTGCTTGGCGTTTGCCACCCTAGCTAGTTCATCACAATAAACACAAATTGCCAGCACTTGTGTATATGAATGCGACATCCTAATCAAGGTAGCTGACCTTTGCTCCTCTTTTTTTTGTGAATGATCTTGTTTTTCAGGGGAGAAAATATCACCAGTTGAAGTGGATGCAGTGCTTCTATCTCATCCTGACATTGCTCAAGCAGTTGCTTTCGGAGTTCCCGATGACAAATATGGCGAAGAGGTAACTCAATTTATTTCCTCCGTTATCAAGCATCAGCCATCCTGTCTAGTTAACACCTCATTAATTATTGATCCCACTAGGAGCCACATTAATTGTTAACATTATTAAAAAGGGGGGAAAAGAGGAAGAAGCTGCTTTGGGTGCTGACGTAATATAGGCAGAGTCCAGTCATAGGAAGTAGCATTTACTTTTACTTTTCTGTTGTTTTTCTGACAAGCACGGACAAAAGTTACCGCTCATATGGTACTATAATATGGATGGAAATTAGGTCATGGAGGACCTTTTGTAAGTATTCCTGCCGATCACGTATGCAGATGCATGGTTTGACACGGAAGATTATCACCCCTTTAACCAACTGTTGGCTTCTATATTTTATTTCGGCATGTGATTTGACGAGCGATGGCAATGAAATACCAGCTACAATTCTAGATCTCAAACTTTAATTTCAAGAGAAGTTGGAGGTTTTCTAACACCTAGTTTTGTGTCATCGATAGATAAATTGCGCCATAATTCCTAGAGAAGGAACAGACATTGACGAGGAGGAGGTGCTGAGGTTTTGCAAGAAGAACCTAGCAGCATTCAAGGTCCCAAAGAAGGTCTTCCTTGCAGACTCCCTTCCAGAGACAGCCAGTGGGAAAATCCAACGAAGGATTGTATCAGAACACTTCCTCGCTCAAATTTCAACTGCTAGTGTCCCCAAGTTTGGTGCCTAAATACTGTCATTTATTTGCTCTCCTCCAAAATAAGTTATGAGGTAGACAGATAGATGGGAGCAATTCATCTTTTGCAAATGAGATTTAGGTAGTGGGGAATAAACACGTACGTTATTTTCGTTTTCGGAAAGTAATAACTCTCCTAATTATTTTGTTGGTGACAGTTGATCTGTTGCTTCAACGCGCAAATCTACCTATTATGCTAGCATACATGATCATGCACACCTTAATTAACGAGTTGTTGTCTTGATGAAAACATGTATATGTGGTAACGTAAATTGTCGTAGTTTTGCGATTACAGCATAAAAAAATAAATTTAAAACAAATTGAAGTTTTGAAAGAGAGATCTATGCAAAATTGGACAAACCACACTGCACTATATTGTCACAAAAATAAAGAGCATGCTTTGAAGTGAAAGCGGTGCTTCTACCTAAACCTGACATTGCTGAAGCAGTTGCTTTGGGCGTCACCGGTGACACATACGGGGAAAAGAGGTAACACGATTAATTTGCTCAGGCGCCATCCTGTTTAGCTAACAGCTCATCAACTCTTGATCCCACTAGCAGCTACAGCCTACATGTAATTGCGAACATCAAGAAAAAGAAAAGGAAAAACTTTGGATGCCGACGTAATATGGGCACACAGTCCAGTCATTTGGCCGCACTGTGATTGAAACATATACCTGAAAGTAGCAATTTAGCAATTTTTGATTTCTTCCTCCTGTTTTTGTTTGTCTTTTCTGACAAGTACTGGCTAAAGTTAGTGGCTCGTATGTTACTAAATAGACGCCAATTAGGTCATGGAGGACCTTCTGTAACTATTTTTGCCGATAACGTATGGAGATGGATCGATATGGAACTATCAAAGTATTTGGTTACAGTTTGGTTGCTCACAGGAAATCTGGGTTTTTGGAACCTTTTAGGTCATGGACGTGACTAAACTTGGGTGTCTTATAGCCAGGTCAGATTGAACCACGTTAGGAGTTGTAACCAAGTGGAAACCATCTTCCTTTTTATTACCTCGGCCCAACTTAATTCTGGGCCATTTTCCCTGACAAAGGTATAAGACTAGGCAAAACTCTGATTCAATCTTGGTGAGCTCAGCTGGGCCTAGCCAATATAATTGCGAAACTGGACTTAGAACTGGACATAAAAATACAGAGGTCTGTTGCAAACACCTCCTTCCAGTCTCCGGCCGAAAAAAAAAAAAGGAGAGAGAGAATACATTGCCACTGTAAAACCCTACACAAAGACACATCTTCCTCTTAGTCCAAGCTCCTCTGAAAACAACCGCTTTCGTTCTTCTTTAGCTCTATAATTTGAAGTCAAGATGGTGAGCAAAAGGCAGAAACTAGCACGAAAGATATACAAAGAAGAACATCCAGAGTTGTTTCCAAAACCAGAACCAACACCACTTAACGACCCCAAGAAGAAGAAGAAGAAGAAGAAGAAGAGCTTGTTCAAGAGAAAAAATTCTGACCCAAAAGACCCCAATAAAGCAAATAAAAAAGGGTTTAGAAAACACCCTCTTAGAGTTCCTGGTATGAAGCCTGGTGATAGTTGTTTTATTTGCAAAGCCCAAGACCATATTGCCAAACTTTGCCCTCAAAAAGATGAATGGGAGAAGAATAAGGTTTGTTCCTTCTTTTTTTTTGGTTTATAGTTCTCTGAAAATTTGAGTCCTTGTGAATTTTTAGAGAAAAACAATTTTTGTTTTACTTAGTTTGACAGGCGATTCTCATAAAGTTTGAGTATTTGTTGCCTGGTAGGTATTGAATTGGTTAGAGAAAAGTTTTTTTTTTTTTTGATTTTGATATGCGTTTCTGCTCTTGATAGTGTTGCAGCTATGTAATTTAAAGAAAAGTAGGTATGGAATTGGATATTATGTGTAGACTATGCTTATAACTGAAGTTTTCTTGCTCATTGAAACGTTGGTATTATGGCTGGATGTGAGACTTTGTTTTGTTAAATGAAGAAATTGATGGTGGTGTTTTTGTGTGTTAATGGTTATGGCTGCAGATATGTTTGCTTTGTCGGCATCGTGGGCATAGTCTGAAGCGTTGTCCTAAGAAGAACGATGAGACTATGGATCAGAAATTGTGTTACAATTGTGGGGAAACAGGGCACTCTCTTTCTCAATGTCCTCAGCCTCGAGAAGATGGTAATTCATCTTTCAATTGAGTTTAGATAGCTCTAGCTAGGGTGACTTTTCATATGATTTTCTTATGCAATTAGTTTCAAAGGAAATAAAACATCTCTTGGTATAAAATATTGTGTGATTGGTTTCCTTTTTCCCTTCAATTGTTTTGATTGATTGTTTATTAGTGAATGCAACTTGAATACTGGTGAATCAGAATCATTATTTTAACATCTATGGAAAAGTGGCGGTCCATGTATTTTTTTCTGATAAACAAAAATGACTGAATTAGAATTTTGGAATCAGCTATGTTATAGATTGTTTATGTAAACACCTTGTCAGTTACCAGTGGTAGGACTTAGAAATTGGTCACCAGGAGTATCCTTGAGGAGAGGTGAAATTGACTAGATGAGGACTTCAAGATTGAGGTCCATATGTATGGTATTATACATGGTGTAAAAAAGATGCAAATTGCAATCCTATTAAACATATAGCATGACTCATTAGAAGGAATTCAACTTTCCTTGTAGAAGTTATTAAGTGGGAGTGAATTCAGTAGTGAGCTCAGTAACCTCTGGTTTTGTTAAGAGAACTGGACCTTTAAGATACTTCGACAATGCTATTGTTATTATGAAAAGTAATCTCTCTCTTTGATGATGCAGGGGGGACAAAGTTTGCCAATTGCTTTATCTGTAATGAACGTGGACATTTGAGCAAGGACTGTCCTAAAAATACTCGTGGCATATACCCAAAAGTACGTGGAACTTAACTATTTTCTTGGTTGTTATTGTCACAGTGCACACTATGTTCTTTTCTTTGATGGTGGGGCAACATACTTGGTATTTAGATAGATGCTTAATTGACTTCCATCTCTAGCCATCTAGACACCCCACTCATCCATTATTTTTGACATCATAGAAATATATTGCTTTTAACAGGGTGGTTGCTGTAAAATATGTGGTGGTGTAACACATTTGGCTAGAGATTGTCCCGATAAGGGCAAGAGAGGTGACATGGCCTTTGGCAGAGGAGGTAAGCATAAACATCCAAGCTTTTAATTGCTATTATTTAAATTTTCTGCTTATACATATCTTGAGTTGGGCATAGTCTGACGCGTTGTCCCCTTCTTATGTATATTGCAAATTGTTGATGTTGTTTTAAGTTCTGTAGTATTTGGATGTTGTTTGTGCACGTCAGTTCTTTATGAAATAGTTCAAAGACAAGTGTAGTTAGAACTCTTGACTATAATTTGAAGGCTCTGGATGTCATTCTCTTTCTGAAACATTATTAGACAACAGAAAGAAAACAGGAAATTGGTAGTCCTTGATCAAGAAAGTTAGCAATTTTGACTGTATGATCTGATACTGACTACTGGAGCTGGTAAAAATCACGATGATCCATTGGAATGGTTGATAACAGTATTTTGTCTTGAATGCTTTGCCCTGTGAGTTGAAGCATTAATTTTGTAGTCTCACAGCAATAGGATCGAGGCTGAAATAACATGATAAGTCATATATGATCCTGATATTATGTGCTAACTCACTATTTGGGTCACATAATGAAATATGAGCTGCGTGGGAATGTGACTTGAAATGGGAATTGTAAAAGATATGGTGTTTGGGTTGCAAACCAGTACTGTCATTATATGATTTTTGCTAATGATTCTTGTCAACATTTATATCCTTCAAAGACCATATTTGTTCTTTCTTTCTTCTTCATCATTTATTTTTTTATATAATGTGTAATATTTTACTTATCCATTACTTTTCTCTGACTCTCAGCCATTGGAAGGGAAGTAAGGCCTACTGGGCGAGTGACTAAGTTCGTAAGTGGAGATGAGCTTGATGATGATTTTATGACAGAAAACATGTTTAGCATTCCAAAAGACAAGTCAACTGATTCAAAAGTTGTTCCTCCCGATTCAAAGGATGGTCATGTAAAATCAAAGAAGAAACAAGGTCCCAAAATAGTGAACTTTGTAGGATAGAAAGAGTCTTGTGATGAATATGACAAAGCTTTATCTGTAACATCTTTTCCAGTTTTACCTTTATCTGATGTTCCTGTGATACCTACAAAGAGGCAAATCATTTTTGTATTGAATCAGTGTCATTTTCTGCGGTGCTCAATAGCTTGTACTTAATAAATTGATTAATTTTTTGTTCTTGCCACTTGAATTGTAGATTTTCCTTTTCCTTGTTCTTTGGGGATGATCTGTTTGATTAATCTTTTATCAGAATTATTATTCATGCTTAACTAGTTGAATTTTTGTGATCAATTTGCACATGTTCTTTAATCACAGTTCGATTTTCCACAGCTTTACTGAAGCCTGCCTAGCCATTTTCTGTAAAAAATAAAAATAAAAATAAAAATGAAAGCTCTTGAAGATCAATGACCAATACCTTCATAAGATTATTATAATTACATGCAACCCGTGTAATGGTGCACCCTTTTTCCCAAAATAATACAAGCCAGCAAGGTTGATACTTTTTTTTTTTTTTTTTAGATTAACGTGGGTGTCCGGGCAGCTTTCGCGTACCACGACTAATCCCATGGGCCCTGAAGTTAACAATCATGTAAGCTTCCAGTGGCCATCATATGAGCAACCAAGGACTCGAACCTGAGACCACAGAGAAAGCAAACTTTTGATCCCAAGTCTTTACCACTTGGCCACCTAGATGGTTAAGCAAGGTTGATACTTGATATAAGGGGGTGAGAGGGCAGGCACAACGTGGCAACATTAAACAGTTGGTGTTTACTATTTTTGCTGTCTTTGATACACGAAACCTTCGTTGTGGACATGATGAGCCTTGAAATGTTAGGCAATTCTCAGCCCATGTTTTGCCCCTCAAATCTCTCACATTCCCTGTATTTGTCTAAGCTCTCATTGTATACCCCAAGTTAAGGATCTCTATCCCCTTCCCTTCTATTTTCCCATCTTTCCATTCCATTTTCCTTTATCTTCTTCCAGCTAGGTTCTCACAAGGTTTTTGCTCTCTTTGGAAGGCAACATGGTATGCTCCTTCTCTCTAACCTTTTTATGGTATATATTCTGATAGTTATGATACGATGGCTGAGAAAAAGAAAGCTTCTGCCATTAATCTTCTACATTGATTTGCATAATTTATACAGAACCTAGCATGATGTGCTGTTGGATCAAATGCGTGGATTTTCAATAAGCACTGCTGTTTCATCAAATTTTTCGTAGGGGCCTTTTCTTTTTTTCTTTGTTTTTTATTTGAGCATCAAGGTCGTTTCTGTTCACTCTTAGCTGCTTAAATGATTCATGCCCTATAATTTCAATAACCGTGTCTATTATGCAGTTTCGTTTGTTCTAGGCTTTGAGAACTACTCTGTTTACTATTTTTTTTTTTTTATCTTTGATGGTTGAATGTTTGGAAACCTGCCACTAAATCAATATGGTTACTACATCTAGTTTTAATCTAGGAACTACGTCGGAGACTTGAGAAAGATTTGAAGGAAAAGGGAAGGAAAAAAAGGCCAACTAACTAAAATTTATTTGGCCATGATTGTTAAATATTTTCTAGGAAATTCTGTGATTCGTGTATTTTTATTCTGTTCTCTTCACATTTGGAATAATTAGGCGAATGCAGCGTCTGGAATGGCTGTTGGTGATGAATGTAAGCTGAAGTTTTTGGAACTGAAGGCAAAGAGAAACTATCGATTCATCATTTTCAAGATTGAATCTCAGCAAGTGGTGGTAGAGAAACTCGGGAGCCCTGAAGAAACCTACGGGGAATTCGCTGCTTCCCTCCCTGCTGATGAGTGTCGCTATGCTGTCTTTGACTATGATTTCATTACCAATGAGAATTGCCAGAAAAGTAAAATCTTCTTCATTGCGTGGTAATTTAACAGTTCCTCAAATTTCTTTACATTTTCTTTCGTATAATGCCTAGCTCAAAAACCAATAATCAAGAGCAAACTATGCATGAGATTCTGGCTATAGGCTGGCCTTCTTGTTGGGTCACCATTTTGAACAAGATATGTAAAATGTTAGCTAGACACAGCATAACTAGATTGTTTTTTCTTTGTAGGTCACCTGATACATCAAGGGTGAGAAGTAAGATGGTTTATGCAAGCTCCAGAGACAGATTCAAGAGGGAACTAGATGGCATTCAAGTGGAGTTGCAAGCAACCGATCCTAGCGAGATGAGCTTCGACATTATAAAGTCTCGAGCTCTTTAGACACTGTTCTTGTTTCTTCTTTCAGAAATCAGCCTTTCTTGACAAATTACATTTTGCCGGTGTTTATTTACTTGTTTGTTTGTTTTTTTTTGTTTTTTTTATGTTTATTCTTCTAACTTGTTCTAATTTTCGTTATATGAATTTTATGCTAAACCTTCTTGTTTGATGTAATATTATGCATTATTTTGTCATGTTCAATACTCGTTGAGATATTTGCACGACGTTAGTGTCTAAATACTCGGGACTATTCCTGCTTCTCATCGATCGAGAGATCACTGATATGATGCCTTTGCTGAAATGAATTAGCATTCTGTTACCGAAATGAGGATTGATCTAATGACAAGCATACAATAGAGTTGATTAACTGCTAATATTTGGAAAAGAAGAAGCATAAACTAATCTACAACAAGACACTTCCAGGAAGCAGATCACATCTAGCAGAACTTGCGGACATCCTGGATTTCTACCACATGCGATCCAAAAACTGAAAGTGTATGTGCCTCCATCTCCTGTTCATAATCAAGGAGCCAAATACTGACCAGAAACTCACCACAAATCCCAATGCCATGCTCACATAAAACCTATTCACTTCCTTGTGCCCTTGTCCTTCTCCACCTCGAATTTTAGGTGTTGCATCAATCAGTGTGCTGCAACTGGGATCACTAGAATCTCTTGATTTTTCTATGAACCAACTTGTGGGTAAAATCCCTTAAAATAGGTTATTGAGTTAGGTGTGATTGGTACATGATAGATGAGTTTTGTTCAAATTATTAAAGAATTTATTAAAAGAATTAACCGTCTTTTCTAATCATATATTAACTTATATAAAATAAAATAAAATTTTTATTATTAAAAAAATATTGTTTTTTTTTCATCTCGATTCTTTTTATTATTACAAAGATATTTGTATTGTGAAATATCACTTTAATTCTAATAATTAAAATAGTATTAAAGTAATTGATCTAAAAATAAAAAAATAAAATTTTACAAATAAGTTTTTCTTTTCTATTGGAACCATGATTTTTAATATTACTTCTATACAATACATTAATTCTTTTTTATATCTATTTGGAACGCATTGCTTTGTTAGTACTTCTCAAATAATAAATTCTCATAACACCTTTATTAAATGTATTTTCATTAAGAAAATGCTTGCTTGTGCAAGTTTTTTAAACTTCAATTAAAGTTAGTTTAAGTTAAGTGGTATGGAGTGACTCAAAATACTCATTTAAAATAAATAAGATATATTTGTTAATTATATCTCTACTTAATAATAAAAAAAGTTATAAGTATAAAACAAAGATTATTCAAGATTCCACTTGTTAGATAAACATAAAATAATAATAATAAAATGTTTCTTAAATATCTTAAAAAAATATTATTTATAGTTTTGCTAAATAACTCTATTTATTTTTTCTCAAGCATTAAAATTAAAGTTAAACTCGACAGAGTTTATTCTAATTTAAATATTTATTATTATGAATAATTAGAATAATATATAATACTATTCAAATATTAAATTATTCTAATTAGACAAACCCAAATCAAATAAAATTATAAAACCAAATTAAGAAGGGAATCCAGGATTAACTAGAAAAATAAAGAAATTTTCAAAACAATAACCATCCGAGCCTAATCTGGACACAATCTTTTGCTGCTGCTACAGTTTTTTGCTATTTTTGGTTTTGAGCTTGGTTATGGCTTTCTCAAACTTCTATGCAGGTTTTTTTTATCCTTGGCTGCCTCTTCCACTCCGAGGATGCCAACTGATTTATCCTGAGCTATTATTACAAGGAAAAGGCTCCATTTGTTCTGTTTAAATTACTTGACGCAATCTGCGACATTGAACATCATTTGCATACAAAGTTCCAGCTGCCCATGCCTGCCACCGAAATTCCGAGGCAGTCAAATCATGGCATTAACATTCACACCATTTATAATTAATGGACATGGATGGAAACAAAAAGTTCTAGTTAACAGGCTACGACTACAATGCAGTGGCAGGTTTGTTTTGAGGCGTTGCCACTTATACAGTAATTACCATGTTGACTATCCAATGCTTTCAGAATAGTTTATTTACAGGTAGAAATCAATGGGATAAAGAAAGATGAAGAAGCATGTTGCGAATATCCATACTGGGCCATCCATGTGCGAAAACAAGCTTTGGGAACCCAGAAGAAACGTAGAGCAATGCCATTCAGGTCTGCAGTATGCCTACTGAAGAGTGTCACTCCGCTGTCTTTGTTTCTGATTTTACAACAGATGAGAATTGCCATGACTTTTTTTTGCAGTAATCTAGTACTTTCCTAGTGAAGAGGTTCCAAACGTGATTCCTGCATGGTCTATTGTTCTTGGATTAGTTGATGCAACAGATGAACGAAGAGCGCCAGCGGCAGAACTAAAGTTTAACGATCATTTCTGTCACGTTACTAGCTTGTATAATCAGAAATTTAACGGACAACTAGTTATTAAAACATGAATCAATGTAACATATTCTATTTAAGATCATTAGAACAAAAATATAAGCAGCCTTAGGTACTGTCTTGATAAAAGATGTTTTATTTATAGAATTCGTTCTCTGCAAACATTATCATCCAAAGATGTTTATCCGTCTCATAGTGACAAAAATGGAAAGAACAGTTATTCAAGACTATACATTTATTTATGTGGATTGAAAGATAAATATCAAGACTATATAGTGGTAGCTAAGACTGCTTAATTTGATTATCCCAGTATTCCTTCTCCCAAGACTCGACTTGTTTTATAGAATTGCCATTTCTTTGAAAAATGGAATGGAGAGATGGAGGATCATAGGGAGGAGGCATGGTGCATGGACTTGTGTCTGCAGGACTCATCACCATGGAGTCCATCATAAACTTCTTCTCTAGACCATTTGCTGGGCAAGCCATTGCTTCTGCACATAGTTCAATAGCTCTTCCAGGTATAGTAGGCTTGAAGGTTAAGAGTTTAGCATACTCATTTAAGAGATGAAACATGTAGTCATAGACATAATCCATCTTCAAGTTCTCTTGAATGAATTCACTTGCCGCTTTTCCCATTGCCTGTGCCTGGCAATCCAGAGAAAGAATGTTATGTGCTAATGAGAAATCTTCTATCTTCTAATGTTGATGGAGCAGTAGAATGCCATAAATGTTTTTACCTCTTCACTATGGTTGTTGCCCCATTCAACAGCAAACTTAATGGATCTGCACTTGTCATCCTCCTTAATAGGCCAGTAGTGCCGATTCGGCACCAAACTTCTTGTGAAGAAATCATAGTAATGGGGTTTCACCAGTAAGGTAACAGAGTCACAGGCAAGAATGTATTTTTCACTGACTGACCACGCAGACCCTTCAATGTAGATTTTATACCTGCATCAATTGCATTACGCAAGCACAAACAGTGAGCATTCATCGTATAAAGTAAACAAATTTAACCAGATAGAAACTAAAGATTGATTTTACTATATATTTTTTTTTTTTACTTGTGAACGCATTGGTTTGCCAAGTTTGATTGCTGGTATCCTTGCTGTGATTCTTTAATCCAGTCCTGCAAGAAAGATTTTGAGGCATCATAAAAGCTGTTATATGACACCGTAGATCATCGTGGAGGACTGCCAGGAGCAGCCACGCTTGTTGCGACTGCCCCATCCGGACCGTGCATGGCACACACACCAACGAGATCCGCCGGCTCGTGTGAGGCAGGAATGGTCCAGATGGGATACACTGGCTTCTTGTTACCTGAGCATAGACACGAGCATTCCAGTCTTGTGTTTCAGATGCATGGCATTTCATAAGGTCTTGCCTTGTTGCAGCCACAGAAGGATTTCCTTTCCAATAAGCGTAAGGCTCCCTTTCCATCCATTTGGTGATCTTGTTTCCTTCTTTCAAGTCATTCGACAAAGACTCCCATGGCTTTATGTTAATCTCTGGCCTGAACCACCGAACGCGACGTTAGCTAGAATAATAAAACTACAAGAAAAACACCAGAACATGCCAATCTACTGGAAAAAATGGCTTCGAGGGTCTTACCATCCCCAGAAGGACCAATCAGGAAAAACAATATCGAGGGAGTCGTCATCACCACAATACCGAAACAAAGCAGGTGGGGACGTGGCATTGGGCCCACTATAATCGCTCGATCGAACAACTGGCCAGTCAACACAATCAAACATCATATCCAAATCAGGCAATTTCCCGGGGTACTTCCTCAGTAACTGTGTGATTCCCCACACTGTAAAAGTATCTCTTGTCTGAAAAGACTTTCTATATCTTTCCATGTATGCTTTGCCATTCACAATGACCAGTCTAAAATTCGCTGTTCTTTTAGCCCTTTCTACCATGTCTCTTGAGATTCCCGTGTGGGCCCATGGACGTAAGTCTTCGTGGATCCAACGGAAGTGCTCGGGACACGTGGAGAGTGATGGAAGGTCTGGACCTTCTTGAGTGTTCGTCGGGTAATTCGTGGGGCATTTTCGTGTGGGGTTGAAGGCGGTGCAGTTGACCGGGTACTCGGTTTTGTTTCGGGGTATTTTAGGGATTCTGTCAGTCAAAAATGTTTTCACGACCGTGCTGCCACCAATAACCTGCAAACACGTTAAAAAAAGAAAAAGAAAAAGAAAAAGAAATGAAATAGCTTAGTATATGAAATGGGGTTAATTTTAATTCAAAAGTTTTTAAATTGATTAATTAAATACACAAAACATATTAGACACATGCATATAAATGATTTTAGAAATGCACAACTATTTCTTTTAATGGAGTAATTAATAATAAATTATATTATAAATAATTTTGTTATTTTTCTTGCATTTTTTTTATTAAATATTCAAGGGTTTTTTTTAGAAAAAATATTGCTCCACTTTGCAACTTTGAACGCAAAACCACTCAAGGTTATTAATAAAACACATGCACATCAAGTTAATTTTTATGGGACCTATTATTTTACAAAAGAGAACCTTTTTTCTCTAGACTAAAACTATCTAGCTTTTAATTGCACCCCTAAATCCTCCTTTTTCTAAGTGTAAATGCATGAGATCTTCCCTTAATTTATCAGCTGAGCTAGCTAGCATTCACTAATAAAATGTATTCCACATTAAGTGCTTCAATATATTTTATTTTGATTTGTAATAACTCAGCTGGTATATATACAGTCTTAAATAATGCTTGTTTAAAAACAAAATGATACAATCCAATAAACTACATGGCAATACATACATGCATAAATATGTTGTAGTTTAATGGGTTTATTTAATAAACTGTCAACACAATTACCGATTTTGACTTTATTTGAAATTAAATTATATAAAAATTGTTAAGATTATTCTAGGAGTTATAATCAAAACTCAGTTTATTATAAATTTAAATCGATAAAATCAATCCAAGTTCTTTTAAGTACCGGGTTTAATAATTTGAAATCTATTCTCATGCAAGCAAATGAAGAAACATAAAATTATCTGAACCCCCCAAGAAAAAAAAAAAAAAAAACAGTAATCATGAGAGCATGTAACTCGATGTTTGGGACCGGAAAAAGTCAAATACCGGCCAGTAAATGGGCTCCAGGTATTCTGCTGAAAAAGTATAAAAAGCAGACTTGAAATTATCTATGTATCATGGAAGTGGGGGACCTCCGACATGAAAGAAACAGCATCAACGGGTCACAGACAACATGCGTACCGCCAATTATTCATCCGAAGTTTGGTGAACCGACACTTTCCCCTTCGAAACTTCGCCGATTTCCATTTATTTTTTTCCCATAAAAAAATGAAAATTATATACCATCGAAATTTTATTATTCATCTCTTTTAATGACATTAATGAGAAGATCACTCGTCAATAAATCTGAATCGTCTGCAATCATAGCTGTTAAATTTAGCCTGACCTTAAATTATTTGATTGAGTTTAAGTGAATCGAATAATGCATTAACTTGGTTCGGTTTTGGTAAACCGGCTAACTTGACTACCGGTCGGATTAACATAAAAAAATGCTAAGTGTACATGCTTATGATGAATTTCACATAACAGTTGTGTGACGGAGAAGATCTATATATATACATATATATAATTTTCGAAAACTAATTTTGATCAATACTCACAGTGGAGTCGAGGAGACGCGTGCAGACCAACGCCCCGACGAGGAGGAAGAGAAGGAGGAAGATGACAGCAGACGATCTAGCTGGTAACTTCATGAATGGCCACCAGATCATACTTTCTGAAAACCTCTGCTTCATGCTATTATTGATCCCTCTCGTTTTTTATGTCTCTTGATGACTTGGAGATCTGACAATCATGTTGCTTGGATGGTATCCTCAAACGGGCACTTCAGTTTTGGCTGATTTGAGCTCTGAAACACATGATTATGAGCCTTTTTTTCCTTAAACCACACGTGGGGTTGAGGGAGTTTCTGTTCTTTCTTCTTTTGAGTTTCCAAGAAACAGAGACAGAAGTCCTACATATATGATCTATGTTACTTACAAGCGATTTTCACAGTGAGTTTTGACCTGGGGAGATTTGTCAAGTACAGCTGAGAAAAAGGGCAGGAGAGACAGAGAAAGAGGAGATGTCAGACGACTGTGACGAGGTCCAAAGAAAGGCGGTTTAGAGAGGTAGAATCTCGTGAGAAGGCGGCTGTTTGCTGTGTTTTTCAGTACCTCTTCTTACAGCAATAAAGGAAGAGAGTAGTAAAGGGACAAAGGTGCCTTGCTTTATTGCCTTATGGGAACGCTAGCTACTGACAAAGCTCAAACATAGGAAGTGCCTTGTTCCTGGTGGTTCACGTTTCACCACGCATGATATCGCTCAAACACCGAAGATTTTAGTTATGGAATTTGGTTTTGAATACCTGGCTCATATTGTGGCCATTTTACTAGTGGTGGTAGATCTTAATTATGGTTAGTGGAGTCCAACTAGATATCCAAGGATAATTAAGTTCTAGGATCTAGTAAAGAGTTGAGTGTCAAACAAGTTATTGCTTTCTAGGTAATTAACCTAGGGTCGAAAAAATAGTATCTGGTGTGCTCAAAGCTCGAGGAAGTAGCACTCTATCAAATCCTTGATTGACTCCGTTGAACAAGAAAATATTGTTGGGGATTAAAGAAAATGAGATGTGGATTTTCAAAGGGTAGCTTTGCTTGGTGAAAGGGGTGGGATCGTGGAGAGTTGACAAAAAAACACCCTACTAGACCAGTTGCCTCTCACAATTATTTATGTCCGTATAGAAAGGGAAACATACGATGGTAGATATATGGTGGATGGTATAGGGTGAGTATGGCGTGCTTTTCCTTCAAGAAAACACATTGTTATGCGTACACATACACATATATAATTGCAAATATCTTTGAAGTAATATTGATTAATTTGAATGACAAGTTGATCTATTTTAATATCACTTCAGGTTTAAATCAGATCTAAGAAAAAGTTACGTGAGAAAAACTCATGGATTTACTAGTCTAACATTGACCAAAAAAATATATTTAAAACTGAAACAAAAGAAAATAATACGAATCCTCTCATTATTTTCATCTTTGAGCCAAGAGTGTGATGGAATGTTATATAACAATAGAAATGATATTATATATTCATAATGAAACAAATCTAAGCAAAGACACCTTCAGGCATGCAGTCTAGAAAAGAAAAACAATCTACCAGAAAAAAAAAAAAAAGCAAGTAAAGAGGAGAAAATAAGTTGATCTTGTGGTTGGACGAGTGTCGCGGGGTGGTGGTGGTAGAGTGCTGCAACTGGCGGTGTTTAATATATAGGTTATAGGTTTTAATGGAGTTAATCTTCTAGTATTAGTAATGCAATGAGCAAGGTTGTCCTCCTTTAGAATCTATTCCGGGCATGGCGCGCTGGCTTTTCAAGCAATTTGCTGCAAGAAATTAAAAGCTAGAATTATAATATTGTTAAAAATAAGAACATAATACGAAGTAAAAATTAATAATTATAGACACCACTGACCTGTAGAAATCTAATTCTTCAAGGTCACTACTAATTAAAAAAAAAATGTAAAAGGCAAAACAGAATGCTATCAGTATATAATTTCGCTCTTTTCTTCTCAAGCCCCGTCCTGTCTCAGCCTTGATATGATTTTGTTTCCACAATTTCTGAAGATAAAAGATCTTCCTGGGCTTAAATGGACCAGCCTCAGCGGAATCAAAACGATACTTCAGCCTAGAAGCTAGAGCATAAGCTAATCAAGACAACTTCAGCCAGCCTAGAAAGTAAACAGTTTTTTTAGCTATAGTTAAATCCCAGCCCATCAAATTAAATAAAACCCATGATCATTTTGCCCCCATGATAGCCTTCCAAATTATGACATAGAGGCTGCTGGCTCCTTCCATTCATTTTGAAGGGGCAAGTGAATGATATAGCTTTCATCTCCATTTCCCTTTTTTCTTTTTTGCAGCTTTATAAGAGAATATTATTATACTTGTGTGTGTGTTAAAGAGTATTTGATGTGCTTTCCCACCCGGGTATTGTTGTATGCGTGGTCTAGTCTGCGGCCTGTACAAAGGTTTAGTGCCTTTAACGTCAGAATTTCCTTACATCATAGATAAAGAAGAGATTCAGCTTCTTCCTTTTCTTTTCCTTCCCTTTCCCAGTAGAAGTAATTAAAAAAAAAAGAAAAGAGTTTCAGCACTTTCTTCTGAAATTCTTTTGCAGTGCCAAAGCTGATGATCTCTATGTGGACTTTGTGGACATCGAAAGGATTGTGTCCAGGTATTTTCTTCTTCAGATTACTGCAGTAATTAAGGTATAAGTACACTTAATTAGTTAAATACGTTTTGGTTAACTAATAGATGAATAATGCGTTAATTACATGTGCAATGAATCGATTAGGAGTATCTAATTGTAATTGACAGCGAGTTCAAAATTAGTTATTATAAGTTTTAGCAACAAAGTAGTTAATATGAATCTAAAAATACTATAATAATAACATATTTTTTTGGCGTTTCTATTTCAAAAAGATAGAAATTCACTTCATAATTATTTCATGAGAGATTTATTCTTATCCTTTTGTTTCTCTGGCTAAATACATTTATATTCCTTCTATTACAAGGCATTAATCACACACCCTATAAAAATATCATTCTTTTTTTAGCTAATAATTAAATGATTTTTATTGGTTGAGTTTAAGGTTTTTTCTATCTACGTTGACTCTATTTTATATCAATTTATATTTATATTTATATGAATATTAATAACTCTATCAAAATACAATTATCTTTGATAATAAAATGTTTGTTATGCTTTAATTTCATTTGTATCCATCTTAAATTTACCCTTAATTCAAGAGGTCTTTTTTTTAAGAAAAAAAACATTTTCTATAGTCGACACTTTTTTTTGAATCCGATATTAGATATTAATTATGACAGTAAATCCTACAACTTTGAAAACAGAATAAACATCCGAGTTACATTGCAAATTAAGGCACATATTATGAACACCTAAGATGGTGAGCTTAAAAAAACAATCAAACGAAAAGGAATTGATGGAAAAAAGAGAATATATATATATATATATATAACAATACAAGAGAAAATAGATAGCTGGCCAATTATGGATGATGGCCTCTTATGAAGTGGGCACCGCTAATTTTTAAAGAAACCATATCAAAATCAATATGAATCATCAAGAAATAGAACAAAAGTCATGTGAAAGGTCCTACAGAGAACTGGCAAATGTTTTCTTGTCATAGATTTGAGCATGTGATCATTTCACAACGAGCAAGCGTGCCCTCAAGAAAAGAGCATAAAAGGGGATCTCACGCTTTCCTACTCCACGCGTGAACAATCTCTTTGCATGCTTGATCAAATTTCAAAAGCCAAGAAGCTGTTCCCCATCCTTCTTAATTTGCCCTAGCTTCCACACTCCCGCCAAAGTCACCAAATTCTCAACCTCATCAACCATGTCTGTAAGTCTCTTTCTCTCGCAAGCACATGTACATGCATACATTGATTTGTTTCATAAGTATATACATTGATATTCTTTCATGTTGGTATTGCAGCTGATGGTAGAGGTAAGAGTTCCAAACTTAGATTGTGAGGGATGTGCTTCGAAGTTAAAGAAAGCTCTCCTCAAGCTAAAAGGTAGGTAGGCCTACATTTTGTACAAAAGGTGACGATTATATTGCCAATGGTACTGGCTATGTATTGTTGTCATTGTCGATTCTATGCCTTAGCACCTTACTTGAGTATTTCATTTCAAAGGTGGTCGAGGGCCTCGTATATATGTTTTGCAAGGGCAAACTTAATTTGGAGTACAGAATTGAGATAGTGCTTGATTTTTTTACATGAGACTGGAAACAGGAAAGCAAATAGTTTAGTCTCATCTCACAGCCCGATTTCTCACATCCTAAATAAACGAGTACATGTTGATATAGTTATTTTGGCCAAATGAAAGATTAAATGAGTTCAAGAATACTTGGTATATGCTGAATGGTAGCTCTCTATCTGATCTTTCTCGTGTGTACATATCAGGAGCAGAAGAAGTAGAAGTAGAGATGGAAGTGCAAAAGATTACTGTTAGAGGCTATGCATTGGAGGAAAAGAAGGTGATCAAAGCAATTAAACGAGCAGGGAAAGCAGCAGAGCCATGGCCATTCCCAGGATACTCTCATTTTACCTCTTTTTACAAGTATCCGACCTACATTGTCAACCATTACTATGACACATACAAGAATGTTGCTAGCACTAATGGTGTCCACACCTTTTTCCACACTCCTGCTGTCTATTCACTTGCTGTTGCATCTGATGAGGCTGTGGCTTCCCTTTTCAGCGATGACAATCCTCATGCTTGCACTATCATGTGATGCTAATTTAATTATTATTATTTTTTTTCCTTCTCTTGTATTTCTTTCCCTGTTTTTTAAGACGATTGTTGCATTGATTTCATTTGAGTTTTGTGTAATTTAGGATATTTGTTTTTTGTTTTCATGATTGAACAACTTGCTTAATGTTGATGACCAGCTTTCAATTGACTTTCCCCCCTATTTCAACATGATGTGTTTTTGTCCTCAATGGTAGATTAATCTCTTGATCTCATCTGATGTTGGACATTTGAGAACAAGAACACATAATGTTCCCTTGTGGAAATTTGGTCTTAAAATTAAGGAATTGAGATGCCACCATCCTTATCCCTAGCAATAAATTTGGGTGCTTTTATATATTATAACAAGTGAAATAAATTTAACTTGGTATTGGCATGAATTGCTAGTATTGTGAAGATTTATTCCCAATTCAATTCAATTAGGTGACTATACTATTCATATTGATTATTATATATTAATGCATCGAACTCAGATGGATCATTAAAGCAACAAACATTCAAGAGCTCTTTGGTTTAAGGGCTTCTTTTATATATATAATTATTTGCACAGTAAAAATATGATTATAGCAAATTATAACCATTAAACTTGCAAAGGGGTTTTTTTTGTATTTTCCTTTCTCTTAACAGTGAATTTATAAGATTGCCCTTGAAAAAAAAAATATGCATGGTTTCAAGGGTATTTTTTATTTTTATTTCTTAATTGATCTCCGTTTGAATATTAATAAGAAAAAAATGTTGATGCTTCCAACATAAATGCCAGCTCATGGCAGTTCCTGCATTATTAGGATGGCGCGTGAGGGTTCATCCAATTACCACGTGGTGTTAGGAGCGGTGCATCGATCTCTTTGTAACGGTATACCACGTGCTTGTGGCAAAAACATGGTTGGCCTCCAGCATCTTTTTCTTTTTTTTTTTTATCTCTTTGATCCTGACATAGAAATCAAAGATAACCCATCTAAAAAAAATTATTTGTATTTTCATCAATAATATTATTATTATAAAAGTTAAATTCTATTCTGGTACATGTTTATTATTTTTTTATTGGTTTTTTTCTTGTTTTATCCCTTTCTAGATTTATTAGTTTTTTTAATTTCATCAATAATCATTTTATTGCATTTATTTTTTTCTATCTAGTTTTGGTCCTCCTTTTTATTGCTATTTTCTTGTCCTTTTTTATTTTTCTTCTTTCAATTTAGCCCCTCAATATCTTATTTTATTTTATTTTATTTTTAATTTGATTTGGATCTTTGATTACTATTTTTATTCTTTTCTTAATTTATTTTGTTTTTAAATTTATTTTCTAATTATTTTCTTTCATTTGGTTATTATACCATATTTGGTCCATATTATTTGGATTTTAAATTCTTTTGTGATTATAAATTGTTTTTTTTGTATTTATCTTTGTATAAGATAATCTCGGTTCCATGACCCACATTTAATTTAAGTTTATTTTTTTTTCAAATTTATCATTAGATATTTTAGTTATTGGACCTTGAACTTCATTATTAGTTTCACTTT
This sequence comes from Populus ilicifolia, assembly GCA_015708895.1. Lineage (NCBI taxonomy): Eukaryota > Viridiplantae > Streptophyta > Magnoliopsida > Malpighiales > Salicaceae > Populus > Populus ilicifolia. The sequence goes on along the minus strand of SRLM01001330.1, from coordinate 218,741 downwards.
TTTTTTTGGATTGTCTGGATCTCATATTTATATTAATAGATAAGTTAATTTAATTTTTTTCTTTGATGCTAATTTTGCAATTTCTTCCTTTAGCATCATATTATTTACCCTTAAACTTTGTTTTGTTTTTATTTTTTTATGGATTTATCCTGAATACAAGTTAATTAAGTCAACTTTATTTATCTTTTTTTTTTAATTTTTATTTATTTAGTTTTTTTCTTTTTTTTGTTAGGATTTTCTTTTGAAATTCTAATTATTTTTATCTTAATCTTATATCACAAGTGGTGATTAGTCAAGTTAATTTTGGTTGATTTAGTTTATTTTTCTTGATCTTTTTTTTTAGTTTCATTATTAGATATTAGATTATTGGCTCTTGAACTTTGTTATTTTTTTTCATGTGAGGTTACCTCAAGTGCAAATTTGTCAAGTTAATTCATGTTTTTTTTTATTGAATTTCAATCTTTTTTTTACATGTCCTTCTTGTAAAAGTCTGATTTTTTTACTCCAATCTCATATTGTAGGTGATTAATTGATCAAATTAACTCGGGTTAGCCCTGATTTTTTTCTTCAACACTATTTTAAAAATTGATTTATTTTTTGTTTTATCATTCGATACTAGACTATTAGGCCTTTAAACTTTTTTTTTATGAGTTTATCTCGATCTCATATTATTTGAGTTTTAAATTTTTTGTGATTATAAATTTTACTTTATTCTTTTTTGTATTTATCTTTGTACAAGATAATCTCGGTCTCATGACCCACGTTCAATTTAAGTTTATTTTTTTATTTTTTATTATAAATTGATTTTTTAAAAATTTATCATTTGATATTTTGGTTATTGGACCTTGAACTTCATTATTAGTTTCACTTTTTTTTTTGGATTGTCCTAATCTCATACTCCCATTAATAGATAAGTTAGTTCAATTCATGTTGACATGGGGTTTTTTTCTTTGATGCTAATTTTGCAATTTTTTCCTTTAGCATCGTATTATTTACCCTTAAACTTTTTTTTATGAGATTATTTTTTTTTATGAGGTTATTTTGAGTACAAGTTAATTAAGTTAACCTTAGTTATCTTGGATATTTTTTAATGTTTTTTTTATTTAGCTTTGTCCTTTTTTGTTAGGATTTTCTTTTGAAAGTTTAATTATTTTTATCTTAATCTTATATCACAAGTAGGGATTAATCAAGTGAATTTTGGTTGACTTAGTTTATTTCTCCTGATCTTTTTTAATTTTTTTAGTTTTATCATTAGGTATTAGATTATTGGCTCTTAAGCTCTTTTTTTTTTCCTGTGAGGTTACTTCAGGTGCAAATTTATCGAGTTAATTTGTGTTTTTATTTTATTTTTTTTATTGAATTTCAATCTTTTTTATATAGGTCCTTCTTGTAAGAGTCTGATTTTTTTACTCCAATCTCATATTGTAGGTTATTGATTGGTCAAATTAACTTGGGTTAATCCTGATTTTTTTTTCCGACACTATTTTAAAAGTTGATTTGTTTTTTGTTTCATCATTTGACACTAGACTATTAGGTCTTAATTTTTTTTATAAGTTTATCTCGATCTCATATACTGGATTACATATTAATTAAGTTAACCCGATTTACCTCAAGTTATTATTATTTTATTTTTTTATATTAGAAAAAATTCAACTCAACGTGTAAAATAGCATGCTGAAATATAATAAAATTAAAATATATTATTTTAATTAAAAAATAGAATATTAATGTAAATAGAATTGAGAAACTTAATAAAAATATTATTTATTCCTAAAATGTATTTTATATATATTTTTCTTTTTTAAAAAAATTAAAAAGATATTCTCTAGTCACCGTAAAAGTTTCCGTGAAATTCAAAACTTTATCGTCTGCAATATAATAAATGATACTAAAGTGCTTTAATAGTTACCCGTAAAGGTGAAAGACTTTCCAGGTTCAAAATTAGAAAAAAGGCTGCTCCTTTTCTAGCCTTCAATGGAGGGAGGGGTATGCAGTCTTTCTTTTCAACTTTTTGCAAGGAAGGGAATCTTCAAGACCGAAAGGGTAAATTAATTACGACAGATAAAGCAATTTGGTCACAGCCTTCAAGTTGTCTGCACATTGGGAAGGAAAAGCCTCCGTCCTTCCTTTCCCCCCGCCGACGCTGACATGCCCTCCCGGTCTCTTTTGGAGTTCTGGTTGCCAAAAAGGTTTCTATATCTATGTTGCCATTGCTATTAGGTATTTCATTCAAAGCAAAAATTATTAAATTTCAACTCAACCTCAATTTAAATAAAGAAAACGATTCTTAAATGAACAAGTTTAGGGATAAGTATATGGATAATTCGAGTAAAGTATGGGTATTTCAAATAATTTTATTTTAATCTGTTGAGTTCTTAATATTCCCTTCAATCCAACAAGAATACACCTGAAAAAACAATTTTTTAAATTTTAAACCACTGTTTATATCAAAGTTCTAAATTACATCTTTATCAATTACCAACCAAGAGAGAATACTTCTATGAAGAATGGAAAAGGAAGAAGAAACAGTGACAGCCCAATCAATCAATTGTCTCCAACTTGTCCATCACCGTACTAAATTTCATATCATTTTTGTCAAAAAAAAGTGACATGGATCCACACACACACCCATCTAGTTGCATGTAATCCACCACCGCCACCACCTCACATCTTCAAACCCCTTTGTGTCTAGATATAATGCCCACTACATATTTATCAAGCACTTGGACTTCTCTTCCCTTCCTCTACCCTATCTTCTAATGGCTCAGGTACCCTCCTGCTCTTCTTTATTTTCATGTTCTATTGGCATTGATTTCTTCCTTTTTATTTTTTAACCAAGTACTCTTGTTAATTTCTCCGTAGCAGAAGGTGGTGTTAAAGGTCTTGACCATGACTGATGATAAGACAAAGAAGAAAGCAATAGAAGCCGCTGCTGATATTTTTGGTATTTCTTCTTCTTTTTTTCTTTTCTCCGTGTAGTTGTTTCTTGGAGCTGCCGAGATAAATGAAAGATGTATCTAGCAAGTTTTTGTTGGTCACTATGTGCTCCATTCTTGTACATAAACAGGAGTTGATTCCATAGCAGTGGATCTCAAAGATCAGAAGCTAACAGTGATAGGTCTGATGGATACAGTGGCGGTGGTGAAAAAGCTGAAGAAAGTAGGGAAAGTGGACATAGTTTCAGTTGGACCTGCTAAAGAAGAGAAGAAGGAAGAGAAGAAAGACGAGAAGAAAGAGGAGAAGAAAGAGGAGGAGAAGGAAGAAAAGAAGGAAGAAAATAAGGAAGAAAAGAAAGAGGAGGAGAAGAAGTAATCAATTAAACCAAGAATTATTCACCCCCCCTCTCTTCCTCCTCCTTCTTGCCTTGAGTTATAAGCTTAATTATTCTAAACAGAGCTAAATACATACTGTAATAAGTTTTTGAGAGAGGAGCTTTGCCCATGAAAAAGAACCCTCCTAGAATCTATATATCTCAAGAACCCATGTACAAAAGTGGAGCTTTGAATTGCACAAGGAAATAGTTTGCTTGCTTGTTTTTCATACCATGTCTTCACTTGCTGAATTGTAGCACTTGGTTACTGGCTAGAGCCAAGCAGAAGGGTTTCTCTCTCTTTATATTATCCTATTATTTTTGCCCTTTTGGATGCTAATCCTATGCATCATTTTAACAACCTTCCTTCGATATTAGCAATGTTGATTAAGCTAATGTAATTTGGGATCTTCTTTCTACATGTAATTTAGGAAATCTCGCTGGTTTTGTGTAATGGAGGACAAAGTTCGGTCAAACGAGCTTCCTCTTCCTATTAGTTAAAGGGTCATTTTCCATCCAAAATACATTCTCCACTGCATGTGCCATTAAGATTCCTTCACCGGAAAAAAGTAAACAGAAGGACAGGCAAATTGCATCATTCTTTCTTTCAAAGATTACGAGGGAGAGTGCAAGAGAGTGACATCAATGAGGTCACCTTACCATGAACAATTCGTGGATGGGTTCGAAGATCTAAAAAAAAGAAAGATGAGATAAGGAAAGCATGAAACAGTTGATGCACCGAGATACCATGTGCTGGATTCATGAAATGGAAATTTATGGCACCAAATCTAGAGCCATTTTCATTATCAAATTTAAAAGGAAGAACAGAATCTGTTTTTGTCTTGCTAGGCTCCTAATTATAATGTTTGGTGGGCTGGCTCGTCATTCAGCACGCTAGTTGACAAGAAACAATGCTTAGGCCTTTAAAATTAGGTAGGCACAGAAAACCTTGGCCAGCTAGATTTTGAAAGCCTCAACACACAAAAGTACCTGCTAATTCCAGATTCCTGATCTCATCTTGTAGCATCATAGCAGAAACTATGTGAAGGAAGGCAATGATACCCGTATAGAATTGCTAGGATATACAAGGAGGAGCAGTTTAGAATCAAGTCGTAGCCTCGTAAGAGTTTTGACAGGCCTGTTCTGCCCCGTTTAATTTCAATGATGTCAAAGATATCAAAAGCTACCTAGATATAATACTAACAGGGGATAAAGGAATCAAACACATCCTCCACAATTATTGAGCACCATGATCTGGCCTGTTTTGTCTTGCTATGCAAATCATTTTCACGTTCTCAACTGGCTACGGCATGCTCTTTGAGAAATGATAACAATACGAGCAGCCCAGAAACATAATTGTCATTTGGGCCGCTGCCAAAACTCTTACACGTCAGCATGGCTGGAACTTGGTTAATGATCAGTATAATGGTAAACTCCGATAGTCTGCCAAATTGGCCCAGCAGATGGACTAGCTTTACACGGAAGAACAAAATCGTGAAGCGCACTTGTGGACACTGGACAGTGGTGACAAAAATCTCAAAAGAAATAATTAGTGTCGTGTTCCAAAAGCAATCCAATGCAGGAAAGTTGCGGCAAGTTTTCTTGATGTCTCCATCTTTCAGTGTAGCTCACAAATATGAAGTTCCCAATCAGATGTCACGCTCATACAACTGGAACATGGCCGAAGGTTATCATGGGATAGTCGCGCAGAGGCACAGTGAACAAATAGCAGAATAGAAGTTCCAAGAATAACAGTATAAAAGGTATTTGGCCTTCAAAGGAAAATTCTTGAGGTTAGGAGAGAAGAATGATAAAAGGGCAAAGCTTCTGAGCTCAACCATGACGACCAACATGAAGCTATTTGCAAATCCTGCATAAGCTTGAATTCTTCTTCTTCTGAGTTTCATACCTTCAAAATTAACAGCAAAATAAGCAAAGAAATGCAAGTAAACCACTAACATGGTTATTAAAACAAGCACAATTGTCTATAACCAACTCAAGTCGGTGGAAAACAGTGGCTAAGGGAATTTTCATACATGGAATTGTCACCATCTTTTGATAATTTAAGAATTGCTCTTACCAAGAAACCTCAATTCTCGTCATATGCACCAACCACATTTTTCTTTCTTGAATCAACTTTCTTCCCATAGACCGCATTGAAGTTTAAAGTTCAGTATTTTTGCAGTTCCATTCTCCAATTCCAAAAGTCACTGTTCTTTTCACAAAAAGATCTTAATTCCAGTAAACATTGACAAGGATTTACATTGCTCCTGATGTGCCACTGTTGTGAGCCCCGTCACTAGATATGAGCAACTGGTCCATGGGCACCTTAATACGGCACGGTTATTAGCAGCACTGACATTGAAACAACTGCTGCCACAATTACATTATTTTCCTCTACCAATCCATTACCCCCACCTGCGTAACCAGTGGCACACCTGCATCACCAACTTCAATGGCACGGCCACAGCCTTCACTTTTTACCCTCATCTAACCCTATTCCACGACACCTACTCAGAATCCTCCCTTGAAACACCAAACTCCTGAAATCTTAACCTCAAAATAACCAAAATGCTAACACTTGGAATTCTCAATTACTGATCACAAACTAAATGCGGAAAAGAATTACACATCAATCCATAAACAATATAACTTCTGAGATGAAGGTTCAAAATATAAACTTTCAAACATACAAGTAAATAAAGGGTAAAGTAATTTAATACAAAACTGGAAAGTCACAGTAGTTTACAGAACACTAAACCGATAGATATTGAAAGTCACTAATCAACCCAGGTTTTTTTTTTCTTTTTCAACTCAAAGCGGTTTAAATCCACTAGGTTCCAGGTCAACCTACTAGCCAGTCTGATTAGCATCCAATCTTATTCTTTAAAACTTCCAAGATCCATATTCTTGGTGTTTCCTCATTACAAAGGCCATTTTCAACTTCCACTTACAAAATGATCAATGATTGAGATAATGATATCAGTTTCAAAAGATAGCTTGAGTGCCAAAAGAAATTATCATCACCGGCTCCTGGTAGAAATGAGGGTTAACAAAAAATCATGTAGCATCATCATAATGGTAGGATGCACATAAATGAATTGAAAACTTAGAAATCATTATATCAATACTACTACAAAATGATCAATGATTGAGATAATGATATCAGTTTCAAAAGATAGCTTGAGTGCCAAAAGAAATTATCATCACCGGCTCCTGGTAGAAATGAGGGTTAACCAAAAAATCATGTAGCATCATCATAATGGTAGGATGCACATAAATGAATTGAAAACTTAGAAATCATTATATCAATACTACTAGAACACAGCAAATGTCAGATAGGCGGAAGCATCACAAGTAGCTGATGATCCAGAGAAGTTTTTCAAAAACTTCACGTAAGAAATATAAAGGAAAACCAAGCCTTCTATTCTATCTCAAGAGTAAATGAGACCAGGGAGAAAAGATATGCATACTTTACCCTACTAATTTCCATGAAAAATAATACTGGAATCAGGTACAAGGCATCAATTGAGCTGAATCATTGAGAATCTTCCCATGAAGTTACAATTGAAAATTAAATAAGGTACAACATGTACCATCGCATCATCTCTTATATCTTTTGATCTTTGTCACTAGATGGCTGTATTGGCTTTTCTCTATCATCTGCTTTATCACTTCATGAGCTTCCGAAAGCTTTCCAGCATTCCGCAAATTTCTTACCAAGGTTCTGTACACATGAAAATTAGGATTGCAGCCTCTGGATTCCATTTCTTTGAGCATGGAACATGCTTCCTCAAACTTCCCAGCCATACAAAGCCCACGAATCATAGAATTATATGTAAATACATTTGGTAATTGGCCGTTGACTATCATGTCTTCAAACATTTCTTGTGCCTTTTCAAGCTCACCATTCATTATATATCCTGTGATCATTACCGTGTAACAGACAACATCTGGTATGCATCCAGCTTTTATCATTTCATCAAAAAAATACTGGCAGCCAAGTAAATTTCCAGCCCGACCCAGTCCATCTATCAACGTAGTGTAATGAAGAGCAGTAGGATCAATACTCGCTTCCTTCATAGCATTCAAGAGATCAAGTGCAGCAACTGGATTGTTTGTCTTTCCATAAACATGTAGAAGGATGTTATAGGTGTGAAAATCTGGAAAAATTCCACAACTAAGCATTTCATCAAGTAATCTATGAAACTCAGGTGCCTTCCCCAACCTACATTTTGCATACAAAATAACATTATAAGTAAGAACATCCGGGGAATGACGCTCCTCCAACATATGCTGATATACCCACTCAATCAACTTGTACTGACGCAGAACCAGTAGTGAATGCAGAATCGCATTGTAGGAGTTCTTGTAAGGCCTAAAATTGAATGTTTTTGACCTAATGAACCTTTCCACAACATTCATAGCCAAACCAGCCTCACCGCAAGTACAAATTAATATATTAAATGTCTGTGCTGTAGTGTGAAACCCCTTCTCAACCATCTCATCAGCTAGTTTCCACATCGCCCTAAACTCCTCACACTCTGCAAATATCTTCATTAACAAATGGTATGAATTACCCGTGTGCTTGTAATTTCCCTGCTGATCAGACCACATGAAAAACTTAAACCCCAATTTCGCACACCTGGTTTTGTTCTCCTCATTTATGTTCCTCAAAATTCCAGTAAAAACTTCTCTCACAAGAAGCCACGAAACCTTTATCTCTAACTCACTTAAAGCCCTTTTCGCATCAAATCCAGGCCCATCTCGTCTTAGAATATCAAGAACTCTGTCAGCATCAATCCTTGTGCACTCAACATAACTACGCCTAACTGAGAAATGTTCCTCCTCAACACAACTTTCACTCTGACAAGAATCAAAATCTGAACTTTTATACATTCTCTTCAAGGGTTCTTCAACATATTGAAACCCATTATCATTATTATCACCACCATCAAAACTATAATCACACAACCTCCTCGAAATGGAAGGAAAGCACAAGAATTTTTGAACTACCCTCATACCAAATAAAGCTACAGAGTTCATTGTTTGACCTTATTAGACCCATTATCTCACCAGCTTTACAATACTCAACAAATCCAAGAAACCAACCAAAAGATTGAAACTTTCCACCTCATAGAGCTTGAAACTTTTTCGACAATAAAATTGAGAAATACCCATCAAACAGAAACAACTCAATTGAACGAAATAAGGGTTTTACCTTTACAGCAAATGCTCATTGAACAGAGGAACTGCAAGGCAAATTCAAGCGAGATGGCCCCAAAAAAGACATTAGAGAATGAGAAAAAGCTGGGGACTCACCTGGTTCTAACCTATTTGTTGAAAAGATTAAGCATAAGTCTTTTAAGGTGCTTACAGCCCTTCAGCAGGGTGTTTATATTTATATTTTTGTAGTTTGTAGAAGGAAGGGAAAGGACTGCAGTGAACAAAATAAAAACCCCAAATGCGAGGGGATTAAGCCCTGCAATCAAAAATTTTTCGTAGAAAAACATGTCACTTCAAGAAACTAACCACGTAAGTGGACTTGGAGTTTAGACTGGTTGGTGTTTGAGTGTAAGGACAAGGCCCAAGACAGGCATGGCACTCTAGAAAGGGGGCACTCACTGTTAGAGGCCCAGTGGTCCAAATTTACAATATACGTATCCAAAAGCAGTGGTATAATTGAAGCTAGAGAAAACCCTAATATTATATACGCAGAGCCTAGGCGATCTCTGTCTCATTTCTCATCATTATATTTATAAAAACTGATTTAATACACTGTTTGTTTTTTATTTTGAAAACGTTTTTAAAACAATTATTTTATTTATTTTATTTCAAATTCATATTTTTTTTTAATATTCTTAAATTATTTTGATACGTTGATTTAAAAAATATTTTTTAATATATTTCCAAGCAAAAAATACTCTAAAAAATAATTACAATTATATTTTTAGATATTTTAAATATTGATTTATATTAAAGCTTAGGAAAATTAACCAGGTTAATTTTAAATAATATATTTATTAAAAAGATCAAAATAATATATTATTTTTAAAAAATTTAATAAATTACAAGTCAAGTTTTAATAAGTTCAATCCAGATCTATAAAGTCACTAATTAACTTAATTTCTTTTTTTTTTCAACTTAAATCATTTTAAATTCTGAGTTAGTTTGCGTTTTATATCTTTACATTTTTATTTGATAGTAATTTTTTTTTTTAAAAGATAATTTTTGTGAATCCTTAATCATATCATCATCACATTTCCTCGAATCCACATAATAGATGCACTCAGAATAAGTCCAATGTGTCAAAGAGTTAAATCATCAGGAACTTGCAGCGCACTCAAAGCAGCTTCAATTTTATGCTTTTGGGAACAAGGACCTCACAGCATCAAAGAAATGCATAGCTTTTTAGAATTTCTTACCAAGAATATTACTTGATCCATCCATTTATTTCATTCCTAATACTTCTGATTTATTCAAGCAAAACACAACTATCACCATCACACCAAACTTTCACCGTTCGGATGCTCAAATTTGAACATAATATTAATACCACAGAGGAACTGCTTCTGCACTCTCTTGCTTTCATACAATTGGAAGTGATGATCGCTATTAAAACAAACACAATCAATCTGAAAATTCAACAAGCTCAAGTCACTGATTCCTCGAGTCTCTTCTCCCTCCACTGGCACAAGTAGAAAAACACCCTTTGGTTCCTGGTTGATAAAACAGCAAAACGAGATACCAGCATAGCCAACCAGAAATACTATGTGAGTGATGCAATGAATTTTCAGAATTTACTTAAAACTGATCAGGTTCCGAATTCAATTCAAGACAGAAAGGATTGCCTGAATTGGAGGAACCAGATGGCTTCTGCTGAGATGAACAGGACACTTTACCTTTAACAAAGAATCACTAGCACCTTTTAGCTCATCAATCATAGCCTTGTAAATTAATCACAGAATCAGAATCCACCCTTTCACCAGAAGCCTCTTTTGTTTTACATGAACTTCTTTACTGGACTTCCTCCTATCCCATCACCTTGTCCATTGAAGAAAATCCAAGCTCAAATCCCGTTTTCTTGCCCCTCGCAATTTGAGTAATCTGTGTTACTTTGATTGGTTAATATAGAATTACACTTAAAAAATTGAATTTCTCCCCTTTTTTCTCAAAAGATTAAAAAATTTATAATATATATTTAAAAAAATATGTAACATGGTGGACCAAAGCAGATCTTGAGAGTTAGATAACATGGAATTCCATAGTGTCCACGACAATTCATATATCCATGCAGTGCCATTACAATTTTGTTATAGTTCCATCCACACAACACTTAAGGAAAACAACTTTTCATAATTAGTAGAAAAACCAGCCATGTTAAAAACACACAGTCCATCTTAGTAGACGTTGCTCGCTCCTCAGTTTCTCGACTCCTGAAGTCTCCTATCCCCTATTTCTTCTCCACTAGCATAAGTAGAAGAAAGCACTTGAGTAACTGCTAACAAAACAATCAATTAAAGTCAGTTTTCTAATTCTTTCCTTAAAACTCAATTTTCAAATTCAAATCAAGACCATGATTAATTTCTAACTGCATTTGAGTAACTAAGGGGATGCTGCTGAGATGCCCTGGACCCTTCACCTTTGACAAACAAAGAACCAACAGCACCTTTAAGCTTATCAACCACAGTTTTATCAGGAATATGCACAGAGCCTGAATCCACCCTTTCACCAGGATGCTCTTCTGGATTACTACTCTCTAACCTCCTCTTCACCTCCTCCGACTCTGTCACTGCCTCAGCCTTCACCTTGTTCAAATTCTCCGAAATAACTTCAGAGAGCGCCTTGTCTTCTTCTCCAGGACTCAACTTCTCCACGAAATAGTCTCACGGACACCCCTTTATCTTTCCCTTTAATGTTGTCTGCTTCATTGCTGGTGTTGGTGCTAGTGTTAGTATTGCCATGGACTTTTGTCATCACAGTACTGCCTAAACCAACAAGTTTTTCATACACTGGAGTGAGTTTCTCAGTCACAGTTGCAGCGATTTTCCATATTCCACTGACGAGGCTGGCTTCGCAGCATTTTGTCCTTCATGTGCCACTTCATGTTCTTGAATATTATCGTCTCTCTATATATATCCAAACTCGGAAGCTATGACATTTGAGGCAGATCTTTCTTTATCAGCAATTGCAGAAGTCGCAGAGTAGGTTTTCCCAGTGTTGCTGCTCTGGTTTGATGGTTTCTCAGGAATGTCGCCTCGTGGTTGCTCCTTGATTTTCAAGGTGTCAATCGACTCTGAACCTGATTCTGGGTTCTCTTTGGGGTTATTGGAAATTGGGGGAGTTGGTTCTGCAGAAAATTGGTCATGGCTCCCAGTGGGAAACATAGAGGGCTGAGCATCACGCGGTCTGAGAGATGAGTCCTTTTTTTCTCCTTGTTTCGATTCATCATAGATATTCATTTTGTCAAAAGACTGAAGCATTGGAGTTATTCCAGCCTCTTTCCCTCCTGCAAAATGCAATAATTAGGCCCTCCGAAAGACAAAAAAATTTCCCAAATATCAATGCCAAAAAGGCCTTGTTGGCATGCAAACATAGAACAGAACTTGCCAGAACCAGTTGGATCGGTGACTTTAGTCTGATAATTGGAAGGAGCATTATCTACAAGTCTATCCTTTGGGGCGTGAGGATCCTCCTCCAACCCTACTGGTGCTTCCAAATTAACTTCAGGTTGCCCTCGAATCCTCTCTTGTTCATGAACAAAACCTTTAACGGTATCAGCTGGCGAATTAACTGGGGCATGAGGTACTTCTTCAATAGCAGTTATCCTTTCGAGAAGAACTTTTGGGTGTGCTAACTCATCTTCCTCTTGTCCAAGAACAGAGCTCTTTATGGGATCAGTGCCTGAATGTTCTTCTTGCATTATTGTTGGACCTCCATAATGTGTCCCAGGGTCACTTAACCCTCCCCCTTGTCCATGGGCTGAGTTTCTAAGAGAAGCAGAACTATAGGCTGCAGTTTTATTCACTTTCTCCTTCAATTTCTTGGCTTTATCCTTCACTTTCTTCAACACTGACTTCTTATCATGGCGATGCTCATCTTCACCCTCTAGCGCCAACATTTCACAGTACATAAAACTTAACAAAAACATAAACCACACTTCAATAAAATAGGAAATTAAGTAAATAAGGTTCTTACTAGGATGCAGTCCAAAATTCTTGGGACCATGTTCATGGTCATGAACACCATGTGGACGTGCCATTAGTGGCTCCATAGCGAAAGCAGAAATTGCCAGAGATTGGACCGAAAACAATTTTCTATCAGTCAGTTACTTTCTTGACAGAAAAAGATAACCATCCAGGGAAAAAAAAAATTGGAATAATTTTATAGAGGGACCAAGACAAGAACATCTTGCAGGTGCCCCACTTGCATGGAGGTGGGTTTGAAGGGCACTCGACACGTGTAAGCATGATATCTCCATTTCCTGACACGTACCAGAGCTGCTTGTACACGCGGTGGCAATGCCGGAGAGAGTGATCGATGGGAGTGGGTAAACTTTATCAAAAAAATCACAAGGGTCAATTGAATATCATCAAATTGTATGGACTTACAGGGAGAGGACCAAAGTTGATTCCACTAGTGGATGATATCAAGTTTTTCCCTCCAGAATATCAAAGAAATAAGGTCCGTTGTGTCTGTAGTGTACTCCAGTGATGTGTTGTCGGCTTTTGGTTTGGAAAGAAACACAGACCCTTGTTGAAATTTGAAGAGGGAAGGACAAAATAATTCGTGATCGACCAAAATGTATAGACGCCGTTGCCGGGGATCGAACCCGGGTCACCCCCGTGACAGGCCGGAATACTCACCACTATACTACAACGACCGAGTTGGGATGGGAATAATTAATATCTTATTTAACTATAAACAAATGTTCAAAACTTTGACAGTGGAGAATAAATATTAATTATAGGTGATCAAATATTGTTATTCTTATAGGGTAATCACATGATATTTCTTGAGTTGATGACGAGTTGGATCTCTAAAACGACTGGCATGGGTTAAACATTACACTAAAAACCCTCCTAGAAGGAGGCTTCTACACGGAGCTGCAGGAAATTCCACCGGGTTTCCATTTAAAGAGGAGATATCACATTGCAGGGGAAGTGGAACGCCCCTTTCTAAGGCAATCCACCCTGCCACTCCACAACCACGTTTTCCCTGGACTGTAGTGTTTCTTAATGGGGTCAGGGAAAAGAGAAGGTAGCTGCAGCAATTCCTTCCACCCCTTGCACATGATACATCTACTCCACATTTTTGGTGTTCAGGAAATATATCGAAGGCTACTGATAGAAGAAGTCCGTCTATACTTGAATTTCTCAAGTAACATGGTGGGTGCACTCCTAGAAAAGTACATGAGTAGAAGCAGCGGAAAGAAGCATAAATTTGTTAAGTTCATCCTGGCATGAAAGAACTCTAGCCTTTCTAATTCCAACATGGACTTACAGTGATAAGAGGTCAACACAGGTATGATATGGGAGCCCTCATGTGTGAGAAATTTTGCTGTGTTAAATTGTCATCACAGTAAGATACTTCATCAACTACATGGTTTATATTTTGCAATGGATGATAGTGGAAGCCAGACTAGGCTGGTCTGGACCGATGGAAATGCCCACCACCATCTGCGCAAAAAGTTCAGGAGAAATTGAGGGGAAAGAATTGTTCTGAAAGCTATAGATATCTGGGGTTGTGTTGATAAATCTATAGTTTCGTACTTAAACATCTGTACCCATTCTGTACTTTCCTTCTAAATCTTGTAACAATGCCATTTTTTCCTACGCATGATATGATATTGCAATATCTTAACCTCTATATTCTGCAAAAATGCCATTATTTTCTTGATGAACATAGCTATGATAAGTAAACTTCTTTTAACACAGTCAACTTAGATATTATTATCACACCCATGGTTGCATCAAACACCAAGGTTCAGCAAATTTACATAGCCGAGAGTCTTGGTGTATAATGGGATTGCCTGAACACATTCGGTGCTGTGCAGCAAGCACTATAATGTGAAAAGGTATCAGTGAACATAAATATGCTGCCATTGTTTAACTTAAAATTCTAGACAGTGATGTCTGAAATTTGGTATCTCTTTTTATACATCTCACTTTCAGTCTTGTAGTTTCTCAATATAACCACGTTTCAGCTTAGGCACTAATACTTCAACTATATAGCCTACATGAACATCACAAATAAGGAGCACACAAAATCCGCATAAAGCAAAGGAGCATGTAATTACTATGCTTTTAGTGAAAGATCTACTCCTTTCTGAACTTTTGTCCTGCTTCTACAGCGCCTCTAGCTCAACTCCCATTACAACGTGCATAATGTTGAACAGACCAACGGTCTTGCTCGTCAGAGGCTCACTTTAGCAGATGCTTCACTCAGCTTCATTTCTTTGTCTGACATCCATGTCTGAAAGAGTAAGAATGCTAGCTTTTCTTACCATTCTTGAGGTTTCGTACAGTCATGACAAGCTGTTGCCTTTCACCTTCTACTTCTGCAAATTTGAGGCTGATCTCTGAGTATCTCTCTTGCATTTCTTTTAGCTCAAATTCCATACATTTGTTCTTTTCTTTTAGCTGAGCCATTTCTGTCAACAGTTCAGTTAGATTACCCTCATCCATTGGGTGGAAGGTGCCCACTACTAGTTCTTCCTTTGAGCAAGTTCTTGCTTTTCTGTCGAAACAAATATCGAAGAATGAATCCAATTTCAGTGATGATTATGATCATAAACTAAAACATATTTGGATGCACAATGAGGCGCTTAGATTTTTCAGTGTTGGAAATTAATTACACAAGAAAAAGGTGGTGGGTCTATGAAAAGGCACAATAATCAGGATGTAAACAAGAACTTGAAATTTTACCTTTCAATACCCTTTCTTCCGTTCATCTGCATTTCATCGTCCATTGGAGTCAAGTTCTTTTCATCTGAAAAAGAGAGCTTCTCCATTACACTAGTATTTCCATGTTCCTTCTTTTGCAGTTCACCCTTTAATTTGATTACTTGTTGCTGCAGTTTTTCTCTCTCCCATTCTTCTTCGGACAGGCTATGTTTTAACGCAATCTGCTGATCTCTGAGGCTTTGAAGTTGCGATGAAAGGTTCTTGATCATTGCCTCTTTTTCATCCTTTAACGTCCTCACAATGACTAATTCTTGCCTTGTGTTTTCTGCTTCCTTCTTTGCATATGCAATTTTTTCCCCTATTTCCTCTCTCTCTCTTTTCCATCTTTCTGTTAGTATATTTGTTTCTTCACAAGATGTCTTCAATTTCTCTGTTTCATCTCTTAAGTTCACCTTTTCCTGCTCAGAGATGTCATTCTTCTCTTTTCTGAGTGTCTCTATCTCCTTTTTCAGCATTTGAATTTCAACTTGGAAAGCCTCTTGCATTTCTCCTCCTTGCTTCAGTTGGTTGGAAGCATCTTCTAATTCCACTGACATATGCTCTACATGTTTTGTCTTCAAATCTAGTTGCATTGATAGTTCTTCCATTTTTACTCCCTTCTGGTCCATCACCAGTGCAAGCTCTTCGTTAGCTTTCCGAAGATTGTCTTCCAGAATTCTGTTCTGTGCTCGGAGTTCATCAGCTTCTGATATTGATTTCTTTGTCAGCTTCTCATTCTCATCAAACTTTCCTGCCATTTCCACAGAAAGTTTTCTGAATTCCTCCTGTATCCGCTCTGCTGTAACAGCATTTTTCCACCTTGTCTTCCTCAAGGCCTCTTCTGCAAGGATAGCTCTCTGTTCCTGCTCAATTCTGGCATGTGTCATGGCATCAAGGTCATTTTCAAATCCTTGTGCCTGTTTTTCCAGTTCTTTCCCCAACCCTTTGACCTGAATTTCCAGTTCATTGATGGAAACCAAAGATTCTGAGAATTCTTGTGTTTGCGTCTTCAATCTTTCCTCTAATCTCTGTACCTGTGATTCAAGTTCTTTAATGGTAGCCAAAGATTCTGACGATTTATGTTCTTGTATCTTGCTCTGCTCTAACTTGGAAGATACATCATAGTTTTCCTGCTTTAGATTCTCAAAGTCCTGTGTGAGTTGTTCGATATAGTTCTCCAGTTTTTCTCTATTTTCTCTGTGGACCTCAATTTCATCAGATAGGTCTATGACCCTTTGCTTCAGCAGACATAATTCATCATCTTCCCTAGCCTTTTCTTCCGGAGCAAGCACTGCATGCTGATCCGTGCCCTCTTCCATGCTGCATTTGCATTTTTTCTCCTGAACCTCCTCTAGCTTGCTGGACAGACAAGATATTTCCCTTTTTTTTTCCTCCAGCATTTCATCTAGGTCTCCCACAGCAAGAATCAACTCAGAATTTGAATCTTGTGTTTTCTGGAGTTGCAACTTAAGATTGGTGTTCAAATCCTTTTGATGACTGAGCTCTCGCCTGATTTCTTCTAGCTGAGCCAAAGAATCCTCGTACTCGGCTCGCAATTGATTCAGGGATTCTCCTTCAACAGATTTTCTTGAAGACTTGAGCTGCTCACATTCTGTTTTGAGCTCATCTCTTTCCTCTTCAAGTTCCTTAACCTGTATTGACAAATCCTGCCCCCTTCTACTCTCTTTGGTAATCTGTTTCCGAAGAGTCTGTAATTCCAATTCTGATAATTCTGACTGCCTCATTAGACTAGATAATTCACTTTTCAGTCTTCCAATGGTTTCATCTGAAGCTTCTTGAAACTCTCTTGCAAGGCTCTGTTCAGGGCTGTTTGTTGAGCCAACTAAACTTCCATCTGACCTTGAACCCATTGACCAATCTGTGCTTGTTCTACGATGCAAGCGGTTTTTTGTTGTGATGCCATCGACTGCACCCTTTGGAGGCATTGAGTCTTGTCTGAGAACTGATTTGAAGCTTGAATTGCCCCCAACAGATGATCTGAAGCTGCTTTCTTGTTCAGAATTCTGTGATAAAAGAATGTTCAAGTCCCTGTCCTGTGACATTTATCAAGGAATAGTTCAGTTATAACCTTGAATAACACAGCCCATCCATTTCCAAGATTTGCCAAAAAGGAACTTGTTCAGTTCAGCCCTTCCTGGACTGTATTGAAACAGAATATCAACGTAGATAATTTTAGGCCTTACTTCAGTAAAACTTTCATCATTTTCATCTGTATGGTCATTGCCCTGCCGGCTTTTCAAGCTTCGGTCTTGAGAAAGTACAGGATCTCCATTGTCTCCAATTTTTCTGAGATTACAAAGTCCATTTCGTAAATTAGTAGAGAGGAGATGGGAAAAACTTAAATTAGAAGCTAAAACGCAAGTAAAAAAGATAAATAAATGCAAATTGTGAATTGTTAATGCTTGTGTTCACCTTGGATCAACATCTCCCTGCATCTTCTGAATAGTCACCTGTTTCAAAATTACTTGATATATGAGGAAACAATGATCATATCGAAATGGCATGGTCTATTTACATTTTGAAGACAGACATTGCTCTAGGAGTGAATCAAACATAGGGATAGAGTCAAATCAAGAGAATTACAAGAGCGTGTGTGGGAGGGGGGGGGACTAACATGTAGAACTGCACCAGAGTTGGCAAATTTAAGGGGCAGGGAGACAGTCAATGGCTCGGGTTCATCAGCAAAATCAGCAAAGTCAATTGAAGCTTCTCCTAGATAACCTGACTTGGATGACCCCTGCAAGAATTCATAGTAATTAGCGTGCGCCTTAGAAAATCATCACAGGTTTGAAATGTGGCTCCAACGTACACTTGCAACAATGAAATGGTATATTTTCTCATGCAGAATTCCTGATTTTGGCTCCTTGATGAGCTTCACGGTTACATAAACCGGATTGTCCCATGAACAGATTCCATCCTGAACTGCAGATTTCTCTAGTTTGAATGTTGTCTTTCCGACATCCTCTGGCACCAAGGATATTGTCAAGGCAGGTTTCTTTAGATGTGGCACCTGAAATGGAGATGAAAAATTAGGTAAGAGCTTCTTGCTAGTATTCATCTGAATTGTTCCATCACACTACCTACATTATACAGCTTACCACACACCCATGATTCAATATTTGATTCCAGATAAACAAAACCCATTCCAAATCAGTGACAGGAAATACTTTTTATCTGCTAGATTAGTACCTGAGTTGCCTGAAATTGCAGTTTGAATGTAGTTTTGATCTTTTTCTTGTCGTTCCTCCATGACTTGAACATGTTTTGACCTTACTGGATATTCTTCAGAGAATCTTCATCAAAAGACTCACTCAGTTTTCAGTACTTCTAACTTGGATCTTCTCTGAAACAAGTTTGGCTTAGTTATGGCCAGGACAAAACAATCTATTCTCAACTGTTGAACCCAAAAACATTCAGAAAGCAACAAAGAGGGCCGCAGTGGCTAGTGGTATTTTTTTATTGTCATCTTTAAGTAAGATTAAGATGCAGCAGAAAGCTTGGGAATTAGAGCTGAAGAGGAGTCTAATCTCAATAGAAAATGGAACAGTTACAGAGTAAAAAAATTAGAGGCTTATCTGTACATAGTTTGATCAGACCATGCGGTATTATTGTAAAGAACAAAATATAGCTGTACCGTAGCAAAAGTTTTCTTTTTAATGCAGGAAGGCATGAGGTGCTGTCGTGCAGAATGCTTTAAATGACATCGATGGCCTCCACTTCTTTTATGGTATGTCTCCTAAAAAGTCTTTGGGAGTAGCTTTTCACCGCTTTCTCGACATCGAAGAGATTAAAGGTTGTTAAAACACGAACAAAATGCTCTATATTATTCTAAGATCTTATTAAGATTTATTTTTATGTTTGTTTTCGTCTCTCTGCCATTACATGTTTTTGTCTTCCATGTATCTATCTGGTTTTGGACCACTGATTCAGTGCTACCCCGAGCATCTATTTTGTAAAAGGGATATTAAACTGTGGGAGGCAAAGGATTTTAAGAAGAGGTTGCCCCACATAAGGTGGCGATGATAGGTAACGATGGAAGAATTTCTGCATCTACCTTATTCAGTAGAAGCAACTAATTTTCGTGCTGTGCCATCAATACACATCTCTGAATTTTGCCACTACTGAACTCTACTTTGGTGTGATAGTTGTCGGTGCTTGTATTTTTACTATTAGTTTAAATTAGTTTTTAGTATTTCGTGGTCACATCCATAATTAAAAGGAATCTATTAGGTATGGAAGTGGGTTTTGCATATGATGAAGTTTTTTTGGGTAGGCTTATGATTAATATCTTTTTATGACTGTTTCTGCAACTTTGCATATCATCATTCAATGAATATTTGTATTTTGTAGTTGAGATTTCTCATTTGCTCATAGAAAGATTTCAGCCAATCAATTACATGATTGATTCTCGGAGAGTTTGGTGAGAATTTATAATCAAATAAGGTTTATTTTCAATAGCTGGTTAGACTAATTTAGGTTTATTTGGGAAATTCAAAACTCGAAACTTGAGGAATTGAATTGAATATTAACTAGGTGAAACCCAGTTGATTTTGTTGTGTTTTTAGTAATTTCGTTAACACCGATCTAAATTAATATTAAAAAATTATTAAAACAAAAAAGAAAATAAAACAATATTATTTTAATAAAAATGCTAACTTAGTGGCTATTGATTGACTTGATAAACCCGGATTGGGTCCTATTGCATAGACCGGATATGTTAGACCGTGCATTAAGAATATTGAAACTGTAATCATACTTGCATTATTGAGATTGCTGAAATGAAACTATTAAGAGGATCACGGATATCACAGAGCAAGATTATTGGAGTGTTAGTTGAGAGGGAAAATAAGTGTTCGGTACGTGCCCTTAGACAATGGTGGGGCAAAAGAGAGGGCCCTGAAACTTATTAGCTGCCACAAAGCTGTCGCAGAAGGGTTGATGCATCCTTATCGTCTCCCGTATCTGCGAAGACCCGCAAAGCCGCTGCCCCATTAATTTTTTGGTGCCTTGTTTGTGGTCAAAATCCCCCGGCTAAGTTGCTCTGTGAATGTGTGCTAGCATGTGGCTACATGTGCTCTCTTTCTTCTGTTTGTCCCTCACTCAATTTTTCCTGTGTACTAGTGCTCATATACAATGATTAAATTATGGGTTAACCTCAAATTTCCTGTACTAGTGCTCATATACAATGATTGAAAGTATACAAAACACGAAGAATTCAATTGAGAAGGATGATTCCTTTTCCTTTCCATGTTGTTATAAGCAAGCAAAGTAGATCTTTCCCACCATGCTCCCCAAGAAAACAACCCTTCAACATCATAAATATATAGAATACATGGTGAATTAATAAATGCATAGAGAGATAGAACCATGTATGATGTTTGCATGCTAACTCTTTTTTCTGTCTTTTTTTTTTGTTGAAAACGATGGAAGTCCTGCTACGTGCCAATATTGAAAGTGAGAATATTTCCTCACACGTAACGTAAACTAGATAGGAAGATTTGCTTCACTTCACTTTCGATGCAAATATGGGATGATCAGAGTGCAGGTAGTGTGTTTGCCATGAAATGTACTTCATGCACGTATTATGATAAGAAAAGGAAAAGGAAAAAGAAAAAGGCCAAACTAGCCCATATTCATGATATAATATTTCTTTATTAACTTACTGTTTATGTCTTGGAAGGCACAAGCACATCTTTTGTTAGAGAGCCTGTTTAGCTGCATAAGAAATTAGTCAAGAAATTTAAGTAAGAGAGACCAAAGGGCCTTGAAAGAGATTAAAAAATGCGTTGACCTAAAAGGAGAACAGAAATCTGGATCTTAGAGACTTAGATTAAGATTTTCCTACGAGATTTAATCTAATGAAGGCACTGTTCTGTATAAACTAGTCTTGGTCGCAGTCCATGCAAGGAGCAGTAGTGTGTCCATGCTTGATTCTTAATTTTGAAGCTGTAGGATTTTCTGGCTGGGCCTTCTCTCCATGCCCTTTCATATGGGCTTTTAACTGCTGATCTAAGTCTCATCTCTGGCTAGATGGGCTATATTTAGCCCTTCGGCCCAATTTAGAGATGTAGAGGAACTGATTTTTCATTAAATTTTATTTTTTTCTCTTTAAATTAATTTTTTTATATTTTTGTATTATTTTAATGAGTTGATATTAAAAATAAATTTTAAAAAAATAAAAAATATATCATTTTAATCGATTTTCATATAAAAAATACTTTTAAAAATAATATTAACAAATTCTCCAACAAGAAATCTCATCCTAGTTGTTAGTAGTTTAATAATGCTAGGACACCATTAAATCAAATAAATATGTTTTGCTTTGGAGTAGACTAGATTGATGGCTCGCGTTAAGTTGTAAATCAGATCGAGTATTTTCTGATAAAAAAATAATACTCAGGTGATGATAATATTTTTTTAAAAAAAATTAAGACTTGTGTTGTTGACTTAACTAGACTTAATACATTAAAAAAAGAAGAAGCAATGACAAGAACTAGATAGAAATCTTGTTATGTAATAATTAACTATAAAAAATAAATTGTTAATATTATACTAAAAAAATCTCATCAAATATATATTATTGTTCATCTCCAAAAGAAAATCATCAAAACAGTTTTAATATCATCATAAAAGGCTGCGTGATGACATTGAAAAAGGCTTACGTGTCACTAAAGCAACGACCCGCAAAATAAATAAATAAAATATCATAAAATAAATATTACAGGCTTATATTTAATTAATTAATTTAATTTGATTAACAAACAAAATTTATTCATAAAATATAAATTTATTAAAGAATGATAAATAAAAATACTTGGAGTAGCTCGAGTTATTTTTTAAATAATTAAAAAAAATTATAGAAAATAAATAAAAAATAATAAAACTTAATCCCAAAATAAATAAAATGTTAAATAATAAAACTAAAAAAACATGATCTTAAAAAAAAAATCAAGTAAAGTTACATTAATCTTCTAAACATAAGATAATCTCTTAATCTTATAAATATATTAAATTCTAAACTCAACCTTAATTAAAAAAAAAATAATTCTTAATTAATATTATGGAACTCATTTTGGCTAGCCAAACGTATCTCGAAAGGGAGGGTACGCGGAGATACTTTCAAATGGCAAGGGAGGCCGGCTTTGGCTACTGGAATTCGCTCCTGGAATCCACACTGCAATCAATGAAGACGCACGCACCTTAATTCACTCATCACTCTTAGTTTGTTTTTTTTTTATATATATATAAAAAAATAAAATCAACGAAACAAAATCACTTGACAAAATGTTCTATAAGTTTTGTTTATTCAACAGCAAATATATTCAAGTCAGCTACTAATATTATTTTTTTCAGATGATTTAAAAAATGTATATATTTTTTTATATTAATACAATGTATTCAAAATAATCCAACAAAGTACTAGATCATCTAGCATGATCTAAGAATGACACAATGATCATTGCATTGACGAGAGGGAGCATCCAATGAATCAAAATAAAATAAAATAAAAGTAATTAAGCTACAGCCCCTACACCTTGATAAAAAGATGGATCCTCCTCCAACTGGATCACTTGATATTTGAAGGCCCTACTCCTCAATTGATGTCACGCATGACTTCAGCTGATTATACCCCGCGACAGCGACCTACTACGGTGTCGTTTCAATATCTTCCTGCACCAAGTTCATCGAGACCCATGAGGATCTCACAGCTAAAAAGCCTCTCCTGGACATTCTGTCACCATCAACATCAAACTTTCCCCTTGTTCTACACGGAAAAGTGCTATGATTCTTCGTGGAAAGGCCTGCGTCGCCCCATTTTTCTTGAACGCTAATTAGACAAGTTTTTCGTGTTTCTAGCCTAAACGTTGCCTATCTTTTCATTTGTTGTTTCTCTACAGCTGATGATATGCTTGTGCACCAAGATGAAACCAACCTCTCTTCTCCTGTCCAGTAAAAAGTTGGAATTAAAAAAAAAAAAACTCATTAGAATCTTACTCTTGCAATGCATGCATGTTTGGGAATTTTTTTAAAATAATATAACTTGTATCTCAAAATTTAACTTAATAATTTAAATTATCAAGTTAAAATAAATTTTTAATATATTATTAGAATCTTAATAATTTTAAATTTCATTATTTTTATTTATTTGATAAAAATTAAATATAAAATATTATTGATTTGTGCGGGTTTTAAATTTTAAATTTTTTTTACTCGGGGGTGTTTTATATAATGATATAAATTATATATTAAAAACTTGTTTAATAATAATTGAGATGGTTTTGTGATTTTTTTTTAATTAATATAAAAAAATTAGTTTTATTTAAATGCACAACCAAGTGGGACTGTACAGATCATGGGAGACCAGGAAGACGGAGCAGTCAGAGCTTGAAACCTCACACCAACTCGAATTCCTGCATCGGTAGGCCCCGATGTATTATAGAATTGCAACCTGTTCGACTCGTTTCTACAAAGGCTAGGACAGAATGATGCTAGATGAATGTTTTGTGTGTTTCTTCTTCTTCTATGATAGCATCACATTGGATTCCCACCATTTTTTTACATAATAAATAAATCTAGCTAAGTATACTTGTTATCAGAATGATTCAGGTGATCAAATCCACTTATAAAATAATAAGAAAGTATATTTTTAATTTAATAAACAAAACATACAAAAGAAAAATGATATTATTCAACTGTTTAATTTATTTCAAAATGTGTAGACGAACAAAACACACATAAAAATACGATCTTATTCATCTAATTAATTAATCTCAAGATGTATGGACTTGTACACTTTAAAAAATTGTATTTTTAAGAATATGCTTGATAATGATGTTTGATGAACTACAGCAATTCAATATCAGACATTTTAAATGGGAGAAGGGAGTTCAAATAAAGCGACTAAAAATACAGGGATCCGGAGGAGACACGAGGCTGAGACTCTGGGCAACACGAGTCACGATAAAAAAAAGGCGCTCATCAAGCCAGTCAGACCCACGTGGCACAATCATATCTCCATCCAACGGTCATAATCGCATCAAATATCTGGTCGAAACAGTACAATAAAAGGCGTATCCCCACGACACGAAGAAAGGCTTTCTTCCTTTGTTCTCTCCCCAACTTGGCTTTGAACTAGGAGAAGAAGACTCAACCAAGGCTATGGCCTTTAGGGCACTGCCGCTAACGTTTCTAGCACACGCGCTTGCAATTGCGGGTGCTGTTATGGTCTTGGTATGGGTTTTATACTATAGAGGTGGCATGGCATGGGAAGCTGCCAACAAGAATCTCATCTTCAATGTAAGCCTCTAGCCCTCATCTTTATCTATACACATGTCTGTGTGTGTATCTGTCTTTCTGTTCTGCTTTCCTGGTTCTATGGATCGTTGGTTGATTTTTGTTTGTCTGTGTGTCTGTGCTTATCTCTTGTCTTGCCCTTAGTTTTCAGCAGCAACCCTTTGGTTTTTGATCTTATCTAGGTTCATGTTTATTATCAGGATTTTTGTGTCATTGCTTGTGTTAAGGGCTGTTGGTACGGACTTTGGGAACCCTTTTTCTTAGCGAAGACTTGTTGGTTCTAGTCAATTGAGATGGCCCTGTTGGCTAGCTACATGGCTATTGGCTAACAAACAAGTTAGTCGAACACATTGAGTTTTAATTCTCTACGGCTCCAAACAATAGTAAAGATTTAACGAACAGGCTCTATTTGGCTAATGGAATGAGAATCTTGGCTTTTTGTTAGGCATTGGAACATTTCAAAAGGGATTGCCGTAGGATGCCTGCAGTCTTCCATGATTTTGGCATTTTTGGTTATTAAAAAAGTGTTAAAGATGCTTTGAGATCATTAAATTGGGGTCTGAAATGGATGCTTTTTTTTAATACTATATATTTTTAGTGACTTAATTGCTTCAATTAGAAGAAAGAAACAGTAGATATTCAGTTTAACTAACTAGAAAAGCAGTAGAGCGCACAGAGCTTAACTGAGACCAGAGATAATTAAGCGAGCTAGCTAGCAATATCTCACCATTAATTACTGGATTCAAGAGTAATCCGTGCCATAGTTATTAATCTTGGGGGGAGTTTATTTATAAACCTTCAAGGTAAAAATAAGAAAGAAGAAATACATTGCATATCAAAACCATAGCGGCCTTTGTGCACGCACCTACCCTACCTAACCTTCGGATCAGCGCACACGGCCATGCCCTCCAACCCCCCTTACCTGTCCTTCCCACGTGAAGCACAACAAAATAACCTAATTATATGTCATGGTGTTTTTATTACTGTGCATTGCCTCTACTGTTTATTTTCTTATAATCTACTGTGGATACACTATGCAAAACTTTATATATTTTTTTTAATTTGGTCTTCAAACTTTTTGTTTGGGTGATTTATTCAATTAAAAAGCAATTGATTTTGAATTCTTATGAAATAATGAGATTGGAAGATGAAGGATCAAAATGAAAAACACGGAAAACATGAATTGCGTGTCATAAATTTTGAAAAAAAATGTTCTTTGGTCCTCCAACTTAAACAATCATGTAAATTATACAATTTCAATCCCTTGATACTTTTTCAATTTTATTTTGGAACAAAAGTTTATTTTTTTGGTCCCATCTTTCGAAAATCTTTTATCTTCGAGCAAGCTTGGAGCTTTCTTTCCATGGCTAGAAAACGGACCATTTACTTCCTAACAGGAAGAACAAGTGTTCTAAAAGAAATCAAGAGAAAAACTAAGAAACGGCAATCTTTTTCGAGTTTTTAACCTTTTCCCATGTGTTAATTTAGTCATTGAAAAGAAGTACCACTGATCTGTAAGCAAGAAAGAGTTATTTTCAACGATTACACATGAAACTGTTATTATCATGCTCTTGGGTCTCGGATTAAAGGGCCACCACATTCTTCATCGATGGGTAGCAAAAACAAGGCTTCAGGGTAAAGCTCTTATGGTTTGGGGCTTTGGATTTCACTTCAAAGGCAGCTAGTATGATTACTGGTTATACTAAAACAATATTTATATAAATATATATTTTTAGTAATGTGGATCTCGTATCTGTTTTCTTTCAACAGCTCCATCCTTTTCTGATGCTAGTTGGCTTAATTATCATAGGAGGTGAAGGTAATTGGACAACTTTTTGAATTTTCATCACAGTTAATTGGTAGAGATTTGCTTGCTTGTGTTTTCCTACTAATACTTTTCCTTCGACGCCCGTTTCCCAAAAAATAAATAAAAACAGCCATCATGAGCTACAAATCTCTTCCTTTGAAGAAAGAAGTGAAGAAAGTGATCCATCTTGTTCTACATGCAATTGCAATAATTCTTGGTTGTGTTGGCATTGCGGCTGCATTCAAGAATCATAACGAGAGCAACATTGCCAACCTCTACAGCTTGCATTCATGGCTTGGCATAACCATCATTTCCCTTTATGGTATTCAGGTAAATCATTCATTTTAACCTATTTTATAGTGACTTTCTTTTGATTTTATTTTAAAACTTTGTCTTAAAAATGGTAATTTAATTTGCAGTGGATTTATGGGTTCCTTGTATTCTTTTACCCTAAAGGGTCACCAACACTAAGGAGTGAGAGCCTCCCTTGGCATGTGCTATTTGGCATCTTTGTGTATATTCTGGCTGTTGGTAATGCTGCCTTAGGGTTCTTGGAGAAGCTTACATTCCTTGAAAGCTCTGGAATTGCTAAGTATGGTCCTGAGGCCCTGCTTGTCAACTTCACTGCTGTGGTCACAGTATTATATGGTGCCTTCGTTATATTATCAGTTCTTGGCCAGGCTCCTGTAGAAGATGACGATAGCTATTCTGCCATATAAGGATATATATATATATTATCAGCTATCAAGTGAACATATTTTCCATTGGCTGAATTTTTATGAAGGCTAGTGTATCTATTATTTGTATTTCTACATGTAGAATTATTATCATCCTTAAATAATAATGGAGCTTCTGCCTTCCTGTACGACATTACCATTGTTATCACTTGGGCTCATGAACATAGATAGACTTCCCTAGGGTATATTGGTCCTAGCAGCTTAGGTTTCTCTGTCCCAACCAGAATGGGCTGGCTCTGATCCAACTTCCAATTTTCAGCAACAAAAGACACATTTCTACAGGTCATGTGAAAATTAACAGATGAAATCGGTTGCTTTTTTATTATTCGAAAGCAAAGGACATGTATGTTGACTAGTGTCAAATTATAGGGCTAAAGCTTATTTCAATCCACTATTAACAGAAAAATTAGAACTATATGTACCATATGACAGCGCCTAACCGCGTTTCAAACCGTGATTCATCGCAAACGGGTTATAGAAAATCAATGTTTAGCTCAATATTTTCCTTTCATTATGAAATTTATCTAACCAAACCAACCTCTTTATCAACTACCATAAAGGTAGTAACAGTCAAACCACTCGTTTTAACCAGGATCAAACCTGGGGCATGCTCATGATGAAGAGAATTCGATACAACCACTTGACATAAGCAGGTATGAAGGGTACTGACTTGTGCAACATTTAATTTGACATGCTTGTTCAAGATCTATGCAGCATTAGAGGTGGATGGGGTTGGAGACCCTGGGGATTTTCGGGTTTCACTTAAGATCCCCCTCCAGTTGACTCGGGGCCCTTCTTTCCTTCTTTACTCGAACAGCAAATGCCCGAATAGAAACTCAAGCGTCATCTCCGACTAGCATAGGCTTGTCTCTCGTCTGGAGTAACTGATTCAGAGATGGGAGAAAGTCCTTCAAGGAAAGCAATAAGAAGAACGTCAAGACGTTCTGTTCCCACTAAAGCAGCTCTAACTCAAAGTCAAGAGGTTCTACTAGCTATTTGGATCGCAAGCTACCCTCGAGTCTCTTTTTCCAGAACGAAGACAAGAAAGTTAACCCGCCTGATCTCTAAATGGAACAAGCCACAAATCCGAACGATAAATACTGGGTGAACTATTACAACCCGAAATCTATCCCAATAAATAGACGGATGAGGTTGGAGCAAGATCATCAAAGTTGAGCAGCATTCATTATCTTAAAAGGGGTTAAAAAGGGTGAAGGTAAATTTGATGTTGCATTTACATTAATATGCTTTGCTGCTCCTTTCTATCTTCATGTTGAGCGTTTTTTTGGTATGGAATACAACATGAATGTGAGAAACATGATACAAATATTACATTTACAATACTCTTACCGCCTTTCATGAGCGTTATTTTGACATTTGTTTCCTACCAATACAAATATTTTATGTGGTTCATCATAAGACAACATGAGCATGAGAAACTAAAGACTAAGGAAGCCCATGTACACCAAGCAGTGGAAGAAAGGAAGACATCCATTGATGCTCATCAGTGCCAGGAAAAGACACTTATGATAACTGAGAAGGGTGACAAACATCGATCAACCAAACACCTCCAGCGAAGTGCTTTGAACGAAATTATTAATGTCAATGTATAATACATAAATAAATTCAATAAATAGCTGGCAAATGATCCATCAAGCAATAACATCTGGGGCACTCTCAATGATCGATTCAGCCTCGTCATTGGCTCTTTTCATAACCGACTAAACCCCAGCACAACGGGGGTTATGCCAACGATGAGGCTGAAAAAAATCATGAGAAGAAAAAATGCCAGTATTTTTTATGGAGTAATAAAACTAGAATTAAAGATTTGATTGATCCAATATTATCGGTAAGAAAAACACTTATTTAATTAAATTAATATTGTGTCTATATATATATAAAACAAGTGAGAAAGATCAAGAAAGCCATGGTGGTGGGACTCACCTAGAGCTGATAGGGCGCATATACTCAATATGAGCCAGGGAGAGCGCCCGAATGGACTCGGACAAAAGATTAATTTTGCTGTTTAGCATCATCAACAATAAAAAGTCTTGTTGCAGGCAAAGTCGTCCAACGTTTAGCACTTGCCAGCGAAGCAACTTGATTAGGCAAGCAAGCAGACACCTCTATTTTTGTTTTTTTATATCTCTAGTTCAATTATGATTATAATAATTATCTTATTCATTTCAATACATTACGTTATTATATAACACAATATTTTGTCCTTTTCATCATTAGTTAAACGTTGTCTCATTTTCGGGTAAAATGCTTCCTCGACAAGTTCGGGTTTTGTTTTTTTATGAGGTAAGCATTTTAGGGCAAGTTCTGTCTCTTCTTCTTTTTAAAACATAACACCATTAATTACCACGTATTCCTGCTGCATCTTTTAAGTATTTACAAACCAAAATAATAACTATCTTAACCCCCCTCTCTCTCTCTCTCTCTCTCTTTTTCTACTTTTCACATTTTATTTTAAAAATAATTTTATATAAAATCATAAAATTAAAACTCATAATCATTTTATTAATAAAATTTTAATACTATATTAAAAAACCATCTTAACCTAAAAACTTAAAATTTTATATTTTTTAAAACATGAAATATCTTAAAGTTATTGTTGAATTATCATGGTCTTATATTTATATAAAAAAAATTTAAATTTGATGTTTTTAAGAAAATAAAAGAGGAACGGGTATCATTTGAACTACAAGCTCACCGGAATTTCTTGCATGGAATTAATTAGGTCAAGTAATACCAATCTTTTGTCTTTTTTATATAAAAAAACTGTATCCATCGACCTCTATGCTATAAATAACGACAAGAAATATGCAAGAATCCGTCTGCTTGCATGTATAGAAGTTATCTCGGTCTCTGCCCTCCAGCAACAACTTTTGTGTTTATGGCTGTGGAGCCTTGCTCGATCATCGACGGTCCAATCTCGCAACTCATATTAGATGGCAAACCAAGTTAAATATTTGGTAGTGACGTGTTGATGCTAATGTTTTAGTCTACATTTCTATATATAAGAGATTTTCAATATTCGACACTTACAGCTTCTCTACATAGAAAGAAGATGGTAAGATAATTTTGAGTATAGTTTAATTGTGCGAACATCAATATTAATAGTAATTAAAAAATGAAGAATATGATAAAGAAGTTAATTAGGGAGATAGCTAGGTAGCTGCCATCATGATTTGTTTGTATGGGGGAAAAGAAGGCCCCCGTTTGCCTTCTTCTTTATAAACCTTTTTATTTTAATATTGATCAGCACAGCACTAATCTCTGCTTGTGATGTCATTTGAGGGAGTGGTGTTTTCATGACAGCTGGTGATAAGTATGTTAATCTTGATATTCGATGACTTGTTCACAATACTTAATCAAGAGAGACGGCGATCTGGATTGAGTAACTCTCAAGCTTTCTATACCTCAATTAATATCTTCATGATATCACATGACGATGAGCCTGGAGGAAAGCGTCCCACCTGGCTACGCCACGCCCATCAAATACTCGAGAAATTGAAAAGCACTTAGCTAGCTTGGACACTACTTTGCACCAAATATAATATATGAATTCAATCCAGGCTATGACAATCTGTACATGAACTTGCCTCATCATTCGCTCCATTATACAGTAAGACCATTGCCGTCAAGTAAAAATACGCCCAGGTTTAGTCTAAGAGACAAAAACATAAATATTAAATAAATTTGTTTCTAAAGATATTTCTTGATTAGATTTTTGTCCACCGATCAAAACCAAAAATTAAATACACATACATACACGACAACATATTTCTTTACCGAGAGTACTGAAAGATTTGGTAATATTTCTTGTCTGGACAAAAGCGACAGAATTAAGGGAGTGGAAAGGGTTAGCTCATGAAAGAGAGCGTGTGGAGCTCCCCATCGCCCAACCATGGAGGAGGATTGTGGCACGACGTTGAACACTAGCTAGCTAGTAGGACGACACGATTAAGATAAAAGGGCCTGGCAGGACGACACGATTAAGATAAAAGTGCCTGGCTGTCACGACCCGAATCCCGGATCCATGACCAACACATAGAAAAAGTTTCTCTTCAAGGTTCCATACTTATGCGAACCCAAACTTACACACAAACTTATCACAACTTAATCAGAGTTCAATGCAACATTAACAACAAAATCAACTTTATAATATAATTAAATTGTCTTAATACAAGAGTTAATATAATTTCATAGTTTGGGAGCACTAACTAAACATAAAAAAATATATACAAATTTACAACAAAAAAGAGTAGGTTTTGAAGGTCCAACAAAAATGACCAACTATCAAGCTATAAGCCTGAAAATGATAAATAGTGAGAGTGTGAGTTCAACAACTCAGTGAATAGATAATGTTCAATATACACACACAAGATAATACAACAATGAGAAATATATATACAAGTATGACTTTAGGTTCTTATAAAAAGGTTTCTCAAATAGGCTATAATAAAAATATTATATGGTAAAATTCGTTAGAAAATCAAAATGCAATGAGCATGAGGTTCCATACTGTGGGATGATCAGTCCACACAGGTTGGTGACTCCCCCGACCAACTAGGGTTCAGATATGATGTGCACAAAGACTAACACTACCCTGTTAGCATGGGTATTCTGACTGACATACCATAGAGTCATAATCATACTCAAATAGACATATTAATATCTCAAGGCTCAACTCATGACATCAATCAAATGAGGAGCTATCAATTCAGAAGTCAATCCAAAATACATACTGGTTCATGTCAAGGATTCAGATTCAACAAATGATCATGCTTATCATAACAAGGATAATAATCACCATATATATTATCAAGAAGCATGATCCAATTCATATTAACAAATCAAATATTTATAATATTTCTCATGCATATGGAAAATTATCCACTCACCTGACTCGAAGCAAAAATAAAAGTCAAAAGCAGACACCGAAGAAAATCCTACTGACGTCCCGCCGGTAGAATATCAAGATTATCTGAATATAAAGGAAACATATTCAAGAATGACTCAAAAGAATATATAACCTATTTAATACACTTAACTAAGGGTCTATTCCATAACCCTATATGTTTTTAAATTAAACTAGTTATTTTCCTAAAAACCCAAAAATTAACGGTTTTCCCGAAATCTATTCCATAATAAAACAAATAACAAAATGGCAATAATTCACTAAATAATCCTAAATCATTCATCAAACCAATCTGAAAAGCGAACTTCACAGCTAGAAACTAATATGGAATTTATCACATTTTTAGGGTCAAATTGTAATTTTCATCTAATTGGAGGACCAAACTAAAATTTATCATAAATCCATGAATATACTGCAATTCTGACCATAATTAATCCTAAAATCTGTCCAGAATATCTCATTATACTCTAGGGACCATTCTGGAATTTTACCAATTTTTAGGGTCAAATGGTAATTTTTATCAAATTAGAGGACTAAATTGAAAGTTTTAAAATTTCATAACCATACAGTAATTCTGCCCAAAATTAGAGGACCATTCTGTAATTTTCCAAAGTTTGGGGACTAAACTGTAATTTCCCAAAATTGAAGGACCAAATTGAATTTTCATCATCTTCAACCTCAAATCCAGAATTTTCACAGATTACCTACTGTTATCCCCTGATTTCTAACACAATTTCACCATTCAAACAAAATCATAACTCAAAATCATCATTTTTTAATTCAATCTCTCAAAATCCACCAAATAATCAATTACCTATAACAATCAAACCCATAACATTCAATTAATTCATCAATCAAACCTAAAACACAAATTTTCAAAACCCTAACATTTATCAAAATCAAAATTAAAACTTAATCAACACATATTTATATATAATCTTACCTTTAAACTTATTTCTTTCAACTCATTTCTATTTTTATTCTAATTTCCCTCTTTTCTCTTCTTCTTCTTTCTCCCTTCTCTCTCCTGCCAATTCTCTTTTAAATTTCAGATCACTTCTTTTTTTTTTTTTTACTTTCTATTTATATTTATCAAGTTTTTGTTGAATTACTACACTATCCCTCATTCATTTATACCCACATTTTAAGTCATCAAGGGCTTTATTGTATTTTCCTACTCATTTATTCAAAATATTACAGTGGTCAAGTGGTAAGGACTTGGGATTAAGGGGTTTGCTTCCTCTATAGTCTCAGGTTCGAGTTCTTAGTTGCTCATATGATGGTTACTGAAGGCTTACATGGTCGTTAACTTCAGGGCCTGTGGGATTAGTCGTGGTACACGCAAGTTGGTCCGGACACCCACATTAATCTAAAAAAAATTAAAGAATTTAAATTTAAATAGTGTATATATCGATGGAGCCCGGCCTCGACTATCAGCCAAAGCCGCCAACAACTTCCAGTTCCACGTAGCAATTAACCTGATCCCGTGCTTTCTGTGGTTAGGATTTCGTTTTCTTCCAAGGAAGAAATATAGCTGAGAAAGAATAGATATTTGCTTCTTGCCTGCTTCCACATGACTTTTGAACAGCACCCCAATGACTTCATCGATCTTTGTCTTCTTAAGGATATACTCATTTAAGCTATTTTACTATTTATAGTATATCCTCATCATCGAGTCATTTGGCCTTGAAACCGCTCTCCTTAAATGCGTGCAAAGTTTGATACAAATCCACTTAATTGCTGGTCCAACCGACAATATCCGATCAAGGATTGGATTAGGCATTTCACTCAGTCAAGTTCATGATCTCGTAACTAAATCTAAGCCCTTCTCCCTGTAATCTTATCTTCAAGGCCATTGATTTTTAGGAAGAAAAAGGAATGCAGATGGGATCTCAATTGGATTGATTAAGAACTATACAATATCTTTATTGGGTTATTATTAATTTAGTCACTTTCCAACCTGGTCCACAGGGATTCCTTGGCTAACACGAAATACAAAGAATCCCTCATGAACTTGTATGTTGAATCTCTCGAAGGCTACGAAGCGGCGCCGTTTCATAACCGAGACAAGGTTGCTTCGGGATTTCCGATAACGACTAGTCGTTTTATATGGAATTCTCTTGCTAGCTGCCATGTATTTTGCCCAAAAGAATCAATGTGTTCAATCGTGGTCTCTTGAATCACCAACCTCTGCCTAAGCGGTAATTTTATTGTTTTCCCAAATTATTGTAGGTGAGTATTTTTGTTCTTTTGTCTTAATTTATAGCTGAGTATGTAATATTAAGTGTTGAATACCTTTTTATGTGAGGGGTAGGTGAAGTAAATTAGGTTTGCTGCTTTTATTTGTTCAAATCTTGGAAATAACATCCTTAAATCGACGTCATAGATAACACGTTTTAAGGTAACCCAAACAGAGAGCTCCATCGACACGTTTTAAAATATTTTTCAAAATATTCTTCACTGCCCAACGAAAAAGAAAGAAGAATAACAAGTTTTTTTTTTCATATTAAAAATATTAAATTGATGATTTTTTTGTTTGTTTTTTATTTCAAAAATATTTTTTAATTTAAATTTGATTATTTTTTTAAAATTATTTTAATATATTGATAACAAAAATAATTTTTAAAAAATAAAAAATATTATTTTAATACATCACCGACTAAAGATTATTTTAAAAACCAACCTCAAAGACATGATATTAATGCCATAGTTTTTTTCTAAATTAAAATATTTTTTAAAAACACCTATACCATATTGCAAAATATGTATTAAATTCTTGGTTCATTACGTGTACAAATTTACACCAAGATTAGCGATGGATTAAAATTTTCTTTCTTATCATTTTCTTTTTAGGATTTGAACCAAAATAATAGCATAAAACGTAAATCCCCTTACGTCATGAGCCAAAATCTCAAACTTAAAGTATTATCTAAATTCTAGAGTTTAAGTCATATGAATTTATGTTTGTAACTCCCATATATATATGAATGTTTACAAGATCAAAAAAGAAATAAGAAATCTCCATAAACGGAAGTTAATTTAAGAATCATGGATACAAATTCAGAAAGCATCCTGACCAACCAAGAACACAAGGAATACGGGAATGGACAAGTTGTTGCTTCAAGGCACACACAAAAAGATTCAAGTAGGAGAGTCAGCGTCACTCTCTGCCACCGCATATAACATTAGACGACGCGCGCGCGAAGTGCCAAGAAACAAAGAGTAGACCTACCAGCCAGCTCAGGTTTTCAAGATACAGTTACCCTCTTCCACCTATAAGATCTCAACCAAAACCACCTAGCCCTCTCTCTTATTCCTCTCCCTCGTATCTCTCTCTCACCTTTACTAGCCACCTCTGTTATCTTTATAGCTATCTTCTTGTAGTTTTTTTGTCCGCTCCACAGTTCTCTTTTTAGCTTGTGTTGAAGGATATGGCAGAGGAGGAGCCAAAGAAGGTGGAAACTGAAACCCCATCAGAGACACCACCTCCACCGCCAGCTGAACCTGAACCTGTAGCTGAGGCTCCAAAAGAGGTGGCTGAGGAGAAAACTGTGACCCCTCCTTCTGTTGCTGAAGAGAAGGTGGAGGAGTCAGAAGCAGTTGCCGTTATTGAGAGTAATATGTTCCTTTCTTTCTTCTTCTCTTTATCCACTATAGATTTTAAATTTTCTGGTATTTGGTAATTTTCTAACCTTAAGTTTGTGTTCTTTGTTTAGTATCTTTTTTATTCTGCTTAGACTATGATTAAAAGAATCTTTTAGAAACTTGAAGACATTTTAAAAAAAAAAAACAAAAAACTGTGTGCTTTGTTATCTGATATTTGTCACCTTGAGTTTGATTTTTTTTTCTTGGGGCAGTAGCTTCTGAATCTGCTGAGGAGAAAAAAGAGGGCTCCGTCAATAAAGGTACCTATTGTTAGATCTTTAGGTTGTTCTTTGATCAATTTATAGCAGTTTAAGCAGTCAACTTTTTTATTTTTTTGGTATAGATGCTGTTCTTGCAAGGGTTGCAACAGAGAAGAGGATATCACTTGTCAAAGCATGGGAAGAGAGTGAGAAGTCCAAAGCAGAAAACAAGTAAGAGCTTTCTTTAGCAGCAAATGTCTTTTTCTTTCTTTCGAGTAATTCCAGCTTATTTCTACATAGACAAGTTCTTAATTTTCTTTATAATATCTCAGAATGATTTTAAAATACTACTGAGCTATGATTCTTAAATCTCCAGACTTCAAATGAAAACAATGATGATGATATTCTTCTGCTCTAAAAATTTTATTTTCTGATACAGTGATGTTCTTATTGTACTTGTAGTGCTTTTTTCTTTTTTAATGATGATTTTTCTACCTTATTGAATTTGGTAAATCTACTGTGCAGAGCTCACAGAAAACTTTCTTCCATTACATCATGGGAGAACAGCAAGAAAGCATCTGTGGAGGCTGAGTTGATGAAGATTGAGGTAGCAACAAGCCTTAGTTTATGTTTCAAGAGAGAGTTGTTAAACTTTTGTCTTGATTATCCATATGGTCCCCTGAATATTTAGTTGTTGTATTTCTGTTGATATGAAGCAATTAACCATATTTTGGACGCCAACCAAATGATTCAGGCTGTTTAATGGTTGTAGTTGGTAAAGTTTGTGGTTTGACATAATTGATTATACATGCATATGAGCAGGAACAACTTGAGAAAAAAAAGGCAGAATGTATGGAGAAAATGAAGAACAAAATCGCAATGATTCACAAGGAAGCAGAAGAAAAGAAGGCGATTATCGAAGCTAAACGTGGGGAAGATCTTCTCAAGGCTGAAGAGATGGCTGCGAAATATCGTGCCACTGGAAGTTCTCCGAAGAAGCTTCTTGGATTTTTTTAGGCTATAATTTCTCAGGTTTGATTGAAAATTGTATTATTTGTTTATTTTTAAGCCTTTATTTGTTAGTGTTTGTTTGTTTATATGCTGTTTCAAAAGGGGAGAATTGAGAAGTGTTCATTTATTCTGTGCGTCCATGTTGATGTATTTGTGTGTATAGAACACATTTCAAGATATTGTTTGGAAAATTAACTTAATGAGTTTGTAAGAAGCTTATATGAATCATGAAGTAAACAGAAACTGAAGTACAAGAGCAATTCAGAGAGACAAAAGATGTGTGGTTCTGCTGTGTGCCTATGTTTATGGAGGAGACAGCCCTCAGAACATTACAGATTATGAAACTCTCTAGCATTGTCTCTCTCCTACAATAAATGGAGCCAATTGAATAGAAAGTCTAGTTTTCTTGATAATGTCAGACCAGATACCTCATCCAGACAGGAATACCATGTTGCAGGTTTTATTTGCAGCCTCTAAAAAACATCACATTATGCAATAAATCAGTTTATATAAACTTTTATTATATGTGACGCAGTGTATGGCGTGAATAAAAATTAAGGCCATCAACCCTTGTGATTACGGCTCAAGAAATAGATAGAGAAAAGTATAATATTTTCTAAAAATTATGTAATTCAATAATCTGAAGACAAAAAAACAATACACCAACTGTTCCTATACAAATAAAAATTCATGCATCCAGGTTTCTTTGCGTGTTCCCTTCGATGGGCACAAAATTCAGTGTTTTTAGAGCGGATAGCCCTTGTTTTTTAAAATATTTTTATTTATTATTTATAAATATATTAAAATAATAATTTTTTAATTTTTAAAAAATTATATTTAATATTAGCACATCAATTTAAAAACATAAAAAAATATTAATTTAAAAAAACAATAAAAAAATTAAAATTTTCAAAATCACTTTTAAAACATATAACAAATGCTACGAATGAAAGATCAGATACGCGCAGATGAAAACCAGAAAGAAACTTGTATTTAAGCTAATATGGTGTTCTATACACATAAGGCACCCTTCACGACTTCATACTCAACTATGGACTATCAGGATCACTTGGTGCGCTATTGTAACAGAGCAGACAAAAACATATCTGGTATCAGTTGGTGCTATTGTAACAGAGCAGACAAAAACATCTCTGGTACTCCTTTGAACTGTAGACCTTAAAAAGGTTTCTTCTATCCGGCTACGTTTTCGATTGGACCCCGTTTGAGTTTAGCAAAGAAGGCATGGAATGAAAACTAGAAACACAGCAAACTGTTGCTGGATTCCAATTATAAACTCTGCTGCCCTACCTTCTTCGATTTCAAGCAGAGATCTGTCAACCAAAATAGAAACTAGATGGCCTAAATACTGGAAATCAAAAGGCAGAACAGGGAGGGTACCCAAAAAATCACCATCAGCTCCTTCCTGGAGTGCCACCATATCGTGCAAAAGGCAAGAGGCTGTTTCAGTCGCACCTAAAACCAAGCAAGTTTTCTCTTATGAATTCCATACCACTGCCTCCTGGGAAATCCAACAATAGTTTCAGTGCTGTATCTGAAGAATCTGCAAATTCATTGGAACCGATGGAGTCTGAAACAGACATATCATCTGCACTTGGTTTGCAAGTATCTTCTTGTTCCTGAGAGGTGTCAATGGAGTTTTTTTAGGCGTTACAGACATAACATCTGCACTTGGTTTGCAAGTATCTTCTTGTTCCTGAGTGGTGTCAATGGAGTTTTTTTAGGCGTTGCTGGTGCTGTGTCGTCAAGCAAAACAGGTTCAATATTTACACATGGATGTGCGTCAGATCCAAGACTTTCACATGTTTCGACATCTTTTCCTGTGATATTGCGAAATGCTTCCCCAACTTCAGAGTTCCATAACTGGATAAAGATATCAGGATGGCCCTTGACTGTTGAAGTATGTTTTACGAGCAATGACTGCATTGACAAGCGAGCCTCCGCTTCAACCCTAGCACTCTCCCACTGTACCATGTGGCAGGAAGGAGATTCACACATGATATTGATAGGATTAGAGGAGGAGGACTGGTTGATCTGCAACTTCGGACTAATGGAAGCGAGACGCTTCTTCAGGTGGGAGTTCCAGAAGTTTTTTATCTCATTATCTGTTCTTCCAGGTAATTAAGATGCAAT
This sequence comes from Populus ilicifolia, assembly GCA_015708895.1. Taxonomy (NCBI): domain Eukaryota; kingdom Viridiplantae; phylum Streptophyta; class Magnoliopsida; order Malpighiales; family Salicaceae; genus Populus; species Populus ilicifolia. The sequence continues at coordinate 179,693 of SRLM01001330.1, read as the reverse complement.
GTGTGCCCACCTGAGAAGTAGTGCATGGAGTACAAAATAGAAATGTAGAAAGATCAAACTATGTGGCATGCTTTATGTAATTATACGATACTATTAAAAAATGGAAGCATGCTGGTAGGCAAAGACAGCAGAATTCTAACCATTTGAAACATTCATTCAAAATCCATAAATCAGTAACTCATCTTGAAGCAATTCATGAATATCCGGATGAATGAGCAGAAATCTGTGCATCCTACATCTGGCCTATCCTCCATATGGAGACCTTTTGTTCAATAAAGTTCTCCTTTAGAAACACCATAAACCAGAAAGCAACAACAATGCAAAGAGTAATTTCTTCATCCTGAAGAAGAAATTGACATGGGATACAAAAGTTCCTCTCCGTGACACAAAATCCATATGGAAGTTCAGTTGAATATCATTAGGATATTAGCAATGGAAAGAAGTGTTTTAGAAATATAGCAGGAATTCAAAAATATTTATGTCCATATCATCCTTCAAATTCCAAAAAAAAAGATAATGCACAGAAAACATGAGAGTAGGCAGCACCTTACCTGTTACCGAGGATGCCATGAAGATGAATGATAGTGGCCTCTTCTGCAGGAGAGAAGCGACCCCGTTTAATGTCAGGGCGAAGATAGTTTGTCCACCGAAGCCCCACATCGAAAGAGGCCTGGTCATAATATTTTGTTCATGTTTAACATTTCAGGACATCAAAGTTCAGGAACTTCTAGGAACTCAAAATCAGAGTTTAATAAGGAACTCCTGGCAGCAAAGCCAACTGGAATTTGATTGCCATTAGATTTAGTTTTCACCTTATTAAGGTTCAAATATTAACTTATCCAAGTTGGGGAACTGTCTCCTCAAATATTCATTCAACTTTAATTAATCAAAATTGTATTGCGTTGAAGGCTAGCTATTGGATTTTGTACAATTGTGTTTCTCTAGTCAACATACTTAAAAGCTCTCGAGTAGATACAGCTAAACAACTACACAGGTGCTCCGCAAAACAGCAAGGGTTAGAAAATTATAGAGCAACACATTGGGCATGGAAAGAAAAGGAAGAACAAGAACCACTATAAAAGATGGCAAACCCGAAATCATGTAAAGGGTGGTCTCAAATTCTCTTTTTAACAAGTTATAATAGCAGAAACCCCAAGCACAGATTCCAATCAACCAGGAAATAAGAAATAAACAACATGGACTTTGCAATCATATAGCATCAAAGGTCACTTGCCTTCCGAAATCCAAGCCAAAGCCATTACACATTTTCCTTTCTTCAAATTTCAATGTAGAGGGTTCAATAAATTTTGAACTTTGAAGCAGAATATACCAAAAGATGGGAAGCAAAAACGAAAGTAAAACCTGCTTTCTTAGGGAGGCTATGCCAGCTACCAAAACCATTTTTTTGAATGTACTGAACCAAGAGATGGTCTTCTTCAGCAGTCCAGGGTCCTTTCTTTACTCCATCTTGATCACAACAAGGTCCCCTTCCCATCTTCTTTCCTGTCAGACAACAAAACCCATCAAGCTCTCTCAGTTATATGACAGTTCTACTAAAAGGTTTCACCTCTCAATGAGGACAAAAAACCAAAAATCATTTGATGGGATTTGACATCCGGGGTTTTGATGCTTGAAAATAGCAAAGCATTATTTTTATTCATATTTCATAGGGTCAGCATTTACTTCAACTAGACTGTCAAGTGCCAGGCAAGTTAAGTAACCTAGAAAGATGCCATCATCAGAATTATTGCCAGAGGATCGAGTGAGGTATCGATTATTATATATATATAAACTAATCTGTGTCTCTATGTTAAAAAAACCAAAAAGATGGATCTGGAGGGAATCAGTTATTTTCATGCCATCTCGTGTTTTTTAAATTGTTATTTAAAAAATTATTTTTGATATTAATATTTTAACAATTAAAAATACCAAAAAAAATATAAAAAAAATTGCATTCAAACCGCAAAAAGAAGCATGAGGACTTGTGTTTACAAAGAAAAAGCTGGTAAACTGAGCATGTACAAAGCTTTGTGTGCCTGTTTCCTAAGAAAAAGCCTGTAAACTGAGCATGGTGGAAAAGAGAACTCCTTTCTGCGTGTGTTTTATGCAAAAAGATTTGACACTGTGTTCTACACTCGAGTAAGATATCAACATGTTTTAATGGGGTAATATTAAAAACAATTTTAATGTATTAATTGATTAAAATTAATTTACATGCTTTTTTTCCTCGACGGTGTTTTTGTTTTTGGCATTTTCAGAAGACCAGAAATCAACGTCTTTTAAATTGATTAAAATTAATTTTTTTATGCTTCTTAGATAGTTTCAATGTTAAAAATAATTTTTAAAAAATAAAAAATTATGTAATTTTAAGTTGGAGAGGGAAGTATTTTTTTTATGTTTCTCAGATAATTTTAATGTGTAAATATTAAAAATAATTTTATAAAAATAAAAATTTATGAAGAGAGAAGTTTTGGCTGTTCGAGCACCAGATAGAAAAGTCGTAACAGTGATGGGCTATTGGAAATTTGCATGACACTGAGTCAGGCCCATATAGTACTGCTTAAGGGAAGGCCCAACAGTTTGGTGCTGACTATTGACTAGTCAGCTACGCTGGACGTTCTAGTGGTTGGGTCGTGGCCCAGCCTTGTAACCAAGCAATTTATTATTCTTCATTGCTGACAGGAGTTGGGCCTGACCTGTCGTCTACTCCTTGATCGATCAGCCTGGCTATCTCCCATTAATGAGTTTGCTTTCTGGAATGCTTACTGCTACAGTTTGCATGAAAGTGCAGAGCATGCCCTCTCATGGGGCCATTTGGTAACTGGACCCAGTAAAGCACGCTCTATCCACAGGCTCTCGAAATGGACGCCCAAGACAGGTCAGATGCATTTATTTCCACTCTCTTCCTTTGCCCCATTGCCAATTCCAGGTCAGAGAAGAATTGTTCAGCTTGAACGGTTCAATAATTCTCAAGTTTGAGTTCTATCGCTGACTTTTAGAGCTCCTTTAGCATTATTTTGCGTGTATCTTGTACTTTTAGTTTTGATATGCCACCCTCTTCTAAGAAAGAGGTGTCCATGGGGGGAAAAAGAAGGCAATGGATATTCTCTTTCCTGTACATTTTTCCCACTTAAGTTGAAAATCTAATCAGATCCATCCTTTTCCACCACCCCATGTTTTCTTTTACAAATGTAGAATTAATTGATGAGAAAAATGGATTATGTCCTGCTCTTTCATTTCCTTTAGCCCTCTACAAAACACAAGGTTAAATTACCTTTCTCCTATCATCTGAATTTTAGTGTTTTTGCCCCAACTAGTGATTGCACTAAACTCTGTTGTGATTCTCCTTTATCAAATGCTTAAAAAAGAGGTTCTCACTTCCAGTACTTTGGAGATGAAATGAGTTAAAAACCTTCTAAATACTTGCATAATCAAAGAGAATGATCCTTGTGGAAAGGAGCAAGCAATGATCAAACAGAAAGTTTGGTGTTGAAAACATGGAAATTATAAGCATTAATCATCACAAAGAGACAAGAAATTGACAGATTCTTTATTCTCATATGTCTCCGAAAGTAACTACACGGAAGAATAACCACAAACTCAACTGATTACTAAAGCCTATTTCATCATCTGTACACCTGGTTTTGTGAAAAGAACTGAAAGGTGCCTCGTTAGCTACGACTTTTTTTTTCTTTTTCTGCAGGCCCTTTTATTCGAGAGTCAAATAATTTTTTTTTCTTTTCCTGTTGTTGTATGATCGGAAATTATTCTTCCTCGTAGTTGCTTTTGGAAACCAAGCCCTCATATGTATATCACATCACTAATGTTGCTCAAGTTGAAGCCACTACATAAATCCTCTCCAGAGGTAAAACCAAACTCATTCCCTGGACTCTGGCTCTCAAACTTGAATTCTGAACTAAAAATGTCGCCGCTCGAACCATCGCTTAGTGAATTATGATACTCACCACCAAATACTCTTTCATCCAGTAAGTAATCATGCAAGAAATTGTCTTGGAAGATTGTATTATGATCAAATGTACTCTTTGAATCCATAGGCTCACCTAAACTTGCGAAGCTGTCAAGTGAAAGCCACTCTGCAAACATAACCTTCGGTAATAAGGAGCTTCCTTTGGGTTGGTTGGGAGACTCAAACATCTGCGGAACTGACCGGTTGATATCAGCTGATGGTTTTTCTGCACTCATTGATGACTCAAAACTTGAAGCTTGCATTTTGTGTCTCTTGGGAGATGGTGAAAGTTCCATAATGTCTGAGTTTGAGCAGTCAGATTGAGTTTTTTTCAAAGACTCCATCCCTTCGTCTTTAAGCAACTTTTTCTTCAAATAGGAATGCCAATGATTCTTTATCTCATTATCTGTTCTTCCAGGCAAATGCTGTGCTATCTGAGACCACCTAGTCAGTTTAGAACAGATTGTCTCCATTAGTTCCGCTTTATTGACACAAAAGACATAAAATTTCTGCTTTGATCAGGAATAATACAGCAATTAATTAATGCTAAATGCAGAAATACTAATCCTATAATGTTTCTGTGAATTCGGCGCAAAGAATTCCGGGATTTTAAATCGAATCATATTCTCTTATTTCCTTGTATCATTGTTTAGGTTACAAAAGTGAAGTTGGCCTGCAATGGTCTGTTTATAAAAAAGTCCTCTGGGTGCCCTCATAGCATAATGTGGCTTGATTTGGTGGAGGCAGTTGCCTTGCTAGACAGTTCAGAAGATGCATGCTAGGCTAGCACCGAGTAATAATCCATATCATCATAATTTTCTTTTAAATTTATATTATTTGACCTAAATGATCATGATCATCCAAGTCCTAACTCCTACTAATTAATTTTCTTTGAAGGGGTCGCCCACCTAATAGCAGAAAGGTGTTAAGGGCGGTCCTTAATTCTTTAAGAGTGATACTTTTTAGTACAGTAATTATAATTATTTGGGATTAAGTCTGCTTACTTGTTGCCTAACATGTGATGGAGGGCCAGGATTGTCTCCTCTTCTTGTGCAGAAAACATCCCTCTTTTTAATCCTGGTCTCAAGTAATTAATCCATCTTAGTCTGCAGCTCTTCCCATTCCTCTGCAAGCCTGCATTAGCACAATATTTAGGGTTTCATGATCATGAAGACCTTAAAAAGTCAACTCGTAAGGGCTTTCTAGTTATTTTAAGAGGAAGCCACCATCAATCCTTTTCTCTTGAAATTTAGAGATTCTACTACAAATGCTGTCTAGATGATGCAAGCTGCCATCTAAATTTCTAACTAGGTTAACGAAGGAATGAGCCAACTGCATTAGCCAATGGATGATGAGAGGTTGGTAAGTCTTAAGCTTGGCTTAACCCAAGAGTCATGAAGACTTTCCAGTAATTTTGATGGCTTTTTACATGATACTTGGCCATTATTGTATTGACAAATTATTTGTACTAGAGTATTTAAAAAGATATTGTAAACAATCATCTTAAAATATTGATTAATCAAAACTATATGACACACACTCAACATTAACAAATCAAATCAATCCCATCAACATGAAACCTTTTTTCCAACCATAGAAACGTTCATGGCAATAATAAATGCTTCTATGAGTTGAATCACTCATGCTCAAGAAAAATTCAATGTTCTGGGAATATAAGAACAGATTCATCCTTGCTAAACAATGCTATCCGATACAGTAAAGTCCTGAAATCTAATAGAACTATGTTAATATGTGCCTATAATAAACATACAATGGTTTTTTTGTATTGCTTATTCAAATTCAAGTGCATTAGCAAGATGGCATGATGGGTTGCAATGCACTGATTGGTGAATAATTATGAGTTTGCAGTAAATACATACCAGCATTAATGGGGACAGAGCTCCAACATCCATGGCCATGTTTAAGGACATAGTTTCTGAGCCTCTGATCCTCTTCAGGTGACCACAAGCCTTTCCTGTGCTTTGGCTTTGGCTTTGGCTTGTCAGATGACTTGCACCCCATTTTGCCACAGGACGGGAAGGAAGGAAGACTGATCAGAAGTATCAGTCGATGACTTGTGCAAGAGAGAGAGAGAGAGAGAGAGCAAAAGACCTTGTGATGGGAGCACAATGAGCAGCTTACCATTAATGCTTTGGTATATAAAGCAAAAATAGTAGTTCTAGCCTACCATATTATAAAATTTACGCATGAATCGTCTGCCCGGAATTCTTAAATATTTATTTTGTTTTCGGTGGCTAATGTTATAAATTCTCGCTAGCAAAATATTTAGAGCGGTGGAATCTTTCTATCATCAATATCTGAATTTTATATAAAAAATGAAAAATAGTTTTTTTTTTATGAACATTCTAATTTAATTATAGACTCTTAGATGTCATATCAGAAAAATAAATCTAACCGGATGGATAAAAACCTGTACAAAAATACTTAAATCTTTTCCGGTAAGATAGGGTAAATGTCTTGAATTATGAACACTGCTCCTGTTGAATAAAATAAAATAAAATTGAGGAGTGCAAATAAATTATTGTTGTGTGATTGACTTTTAAAATACCTGATTTTGATTAAGAAGTAATGGTAAATATTTATAGTACATGCAGTAAAGGACTTGGTCTAGTGGTGAAAATGATTTGTCTCTTTTCACTGCATCTGGGTTCGAGCCCTAGCGTATACGTCTGTCACTCCCGCGGTGCCTTACCTGTTTACTGGGTTTGCAGGATATCTAGTGGGCTGTAGGAATTAGTCGTAGTATGCGCAAGCTGACGCGGACACCCCATGTAAATAAAAAAAATATTTATAGTACATGTGGAGCCCTTTTTTTAAACCTTGACCTCTTAATTATTATGTGGTTGCCTCCATTTTCTGCATCCTTGTATTCTATGTGCATTCAACTTCTTAAAACCATCAGCTGCTGCTGCTGCTACTGTTTTGGTTCCACCAGGAGCAGTAAGGGCCCATTGATAACTTATGATTCCAAGTGATTCCTTAATTTGTGTTAACATTGTTTTATAGGTATTATTGTAGGATTATAGTTGTAAAAATATATTTGAATTAAGGTCTGGAACACGCAGGGTTGACCCCTAATTTCTCTTTTTAAAAAAAAAATAATAATAATCTCAACATGATAGTGTTTTTCAGGAAAAAATTGTCGACAGGGTAAAAACCGGGTTTTAATCTAGCAACTAGTCAACTCGAATTTTGAACAGTAAGAATCATGTTTTTTCCTTGTATTTTTTCTTGAATCTATACCTACGTTAGCTTACCAGTTTTACATGGGGGTGGATTAGATGCATGAGTTAGCTTACTGTTTCAATAGAAGGGAGCTGGCAAAAGAAGCCAATTGTAGAGTAAATTAATAGATGTAAACACAAATCAACGAAGGTTGGCTTGCTGGATTAAAGAAAAGAAAAGGGGGGCTAAATGGGGCAGTTTCTCTGTGGAAATTGAAGCGGTGGCCTCATTCTTAGTTAGAAAAAAAGAGTCAATTTATCTCGCAGCTCACGCAAACTATGCTCAAGAAAATGAGTAATCGCATGCCTTTATTTAAATGGAAGGTCTTTGTCTTGCACAAGATAACACTCCAATTGACAGCCGTTAGCAAGGTTGAAGTCATAAATTAACAATGACTTCGAAGCCGCCGTATCCACTTACATGTGGTGGAAAAGTGAAACAAACTATGCTTCCCTTTATTTTTTTATTTTAATTTTATAGAAAATGACTGTATGGATAGGTTAAGTACGTACCTGTGGATAATATTATTTTTCTACTCTATATTTAAATAAACCAAAGTTATTAAACTTCAACTCAATATTGACAGACAGTAATACAATACAAGTCAAGATTAGAAGGGTTAAATCTTAAAAATAAAAAAATTAAAGCAACAAAACAACGTTGTTATTTTTAGAAAAGAACCAACAGATTCTTTATTCTTAATCTCTCCAATCAACCATGTTTTTTTCATCTTTATATTTTTATTTTATTTTATTTTATCTTCTAACACCAACCAAAAACAATAGAAATTGTTCCAAGGAATAAACTATGTTCACTAACAATCCATGGAAATCCTTTTAGGGCTGGCTACATTATAGACACAGCAGCCGCAAACAAAGTATAGACTTTGTGGCTGTCCTGATGGCTGGAGGCTACTATTAGGATTAGAATCTCTATTTGCAAGATAACGACGCTCGCATTATTACGTATGCCTTGGCACCAAGGCAACTGGCCTAGTCAATAAGAAGTGCCGAGCAAGAAGACAACCTTCCATTAAGTGAAAGGAGTAATCTTTCTTACACGATGACTAAATTCTCACTATAAGCCAGGGAATTAGATTATTTTTTTAGATTAAAAAAAAAACAAGAGTTAAATGACAACTACCTAGTCATGATTCCTTAACGAAGTAACTCGGCTTTTTAGTCTCAACTAATCCAGTGAAGATATAAATTATGCTTAATATTTTCAAAGACTAAAAAGATTACCTCACCGACAAGGCTGGTATCGACTCTAATGAGGCAATTACTACGTAATCATGGTCCTAAAACTCTCTTTGTAATTGGCTTGCCAGCGGACAGCTATAAACAAACTGTAGCGTGCCTCATGACATAAAATCTTGTCTATGAATCAATAAAATCTTTTAATCGTGGAAAATCAATAGCTTGTTGAGATTGCCAAGGGCAATCATTCGTTAATCATTTGTTAATTTGTTGATTAATAAATATTCTCCCCCGCTGGTTCTCTAAGAAAAAAGAGAATGTCTTTATTAATTTGATGAATAGACAGATTGTATTTACACCCAAAGAAAAGAAAAGAAACTTTGATTTTATTGGTCTCTAAGGAGTTCTTTTCAAAACAAAACTTCTTGCCAGCAAATTGATGATGATGTCTTAAACAGCTCTATTATTATATTTCCTTACCGCGAGGAATCCCTCTCTGTTTTTTCCTTTTCTTTTTCTTCTAATTATCCTTTTATTTATTTATTTTTTATCATGAGGAATCTCCTATTTTAAAGATGGCCACGAGAATATGATACGTTCTGCGAGATTTTTTGTTACACGTGCCAAAATATGAATAGTTAATTGACTATTATATGAGAGAGGACGGGTGGAATTAGTGTGGGATTAATTAATAATGATATTTGTGGTTGAATTATTGCCAAATAGATGGTGGTTTATATGCCAACCAAACCTGTATTTTTTTTAATAAACAAATAGTGAAATCATCTGTTAATTAATTATTTAATTGGTTGGCATTTTTAAGAGAGATTGGTTTCTCTTCTAGAAGGGAGAGGATGAAATCATGGGTCATTTACCAATGTTTCTCATTACCATAATCTTGTAAGCTCACTTGCTCGACTGTTTATTCTCAGTTTCTGTTTAATGATTGCAATTCTCCATAAAAGTCATTTAGAGCTAAATGAGTAGTTAAGTTGGACCATGATGTCTTAACTAGAAACGTACCAAAACAAACTTAGAAATTTAGGAGGCCGTGTTTAAAATTTAAACGCAATTTAAGATGGTGTTGGCCTATTACTAGTCACAAGATTGCATAGCACGCGCACACGTATATCTGTATAAATTCCTTGTTTATAAAATTAATAAAGATTCTGAGTTTTTTTTATTGTTTCTGAGATTATTTATTTATATTGGTTATTCACTTTCAACAAGGAAATTATAAAAAAAAAATTTGATTACATAAACCAAGTAAACACGAGTAAAAGACAAGACAAAACTTAATCTAGTCCGAACTAGGCTGCTGAATTTTATTGAATTTTAGTTCAGTCACTTTTATTTATCATGATAACGCCGTCGTCTTCTTCACCATCGATACGAAGGTTAGATCATCTCACAGTTTTTAAAGGAAGTGGAGTACGTGATGATGGGGATCCAAAGCCATTAGTGGCATAGGCAAAAGAAAGGGAAGAGAAATCAGGAGGAGCTAGGGAGTTAAAAAAGAAAAATAACGAGCTGATGATATCCATCACACGATCGAATCTGTAGTCTGTTTCGAGCAGATAATCATGGTGAAATTGCAGTTTCAGGTTGTGGTTGGAAAACGAGTGAAGGGATATCGATCTGTGTTTAAGAAGACTTGTCTAAAGATGTTAGCATTTGTTAATTACGTTTTTATCGAGGATTGACTTGGTGGTGACAAGTTAGTGTCTTTTATACGTCCCAGAGGCAGAATGCGATTAAATCTTTGTTACTATCACTTGTCAATTGATGATTAGGTAAATTAAAATATCATAAAAAGTTGGTAAAAACAAGATGCTAATTCTTTAATCCAGCCACTCTCTTGACCCCTTGTCAGGGTAGATGAAACAAGTCCATCAAAATATACCAAGTCATTTTTTCTAATATTTTCTTTTTTAAAAAAAAAAGAAGAGATATATACTAAATCATTGTATACATACCATATATATATATATGGTATGTGTACAAGAATCTAACACATATATTAATGGATATATCTTTGTATATTTTCAATCCAGAAATCTGACAACTATATATATATGCATAATTTAGATTTTTTATTCCCGATGAATGTGGGATTTTCCACTCATATATAAAATTTATTAAATTATGAGGGAAAAAATCCTAATAAATGCACAAATGCAGAAGTCCTATAAGAAATAGTCCAAAACGCTACAACTATTTAAAAAAAAATAGATTTTTTTTTAATGTTGAGAGCTTCTAGACTCCCATGCTTTGACCATTTTGATAATTAATTAATATGGTTTGTTTGCCAGTAAGTTGTAGCCGAATTGGCTTGCTAATAAAATAGCATTAGTGACTTTTTGAAAAAGAAAATAGCTTTATCAGAAATAGTATAGTCGGGAAAATGGTAAAAAAAAAAATAAGAGAAAGAGAAGCCAGCATGATTTTGACGAACTACTCTTTATAAAGATAACATTGATCGAAGAATGTGTTATATATATATATATATACACACACAATGGTTAAAAAGAGAGTAAAAAATAAAAGGATAACCTAATATTTTTAAATTGAATTACATGCAGAAATTTTGCTAAATTTTTTAATGAGTTACAAAACTTTATTTATTTATTTTTAATATAAAATATTAATATTAATGGTATTTATCTTTCAACATCATATGTTAATGTTAATGATGTTTATCTTTCAACACCGTCCGTAGGTATATAAAAATTCTTTAAAGAATTATTATATTTTTATGAAGATTAATAATATATATAAGAGATATTTATTTTTTATTAATAATATTTAAGACATATTTATCCCTTGTCAAATGCTACTAAGATAAAATGACACTTTAGCTCATTCTCTTAACAAAAAATTCTAAGTACCCCATGAATCATTTAGATATTAAGTTTATAATATTTTTATTTTTAATATTTTTAATCATGTATATTTCAAACTTTTTGTTATAAAAACCTTACTTTTGCTCTCTAAAATAATACTTATTTAAATATTATAAATTCCTTTAAACCACCAATAAAAACCTTTTGATGTATCAATCACTGATATTAGACATAAGATACATGCCACCAGCAACCTAATCAAAGATTCACATACCAAGCAAGTGAGGTTCTAGCCCAGTGGTGGGAGAGACTTGTCTCTTCCTCAGCACATGGGTTCGAACCTTACCATGCACGTCTGTCATCTCCGCGGTGCCTTACCTGTTCACTGGGCTTGCAGGATGTTCAGTGAGCCGTGTAGATTAGTCGTGGTGCGCGTAAGCTGGCCCGGACACCACACGTAAATAAAAAAAAAATTCACATACCAAAAAGGTACATGATAAACTATATATTAACAATTGGTTTCTGTATATCTATTCACATACCAAAAAGGTATTTTAATTTATTCAAGTACGTACATGGACATATATGCGTATAAACTTTCATGTCCTCTGCTATTCATAATAGCAGGAAGAGTAATATTCTCTTTGGTGACACTTCTTAATCATTTAAATTTATTAACCCATCTCGAAGACCATCGACATGCTTCCCTTCCACATAGCGTATGTATCCTTCAAATGATATTTTATTTTTCTTTTCAATTTCTTTAATCCCAAATTGATGACTCGACATAATGATGAATAAAGTATAATCATCAAATGATAGTCGTATGAAAACTGGGATTAATCAATTATAAAAATATATTACATGAAAAGCCGGCTGCTCATTGGAGAGATGCAATGTGATTTGATTAATTTTCAAGCGATCTTGATTAACACTAAATCATGTCATTAGTCGTATTGATTAGTAAAATGACCCTTAAGAAATATTAAAAAAAAAAACAACAGACAAAAAAATAATGAAATGATGAGGCAATACCGTTAAGAAATTTGACTGGTAAAAGGGGCAAGTGTTAGAAATTTATTCGAAAGCACAATGATTAAGTAAGCTTATGAGGCAAGTTTAGTTGTCTCTGTTTGCTCCTTATTCCTAGTAGTCTCGTCTATCAAATTCAAGCCACCCCTTGACCTCTTTCTCTCTCGCCTTGTACCCCTGTTAACCTCAGCTTTTCTTGGGTTTCCTAGGCTGCCGCCGGTGAGAATCTTTCCCGGCTGCCCCTTGATGTTCCTTTTCCTTGGTTTTTTGTTCTTTTATTATTTTTCAGCATTAAACACATAAAAAATTATGTGTGTAAATAAATAATTATATCAACCCTTCAATTCAATTCTTTTTCGTATTATAGTTTTAAAATTTAGTTTAGCTTGGCGGGCTAATCTAAAATCCTGAGCTGAACTTAGTTAAGATAAAAAAATAAACTGGCAAAACTTGATTGACTCGATACCCAGTAAATTTAGATAAAGTGGGTGAGATCAGACTAGTTTTATATAATTTACTGTTTGAGAGTAGTAAATTAAATCTATTTACTGTCAAACGAAGCAATAGAAAGATATAAAATCAATCTCTCCATGTTCACTCTGCCCCGTTACTTTTTTAGCCATATCAGTTGCAAAGAAGTCACAATAGTTACAAGGTATAAGTCACACGCAAAAGACTTAAAGGGAAGCCATATCAAGTTTTGTTCCCTCTCTTTGATTTAGCTTATTGTTTTATCTTCTGTAATAGCATTACTAATACTTATGTTGTATTTACTTTTATTTTGAATATGTAAGAATTATTGATAAAGACAAAGTTATTATCTAATTAATTTTAAAATAATTTATAACATTAAAAATTAAATAGTAAAAAATAACTCATTTGACAGCCGAAGAAGTAGAGAATTTTTCACTATGCTTTATCAATAATGACTATATAATTTACTTTAGATGATGATAATTAATGATTAATTATTTAATAAAAAATATTATTTGAAATAAAGTATTTTTAAGCACGTAATATTTATATTTTAATTTTATTTTAAATGTAAATTTTATAAATATTAATGAGATTGGAGATGATCGTAATGATGAAGTTACAAAGAAGCTTGATAATGTTTTATTAGATATTAATGAGATTGACTCATTTCCATTGACATTTGATTAAAATATTACTTCTATAAATACCAAATAACTTAATGTATTCATTAACCAAAAATTAAACAAAAATAAATGTATTGTTGATTTAGAATTTATATTTTTTATGCTTTGTTTTAAATATTTTAGAATTTATATTTGATTTGTGTTTTGAATATTAAATTAAATTTATGTTGTTGATTTAAAATTTAAACTTGATTTATATAAGTATTTCATTGTAACTAGTTAGAAGTTTCCTATAAATGTTGTATTATGTTTTTTTTTTTAGATTGATTCGGTTTTTATATCGGATAGACAATAGGGTTGAGTTTAAAAAATATGGTCTTTATTGATTCTTTTACTTTAACTTTTAGATACACTAATCCTTTCTTTCATTCCTGTGAAGGAACTTTGTTAATTTGATTTCACATGGTTAGTTGATTTAGTGTGTATTTATTATTGTAATAATTTTTATGATTATGATTTTTTTAAAAAATAGATTTAATAAAAATGTTTTTATTTATGATTTTAAAAAAATAGATTTAAAAATATATATCTAGTTAAAATTGTTATAAGTTGGATTTTTACATGTAAAAATAAATAGAAACTAGGTCTCCGTGAATGAAAATAAGTTATTTTAACTTCTTTAAAATCAAGATTTGAACACAATTATTCTTTTTTCCTTTTTATTACAAATATATAGTAGGTTTTTTTTTTCTTTCCTCTTTTATTAATTACAAATAATCTTGATTGATCTTTAAGAAACTTTAAACTATGTCATTGAAGTAATGGTCGCTGTGATTATGTAAAGAGCTAATACCTGATTTTACATCAAATTAAATATGCTTTTGTTAAAAAAAAAATAGATCTCATTCACTGGATTTACAGCTCCAATAAGAGGTCCGACAAATTCAATGCATCTCCATGACATTTTCAGGAAGTAATTTTGAAGAAGCTACTTTTGGTAAAATTAGCATTATTTTCATTTTTTTTTTAAATCATTGAATATGTTCTTGAGAATATGCAAGTCCGTACGAGCTGAGTCACACAACACTTTAATTAAGTGAATAAATCTAAAATGTCAACTTCTATAACATTTATAAAATTATAAACCAACAATGATTATATATATATATATATATATGTTACAATCACACTTCAAGTCGAGAAATATAATAATCATTTATTATAATTAAACTATTTGATGTTTTGGTTTTTGTTGGTGAATATGTTATTTATCAGTTAAATATAAAATAATATAAGAGATATTCAATTAACCTCTCATTACAAAAATTAAATCTTTTAAATGAAATGGAAGCAATCTCGATTATCAAGTTCAATAATTCTTAGTCTTACGTAGCCTTTCTCGAAACGGCTGAAATCTTGGTCTCATTCATCAAAACAAAACAAAAATAATAATCTAAATTAATTATTTTAATTAAGACTTCCAATATTGCATCATCAACTACCACTAATTAGTCATTCAATTCTAAATTGTCATGCTCTGAAGTTACAGTACTGGCAAACCATCCTCTCTCTCTTTTTTTCTTTTTCTTTCTGTTTTTTTTTTTTTGCCACCGCTGTCTTACGTGAATTTGATTCCAATTTTTTAAAATATTTTTTTATTTAAAATATATTAAATTAATTTTTTTATGATTTTGATATGCTCGTATAAAAATTTTAAAAAATTATTTTAATATATTTTCTATTAAAAATATCATACATCACATTATTAAATACACACTTACACTATATATATTTATACACTCATGTATACATACACATTCTATAGATTAAAAAAATTATATTTTTATTTTATTTATAGATAAATTTATATACAAATCCATATATATTTACTTTATCATAATATTTTAAAATAACATGCATATTAATTTATAATGAATTGCTTATAAAATACTTTATTCGTGTTCAATGAGATTAATAAAGATATACTTGAAAACTTTAATATTTATGTAATAAATGTTTCAAAATTTAATATGATTATGAATAAGATTTTTTAGTGTTTAGATAATAGGTAATCATGTATTTATATCAATATTTTATTTTTCAAAGCTCAAGAAATAAATGATTAGTGATAGAAAGTTTAACACATGCAAAATAATACCTTTTAGTGAAGTTCAGAAACTCTCGGGATGATAAAATTAGTAACTCTTAAGTAATGAAGTAGTGTTTCTTATTGTTTTGGTATGATAAATATTTTGACATTTAAAAGTATTAATACTTGAAGAATACAAGTTGTCAACCCTTTTATCTTTGATGGTTTTGGAGATATTTATAGTTCCTGAAACTTGTTTTTTTACAAAAGTGGAGAGGTTGAAAAATTATTTTCTTTTAATAGCATTGATAAAAGATAAATATTTCTTATACAACATCAAATGAGAGACTAATATATCCTATAAAATATTAATAAAGAATAAATATTTCTTACAAAATATTAATGGTGATTAAAATATAGTAAACTCTTATAAGATTTTTATACATATAAAGGTGTATAGAGATAAATTTATTGACAATAACATTTTATGTTACAACTCATAAAAACAAACGAAAAATGTTTTGTAAGTGAATAATGAGCCTATAATGATTGTCAAACTAATATCCATTTTAACTTTGTATGATGTCATCAACAGGTAACGGGTATAGCAACTCATCAAACTCATGATCATTTAGGCTTAATAAATAAATAAACTTAAAAATATTAGATTTGATAATTTATTAGACTTGTAGCCGTTTAAATCTATCAGATGGTTAAACTTAAGTATGTTAAATTTGACAGTTTACTGTAACAATGCTTGCTTGGACTTTGCTCTTAACTATGTTTAAGGATGTTGAGTCTAGAAGTGAGCTATAATTTTATTGAGGTTATATATCCTATCAACTCTAACTCTAAGAATATTGTTGAATTATCGCATATAAACCTTTTAGAAAAACTTAGGCTAAAATTAGATTTTAAAAAATATATTGATGCATTAACACGCATGATCCATTGAGATTGATAGCCTGAGATGAGCCAAACCCACACAATTAGCATGATGTGGATAGCAAGTTAGCAATAGATTTCACAATTATAACAACTAGCGTGGTAATTACATTTTGTTATCCAAGTTAGAGGACAAAATTTGGTAGATCCTCGAGCAATTTGAGTTATAAAACTGTTATTAGTTTAGATATTAGTGATAATCACTACAAATTATCGTAATCATAGTGTTAAGTAGAGATTGATGATGCAAGTCCAATTAATCCACGTGTATCTTACTGTCCCTCTCTTGTTAGCTTGCTTATTTAAACATGAAAATTAGCATATTTGCATGATAAAATTTACTTAAGAAATATTAATTGATTCACATTGCTACTTGGTCCTTTTAAATTATTTTCTCTCTTTCTTCTTCTTCTTCCTTCTTTTATTTTGTTTCTAATCCTTGAAGGCAGACGTTAAGTAGATATATAGTATAATATTCATTAATTATGGCCAATGAATTGATGGAAAGAAAATAATAATCCCACGTCTTGAATGAAAATAATTAATTAAGACTTGCAATAATACATCATCCAATTATTAACAACAGACTTCGATGGCTAGCATCCCACCACACCGCTAAATTTAAACAAAGGTTGTTAATTCTATTTGGATCCGTCTAGAATCGCCAATATATATCAAGCCATAATAAATTGTATGTTTCTCGTGATATTGAGATATTCTGGATTTTTTTTATCAAATTCTTGTCATGACATTTCAGTTCTATTTCATCATTTTGTTCCATGAATAGTGTTTTTTTATTTTGCATTTTTAAAAAAAATATTTTTTTTCTCTAGTTTCATACCTCATATGTTTGGTTTATTAAAAATTAAATTTTATAATTTATTATAATTTATTTTTTTTATAGTTATTTTAGTTTGATAACTCATGTTACAGATTCGGGAGATTAATTCAATTGAATCAAGTGTTTTTGTTTTTTTTAATTGATATTTTTTTTAATTTTATTATATTTTTAATTTATTTTGTATGAAATTATCATCGTCGAATAAAAATTTTATGAGTTAACTCGTGTAGATTTATGTAAAAAAAATAATTAATTTGACTCACAGTATAACACAAACTAACAATATAACAGTTCTTAAATAAAAATATTTAAATTTTAAAATTATATTTAGATATTTTATATTATTGTGTTTGAAATTTAAATGGATTAATTTAGATTTTAAAGTCTAGATTTGAGTCGATCTATGTGGTTGCCAAATCGCTTTTTATCATGTGCTTGAAAATGCCGGCTTCTTTTGATGTGGGTTTAGCTAATACTTGCAAGTTAGATGATGCTTGCTAGATTCTCTAATGATTTGTGTGCCGGATAATTATAGAATCACGTGGTAGATTAATTAAGTAAATATAGGTGATATCAAGTCGGCGAGAGTGTTGTTTGATATTAATGCCCGAAAGAGAGATTGTCTCTTGCAATTCTATGATTTCAGGCTATGCCGAGTTTGGAGAAGTCGCGAATGCTGGAGATGAAGGCTATTTCATTGACTTCGATGATGGAAGCATATGCTGATACGGATGATCTTGAAACAGCTAGGAGCTTCTTTGAGACACCGTCACGGAAGAGAGTGGATTCGTAGGATTCGATGATTTCAAGCCATGCTAGGCATGGGAAATTTGTAGAAAGTCAGGATCTTTTTTGTCTAAATGCAACCAGAAGATGCGGTCCCAGATGGCTATAACTTTGTTTCTGTTTTGTCAGCAATGTTCTAATTTAGGTGATTCAGAGTTTGAGAAATGCAAGACCCTTCTTGATTCAATGAAAAAATTCTGGGCTTACAAGTTACAAACACGTACAAGAAATCACAAACATTACACCAAAATGAAGGTGTCAACGACAAAATAGGACCATTGTTTCCCATCTTATTACCCCATACAATGGCTGTATACTCAATGCTGCTGGGAAAATTCTGCTGAGCCCTTCCAGCCACATAGCAACCTATCATTCTGGATCGTGACTATTTAACTTGTAAATCATAAGACACAGATCTAATTAGCGAATAACCTAAACCCATGAAGATAAGGGTCCAATATAAATCTTAACATCAACGGTTATGAGATCCACAAAGCACAACTTCTGGACATCCAGTCTAAACCAAATTAAAAGTCTGTTCTAAAGTAATGTTGATACTCATGCTATATGTTGCCAATAGCCTCCTCGAATCAAGCACTATCACAAAGGTATAAACTTCTCAAGTCCTCGCAAAGTTCAAGCAGTAGTAATCATGTTGAACTGGAATCTTGAGAGCTGTTGAGGAATGGTTGATATGACAGGTCCATATCTCTGCATCAAGTAAGCAGCATATTGTAAGAAGAAATACTAGAAAATCATTGATTTAAAAAGGCATACTGGAAAATCATGACTGTTTTTTCAGAAACCTGACTAAGGAAATGCGAGGAAGAAATCAGTTTTCACCATCTTACAAGCAGGAGAATAGAGGTTACTAAATGGAGGAAGGGAAAGGTGGACAAAAAAAAATCACAGGATAAAGTTTGCCTGGGTAAATCTTCATGATGCATCTTCACCAGACTAGCACATTACTTTTTATATGCATACAACTCATCAAAGCTGAAGCCTCAGTTTCTGAATTAGTTGGACCATTACCCCTTGATTCAAAAAAATTCATTTTTTACACATAAACTAGTTGAAGCAAAGAAAATATAGCATTCAAAACCATAAAAACATCTCAGACAATTGCAAAATTAGATCAAACTCTAGACTCAGTCAATGAAAAATCCACGTGATCATACCTGCACATTATCATAGAGTTCAAACAATGGCACAGCAAGCAGTTTCAAATTTTTTGGCACTGCAAAGTACTCCCTTTCAGATAAGTGAACAAGATAAAGTTTCTTGCACTCCTGCATTACCAAGTCCGGAGAAAGAAATGGATGAGCATTGCATATACAACATATGGAGAAAAAAGAAAAAAGAAAGATCCTCATAAGCTCGGAAAATTCACAGTTTGGTTACCTTAGGCTTTGTTATGTGGGGAGGGCAATATGGATACATAATGGTTTCAAAGTTCGGCCTCCACCAGGTAGCCACACATTCACCAATCTGCAAGCAAATGACATGTGGCAAAATATGCATCAGAAAATAACTCAAGAAGCATCTATGGGCACACAGAATCATGGGGACAACGCCCTCCAAGGCATTAACAATTTTTTCCAGGATAAGTTACAAGCAGAAGTTCTATCACCATGAAAAGAAGGGAAGAAAATGCAACTTATCAAAAACATACACCACAGATGCATTTTTTTTGTGCATTTTTAAATTTTTTTTTCATGAATCCAATCATATTCTCCTTAAGTTTACACCTACAGGTATCAGTTACTTAAAGTTGTCTTCATGAGTTAACACTCACAACTGAAGATAGCCCAAAAAAGTTACCTGCCAGTCTGGCACAAGAGCAGGTGAATTAGCTCCAAGCTTGCTCGTCAGCTTTCTTTTCAAACCCTCAATTTCTGTTACACAAGCCCGGGCAGAATAAAACAGAAATATCCCAAACAGTGATATAGAACGAGCTCATTCCACTACAAACATAATGAAGGGATATATCTTACGAAAGTGAAAGATAATACAAAGAGAAGAGGAAAAATATACCATTCTCTCCAGGCTTCAAACGCCCACCAGGAAGTTTGCAGAATGTGTTTCCAATTTGCAGAAGAAGTATGTGAGGATGATTGTGTTCCTGTACCTGCAAGATGATAATATATTGCACCAAGAGACAGATCATAACAATTAGAAAAAAGATGTATGGAGCTATCACAGACAAGGCCATGAGCGATTAAGGTCGATAAGTACAAGATCACAGAGAAGAAATGGCATAATATAGAAGACAAGGAAACAAGAAGTTGCTATTGCAAACAGAACAGATATTAAAGACTTAAAAGAAGACATGACACGACATAAGCATCTACATCAAAGAAATTCTTATCGATATTGGATAGAAGACATATTTCAAAAATTAAGACATTGAGCTATCCTAGAGGCAAATTATAACAGCATGACTTGCTCAACATGGTATGAATCTAACATTTATCTATAGAAATCATTCCCAAAATTTATCTTCTTTTTTTTTTCAAAAGGACCTCAAATCGTCAAAGATAAAAAGAGAAAATATATTGTTCAGTAATCAGAAAGATAGAGAGGTCATTGTGAATAAGTACCATTAACAGAAATGGCTGGACAATTCTTGTCTTCATTTCAAGTGAACCAAAGATTATGTTCTCACACTAACACTAGAAATACAATCAAACCTTTCAAACTAATAAACTACCAACACAATCAAAGATAGTAGAATTGCAAAACACAATCAAAGATTATATTCTCACGCTACTAACACTAGAGACACAGTCAAACCTTTCAAACTAACAAACTAAAAACACAATCAAAGCTAGTAGAATTGCAAAACACAATCATAAACAGCTTCATTTTACAAAATTTAACAATTATAACACATTTCAAAAAAAAAAACAAAAACTAGGTAAAAAGGAATGGAGATAAAACAAAAACATTACCAGCAAAATAGCTTCAACACTGGTCCTCATCCCCTCTTTCATATAACTGTCAATATCAAAACAAAGAATCAAACTTTCCATGTTGGGTTTTACGAAACCAATAAATCTAGGGTTTATCTAGGATTTTCTTAAGGAATTCCAAAAATTCAGTCACCAAAACTCCAAAAGAAGCAAAAAAAAAAAAAAACAAAAGGGTTGTTATCTTTTTACTTGACTTTCATGCGAGCAAGGCGATCCGCCACAGAAGTGTCTTTCTCCATCTTGGGTTCTTTAGTACCGAATGTGTAGCTCGATAAAGGGTACGTGTTCACCACCGCTGACCCTGCCCCTACCATCTCTCCCTCAGTTTATAACCCAACTTCTTCTCCCTTTATATTTCCAAAAGCTTCTAGCTTTGGGGTTTCTCTGTGAGTTGAAGCTGTGTTTCCCTCTTTGTAGATCGTTCAGCTTAGCAAACCAAAAAAAGAGAGGGCAGAGGGAGGGGAGTCATAGTATGAGACTGGAGAGTGCGATTTAAAATTTACCAAAATTAATTTTGGGGTTTGATAGTATAATAGTTTGCTAATTTCTGCTAATGGGCTCTGATTTGGGCCTGTGATTATAACTCGAAATTATTAAGGTTATAACTCCAGCTTAGCCCTGCTAGGCCCAATGTGATGGAATGGAAAGATGAAAATCACAACCCAAAAAAAGGAAATGGCAATTATTAGTCTAATTTTCCTAAAATTCAAGCAGCTTGATTCTTTTTTAACATGAAATGGATGAAGAAATAGAGTGATACTATATTATTATTTTATTTTTTATTTATGAAGGATAAAACTAATAAAAAAATTAATTAAAATAAAATATAAAAAAATAATATGAGTTGATATCGTTAACCTGTAAAAATCTCAAATTAAATTATAAGATTTAAATATCTCAAAAATATTGAAACAAGAGGATAAAAAAAAAAACTAAGTTTAAAACTAAAAATAAAATTTTTAATTTCTGCAAGGATGAAAAAGAAAAAAATCTTGATGTTATATTGTTCGTTGCTGCAGTAAATAACAAAACCTTTTAGTAAATGTTAGTACAGTGAGAATCATATTTCTTTATATTTTTATATATACCTAGAAAATTATATCGAGATAATAACTCGAATTAATCCCAAATGAGTATTATAACAAGTGAGATAGCATTGGGATAAGAGTTTTGAGAAATATTTCATGTGCTATGCGCGCAGGCTGGATGATCTCGTGGATTGCCAAGTCAACCTTGCTGTTTCTGGTCAAGCTAATGCACCAAACTACAATTTTGTTTTCAGCTAACAAGACAAGTTTTGATGTATATTTTTCAAGTTAATCTAGTAACTACTAGAATTACAAACTTCCTGTCAACGAGCGTGTTTATATATATATATATAGACATCAACAGGGTTTGAATGATAGTGACAGCGGAGCCGAAGAGTTTGTCCCTTCGTATTTTTTTTATATTTATCAATTTTGTGGTGTTTTATCTATTTTCTAGATTTACAAAATATTCAGTAGGTTGTAAAATTAATTATGACATGCGTAAATTAACCTAAATATTCACATTAATAATATAAAAAAATAATAATTTTTTTTTATTCTACTGATCCTCTCTGCACGGTGCATCTATTAACCCCATGTTTTATCTATTCCCTAAATTTGCAGTATGTATAAATTAGTTTGAATATTCATGTTAATAAAAAAAAAATATATACACGGACCTGTTAATTTTTCTTGCCACTTTAAGGTGCAATTTGTTTTGTTTTTTTTTCTAACTTCAATGTGTTCTACCTGTATTGATTTTCTGATACAATTATGTTTCTTTATATTTTTATTTTTAATACCAACGTAAAAAATAAAATTTAAATTTTAACAATAAAGAATATTATTTTAATATATTTTTAAGTATAAAATATTCTTTTAAAACAATACTAAAACACGAAGAGACAGAACATTAATGGAGAAGCTCGTGGCTGTCGCTATCAACTTATACAGAGGCAGATAGAAGCCAGCACATGAAATCGGGTTGGTGGGACGTTTCAGAAAATTCATCCACAGCTAGAAATCCAGGGCAAAACCCTTTTTTTTCTCAAGGAAAGACTCCTATTTACATGTAAAAAATAAACTAGATAATCACCCGTGTGTTGCTTGAGTGAATATAGATTAAAAAATTTCCTCGTGCATAACAAAATCAAGGTTAGAGCACCTTCCATAAGATTCTTGAAGTAAAAAATATTAATTTATAATTGTAACCCTGAAGAATAGTTTTATTTCAATTAATTTATAATTTTGTTCACAATTATCCCCTTGTGTTGCGAGAGTTATACAGGGAATATTCGAACTTACAAGCTCTTGTAATAAAGCTATCTCTCCCTCTACAGATTAGGGG
>SRLM01001330.1:0-156288 GCA_015708895.1 Populus ilicifolia | reverse complement strand
GGGGGACTCAATAAAACCTAGAAAAATGATATATCACCACCTCAAAATCAAGATAAATCGATATCTCTAAAACTCTAGAAAAGAAAGACAAACACCCAAAGGAATATATCTGCAACACGAAAGCACCCGATTTAATATAAACCCACAGAGAGAGAAGCAAGAACAAAAACAGGTGCAATTGATGTGGCCGCATAGGGAAGTATTATCCTTTCAAAGGAAAACATGCCATGCTTGCACAAGAGAAGCGAAGAAGATGACATTGGAAATCTTTTCATTGCTTGTTATTTTGCTTAGCAATCATCAGTTCTGGTGATTTGGTGCGTGAACAATGGATACTGGAGTAACCATACGACAGGAAAGCTATATCTCTTCACCAGTATACGTGGATTGAGCGGCGACCATTTGGGCTATGAGAGATGAAACTATCCGTGAAGTACAAGACAGACAGGTATATTGCACAACTCAATTCTTTGGTCACGTGACTCCTGAAACTCAATTAATATATCATGGGATGTGGCCAATCGTGGATCAAAAGAAAAAAAAAACCTAAGAGGTTAGACACAGAGTTCTCTGGTAGAAAACAATTACTGGAAAATTAAAAAAAAAAAGCACTAGAATTTGAGTAAATGTATCTGAGATGTGTCAGATATCAGTTGCATTCACAATAACCTGTTAGCTAATACAAAATGTGCCTTGTTATTCCTCCCTTTCCTCATCCATCCTATGCAAGTTGCGGTTGTTTTCAGCCAACTGCAGTTATATATTTGTGTGTGTGGAAACATTACACATACTTAATTCTCTGACCATATGTATAAAAACAAATAGCTAGGTAGACAATGGTATACCTTTGGCAGAAAACTTCTTTATTATCCAGTCCGTGTCTTCCTTATGCCTCGAAAAACTTGCAAGATCCCATCTGATCCTCCCGTTACAAGTGTGCATTGATCTTCCCCCACTTGCCTCCAGCACACACTACTAACAAACCCGCTGCCAAACCCATCTTTGCCCATGGGGCTAGACTCATGAACCCATACTGGTTCACTCCATCTCTTGTCATACACAAAAACCTTATTGTTTTCTGATCCACACCCTAACAAGCCTCCATTCCTCCACACTGATAATCCAACAAAGTTCCGATTGTTGACGTGCCCGTTGTAGGTCCGAATTAAGTTCGAATTGTCCGAATTCCATAGCTTCAAGCATCCATCAATGCTAGCAGATACTATTGTAACATTATCAAGAAATTTGATGTATGTCACGGTCTTCCTATGCCCATCAAGAACAAATACTGGGCTAGCCATCATTCGAAGATCATACCCGTATACCTTGCTGTCAGCACATCCGATGGCTACTAGTGGTCCACCAAATGGATTAAACTCCACGCAACAGACAGCACTGCGTCTCACGCTGGGTTGAACCGTAGCCACACATTCCCCATGCTCACTTCGTGTGTCCCACATTTGCATGGTTCCATCATCCGACGCGGATGCACCCATAGTCGGATCGCAATGTGAATAGTCCACACTCCAAACCCTTCGCCCGCCATGTTCATCGCGTTCAAAGATCGGTATTCTCCTCTCAAGATTATATTCCATAACCACCCCGTCGTAGTCTCCGGACCCTAGAACCCGACCGTCTGATCTGGGTTTCCATCGGAAACTACTAAGCTTTGCTGGGGTACAAATATAATAGTCGCGAGCCCGAGCATGATCTAAAAAAATAGTATCATGCACGTTTTGGCTACTACTTTCATGTGGTAACAAAGACTCGAGACTATAAATCCTTATCTTTCTTGCTATTCCGCCTGTGGCGATGATGCTATTCGTCTGGTCGAATTCGATCACCCCTAAAGCATCTGATATGGATGCAGTGTTGTTGCTGCTGCTTGATGAAACTATTGTGGAAAGACTGAAATCCCATTCACACCTTGCTCTTTCTTCCTCCTCCTCCTTCTCTATGGTTTCCTTTTGTTTTCTTGTTTCCTGGTTTTGAGATTCTTGTGTGTAGTGATGACTACAAGGATGGAATTTAGTGGAGAAGTTTTTCATTTTCCATTCAGGATATCTAGTGGAGTTGTATATTTGGAGGTTTTGTCTCTGGCTTTTGGAACAATGAAAGGCTAGCTCCATGAACTTAATAACCTAAGCTCAATGGTTGTGTATGGATAACTCGGGTCGTTGTTAGTTGGATTTTTATTTTTTTTCATTTCTCGTCTCCCTTCTATGCTGTCACTATAAAATTCTTGACTCTTTCCTCGTATAAGACATTCACTGTTGCCACGAACTACCAGCAATGCCATTCAGGGATACACGTGTCTTGATTACTACGGCTCACGTCCTCCGCCTCGGGTGAGATCAAAATTTTAAAATAAAAAAATATATATTAAAAGTATAAATAATTTTTTAACTGTGCTAAAATTGAAAATTGATTTGAATTAAATTATTTATTTTTTTAATTAAAATATAATAAAAATAAACTAATAAAAATATAATTTAATTTTTATAAAATTTCAAGATAATATTTTTTAATAAAAATTATTGAAATAATAATAGACTGAATAGATATTAATCCCTGAATAAACCTGTCACGGGACTCTATTAAATTTTAAACTAAGAGTATAATAATGTTAAATGATGATTTAAAATAAATAATTTTAAATAAAAAAAATTATATGAAAAGGTAATTATAAATAATAAAATAAGTGTAAAACAATTTTTTTAAAAATAATACGAACCAAATATAGTATAAAAAATGAAAGAAAATAGTGAAAAGCTAAATTAAAAAAACCAAAAAAATGATATTGAAAAAATAAAGATTAAAAGTGGATAAAAAATCAAAAAAATATTAAAAGGTAAAAAAATAACAATTAAAAGAATAAAGACTATAAATAATTTAAAAAAATAAATACAATAAAAATAAAAGGAATAAAATTATAAAAAAAATCAAGAAAGTATAAAGCTAGACTAAAAGTAATGGGACTTAATGAGATAAAATAAATAAATAAAATAAAATACTAAAAAAATAAAAAATAAAATAAAACAAACTTGTCACCTTTTCCAATAACGATATTAAAAAAGTTTTAGATAATATTTAAGGGTGCATTTATATTTGTGCATCTAGCTACACGGTTAAACAAGCATATTTTTAGTATTTTTATTTGGATGTTCTTTAAACTAATTGAAAAAAAAATATTAATTTAGTATTTTTAAAATGGTTTTATTTTAAATATATTGAAATTAAAAAATATATATTTTGACATAAAAAATATATTTTGAATAGCATCACAAGACATACAACTTCATTCAGCTAACAAGAAAAATCTCATCTCGAGCTGATTTTCTAAGAAAGGATATCAATATTCAAAGCCGAAGGGGAGAGAGACACACACAACACTAGATATTAAGTTCTAAATATTCTTGCAACAATGGATTATTAATTCTAGATAATTTACTGTAAGAGGTACAAGCTATATTTGAAAGATTGTTAATAGCCTCGATCATTTCCTCCCCTCTCTTCCTTCATTTCATCCGTACATCGCACGTAAATGTTTTTGTGTAAATTTCGAGATGGAAAGAGTATACCAGGATGAGGGAAAGGACAATGGAAAGATTAATACAATTGAGTTTGGATTTTCAAAGTCCTCCTCCCGTCCATACATTATTCTATGGCGACGGAGACCCTATTTACTAACCGTTATTCGAGTAGATAGGGAAGTAGAGCAGTGGTGGTTGCCTCCGTGTCTCAGATTTAAGGAAGAATTGTTGTGTGGACGCAAGCTGGTTCCTGTCCCTTCAACTACGTGGTTCCATCCAAACCTTTTGTCTCTCCCGACTCCTTTCCTTCACATAGCAAACGTCGCACGGCATGGTCCTTGTAAACTTTATCTAATCAATGAGATCCAATTGATAAAAAAGACTTCAAAAAACCTCAAGTGGGGACTCAGGCACCATTTGCGCTTGCAGCATCCTTTTTTTTTTTTTTTTCAGGGGACTCCTAGAGATATGGATAGTAAAGAGGCATTGAGTTGCATTGCGTGATACGTATTGGACCATTCATAGATATATATATATATATATAGGAACTGCCACTGACACGAAGGTTGAACAATGGCGGTCCAGATCCAATCTGTGGAATTGATGGCGAAAAACAGGTTGCTGGTTTGCTCAGCGATGCCTGTAAAAGCAAGTTCTTATCCTTTTCTCTTCGATTTGTTTTCACATGAGGTATTTGATGCAATAATAATTCTTTTTGATCCAGGGAAGATGAAGAATATGGTTGGAGGGCCACAATTCGTTCTCGATTCTCTTAAGAATCAATTTACGCCACAAAATCATATTGAAATTTGGATCTACTTATCAATTGTGTTAAAATTAAAAAAAATTAACGAGCATCCGATAAAATAAACATAGCTAGAGCAGAGTACAGTGATACAAAGGGCAGATACGCACAGATAATTCCTCTCGTGTTAAAAGTAAACATGTTTCTGGTTCATAGCTTCTGCTGGCAATATATATATATATATATATACACACCTATGTTTTACGTGGCCTAAAATATCAGGCCTAATTAACGAGGAGGCTCCAAGAATAAGCCCAAGTGATGTGACCCATCTTACTTACCTATGCTTTGGCTCATTAAGGCAAAATACACCGTGAGGATTCAAGTGGATTCACGTTCATCATCACCGACACTTTTGAAACTGTGATAGTTTTTGTTTTTAGTTTTTTAATGCAACTGCAATGAAAAACAATATTTGGTTAAATAAGTATTTTTTTATTGGATTTATAATTTTTTTTCAAATTTTAATTTTGTAAAATTTAAAAAATTCAATTCTTATTTTTTTATCTTATTTTGTACACAAAAAAATATTTTTTAATTATTTTAGTCAAATACATATTTTTTATAACCACAATTAAAATTATTTTTTATATTGTAATGGTAAAAACTATTAAAATACAAAACACACACTTTGAGCATGCGAAGGAAAAACAAGTCATATAAATAACCTGTTTGTTGGTGAGGAATTGCCATGTCTGAAAATGGGAAAAAAAAAAAAACGTGGGCTGCCTCTATCTCTTTTGTAAGACTTTTGTTATTTAAAACTTGGTTTTAAAAGAATAATTGGGAATATAGTTGTAGTTATTTTTTAAAATGATTTTTATTTTGAATTCTATTAAAATAATGTATTTTTTTATTTTTAAATTTAATAAATTAAAATAATCTAAAAACACTAAAAAAAATTAATTTAAAGTAAAGAAAAAAATAAAATAAAAATATTTTTAAAATACAAAAATAAATAGGTCTATGAATCTAGGAAACAGTAATAATTTTTGATCTCTCTCAACATCTCTCTCAATTCAAAAATTCAAGATTTGAATCGATATCTTTTCACTTATTCATTATAAATTTAAATTGCATTATTATCATAAAAATTTCATTTTAATTAAATTTAATTATTCATCATATATGAAAATCCCGCTAAGCATTCATTGATGAATAGTTAAAGTACCTAGCTCATAATTAATAGATTCATGGATGTAATTCTTGCTGAATGCACAACCCTCCAATAAATCTTTTGAAAATAGCTTTTCTTTTTTAATGGAATACCAACATCCATGCATGGTGAATTGATATGGTATATTTATATCATAAAATATGAACAGTAACAACTTGCAAATTACAATGAGATCTCTACGTTTGAATTGCCAAGAAGGAAAGGGTGCATGCCCTTGCAGTCTAATTTTTACCCTACCCCACTCTCTCACATGTATCTTGGGAGTAGAATAATAATAATTATTTTAAAGTATTTTTTATTTAAAATAATAATTTTTAACATTAATAAATAAAATAATATAAAAAAATAAAAAATTAATTTTATTTTTTTCTTAAAATTTAAAAATACATCATTTAAAACGATTTTCGAATCGTCCCTTTGTTACGTCGACCGGGATAGTTATAGCTGTGAAAATAAAAATAGAGACGATCGAAACGTAGAAATCTCATTGTCTTTTGGTTATAAAAATACATGGCGGCATTTATTTTTAATATTTTAAAATTATTTTATTTTTTAAATTAATATTTTTTAATATTTTCAAACTATTTTAATACAATAATATTAAAAATATTTTTTTATAAAAATATTATTTTAATATATTAAAAAAATATTTTAAAAACCACATTCATCTTACACCCTCACATAAATTCACCTGGAAAAGCCTGGGCAAGCCCTGTTTTTTTTTTTTTTTTAAAAAAAAATTAAAAAACCGTTGCCGTTTTGAATAAGGGGTAAAAATCCCTTACTTTACAAAACAGCAGCCACACGGAGAGGACAAA
The DNA here is from genome assembly GCA_015708895.1 of Populus ilicifolia. Classification (NCBI taxonomy): domain Eukaryota; kingdom Viridiplantae; phylum Streptophyta; class Magnoliopsida; order Malpighiales; family Salicaceae; genus Populus; species Populus ilicifolia. The sequence continues at coordinate 149,955 of SRLM01001330.1, read as the reverse complement.
AGAAATCTCCTATTCCCGGCTCCCCTCCCCCTCCCTTCAAATTCGGGTTTCTTCTTCCTAATCCACTCGCAGAAGAGTACTGACATTCAATCCAAGCTTAGACTACACTCAATTTCAGGCAAGTTAGTCATGGCCATGGCTCTTGTTTTTGTTTTTTGTTGCTTTGCAGTTTGTTGATCTAGTTTCCTTGCATTGAACTGTCTTGATTTGTTTGTTTATGCACGCTTGAATCTGTCACAATAACATCAAGTAAAGTCCATTCAGGATTATAATTTGTTGATGCATGCATTAATTCCTGAAGTGGTGATGCAAGGCAATTATACTAATAGCACGAATGATGAAAGAAACAACCTGCACGTAGTTGAGCTCTGATATGCTCTGCGTGAAAATTCGTCAGTAAGAGCAAAAGCATTACTGGCAATAAATTCGACATATTTGTTGATGAAAAAGCCGGTAAAAGTCAAGTCCAATAGCTTCTTTGGTACCAAGGCGTTGCACCTCGATATCAACAATCTGTCCGGAATGCCTTCGGTACCAAGGCGCTGCACCTCGGCATCAACAATCTGCCGGGAATGCGTAAGTTGAGCTTTGTAAACTTGGCCCAAACTGGCAGTTGTAATTGGAGGAGAAATAGAAGAAAAAATGGAGTCGACTGGGGACCCGACTATCTTTCAATGCACGAAAGTGCTTCGGTGTCTGGGAATGTAGGCTAAGCACCCTGTTTTTCCTTACGACTTTTACTGGTGTGTTTCCTTTCTTTAATTAGTAAGAGGTTGCTAAAGTGCGATTTTATCAATTTCTTGGTTGCATAAGATTCTTTTAATCATATTTTAGAATGCTCGGAGATCAAATTCACCCTGTTCATCAACTGCTTGATGATATTTTTTGGCATGCGGTTTTGTTCTACCTATCGGCTTGTATATTTGTTCGATAGGTTGGCTGTGTTCTGATTTGAGCTGCTTCCCTTGCACCCAATCTGGTGCCATTTTCTTTGGCTCCTTTGATCTGTTTACTAGGCTGCTAGAAACTGAAAAATAAACTGTTGGTATTCCACGTGTTTTGACGATTGATCATTAGTGATTAGAAGCTGTAGGTGGTTCCAGTTGGTAAGTTCTTGATTTTGAATTTGAGTAATTAAGCTGTATTTAAGCTTAATTGGTTGTTAATAATATATAATTAGTGATGTTAGGGGTTTTCATGTTGATAAACTTTAGGTCTTTTGGGTTGTAGTCAGTTGGTATTGCTGTTGTGGCTAAAGCTAGGTTTTTTTGGTGGAAAATTAGGAAATTATATTATTTTTAATTGAAATTAAAGGGAATTTAATTAAGTTTGGGGTTTTTTTGGGTCTTAGTTAGTATTTTGATTGCAAATAAAATTGGATGAAAATTAAGGTCTTTTTTTTTGAGAGATGACTATGTCCTCTGATTTGTGTTAGCTGAAAGTTCTTATTTTTGTTGTTGTTATTAGTGTGTGTTCTTTTGCTAGTGCTTATATAGAGTCATGTTCCTTGTTTTGGATGCCCAACAGATCACAAAAACATCGCACTCAAATCTGGTTGGTGAAGTGTGAATTTTTTATTATATTGTGCAATCCCCTTTCTTTCAATTATTATTATTACTGCGTGGGTTGAGAACATTTAGTATTGAAAAATTTGGTTAGGCCTGACCCTAGAGAGCTACTTAGATTGTGGCCACCAAGGTTGGGTGCTCAATATGGGTGGCTGGAGGTTTAAGCTTAATCATCCTTCAGTTCCAGAATTTTCATGCAAGGGCATTTGCAGTCCCAGGCTGTAGTTGACTCTCATTTGAGCTATTTGTTTGACATCTCATCAAAATTGACTTCTGGTATCAGGAGATGTAAATTGGGTTTGGAGCATGAATAATGCAGACTTGAACAGTGTGGCAAACTCATGAGTTCTTTGGTGACATGTTTGTTGATTGTTGAGTTTGTATAGGGATGGGATTGTGGGCGATCGACTAGAGAGGGTTCATAAGGACAAAAGGTGGCAGTTTGGCTTTGTTTCTTTATTAAACGATTCTGTTTTAATCTGATACAAATTCTCTGAGGTGTTGCAATGACATGATAGATATTAAGTAGGTTCACACAAAATGCAGAAATTCAGCAGCTTAATCAAGTCTCCTACTCGTTTGAATCTGTTTGTTGGGTTTACTTTTGTTTAATTTTTGCCTGTTTTAATTTGTGGTTTGAGTAAGGGGATGGTGAGTTGGATTTCTGTGGAGGCAGTGATTTTCTCTTGCCTGGACTAACTTAGATTCCCTTTCTTCCTTTTTATGCCCAACTTATTCAGCTTTGTTAAATCCCAACTTGCAGGAGACAGTCACCCAACAATCTCGGGTGAAAAGGCCAGTATACCTTGATTGTGGCATGCCATGCTTTGTTCATGGCACATTAGATTAATGAATTATCCAGCTTGAATAAGAAATTGTCATAATTTCTCTCTATCCTAAAATTATTACAAATCCTAGTTTTCCAATTGCGGGAAAACCTCCCTGTTGATTTAGGACTCAGGAACCAGAAACAAAAAGCAGTAGATGAAAGAGTCAGGCGAAAGGGAGAATGAATCAATTGCTCATGGTGGACCTATATACGTTCCCAATTTGGTGGGTCCTCTCACTACAGTTCCTGACTTCCAAGCTGCTCTTCTCAGTGAGCTTCAGGTTTGTATTATTTATTTTGTCACACTTCCTTTTATGCTCCATTACGGATCATTAACAACTCCCTGTTTAATTATATAAGTTATTTGTAACATCCAATTATTGCAGAATTTGCAGTCGGAACTGTCTTTGGATTCTTCAGAACTCTGTGATGACATTGATCTTTCGTATGTTGTCCTCTATCATCTACTTTATTGATTAAAACTCGATGATGTTCTATTTTCTTAATGTTTTGTTGGCTTTTCTTCACTAAACTTTGATTGCACAAATTGAATTGGTGTATGCAGGGTTGATGAGCTTAAAATTTTTAGCGAGGAAGAATTGGTAGATATGGCCTTGAAAGAAGCTTTTAAGGTATGCTGCTTTTTATCTCTTTCTCCCCTCTTCTAATATCAATCTATTAATTTATGAGAAAATCAAACTTTTTTTTACTACTAATTTGGTTTGATAATTTGAAAATGAGCACTGCAACAGGATGGTGAGAATACTGGAAGTTCCCCAGAGCCCTTTGTAGAACACTCAAATGCAAGGTTAGTGTAGGCATTTGTTCTTCTCATTCTTGTTTTCTTAATCAAGCATCCCTTTTTCACACGTGTGCAATATAAAAATTTCATTGCTTTAGGTTCCTATTATCCATATTTACGTCCCATCAGGTTTATTATGGTACTGTTGAGATCAAATACCCATAAGTTGCAAGTTATGCATGCATCTATGTTCATTTACTGCGTAAATTAGTACTTGCTTTCACGCATCACTTAAAGAGAGAGAGGAAGAAAACAGGAAATGGATGAAAAATCTGTGTTGGCCGTGTTTTTTTCCCATGTGCTAATGGGGAGTTAATTCTCATGAAAATATATGGAATTGGGACTCTCAAGGTACAAGTGATTTTCATTTAGTGTGGCCAGGCTAAAAAAATCTTGCTGTCCATTTACAAGAACATGTCTATCAAAAGCAATTGGTTATATTTCATGTTTTACCTTGGATGAATGTTAGAAAAGTTGCTATTTTCACAACATCATGGGATGTTATCTTTGTATTTGATGAATTGCTGCTGTGCTTATTGGTGATAGACAATCGCCCTGCTGCAAACAAGAATAGTTGCACTAAGGCAATGTTGGAACATGTTTGTTGTCAATGGCCAACCTCTTCTAGTTTGGGATTGGGTTCAGTTTGATCGAGTTTAATCAAATTCTGTTTGCATTCTTCTGCTTTCCTCTTCTCCATGTATGAATCATAGGAATGTTAGGAAATATTGACCTGCCATTTGTTAAGCAAACATCTTTGAATTTTTTTTCTTTATTATTAAATCAGTTGAGTTTTTGTTTTCAGAAGAGAAGACGACCTTAGAATGTGCAGCAATAAAGATTCATGCTCACAAAGCTCTAGAAGAAGAAGGGACACTTCAGCTCCTCTGGAATTGTCAAATGGATCTCACTCTAGCACCAGTTGTAATAGAGCTACTATTAATAGCAACAATTCAAAGAATGGAAAGAGAAGAAAGTCCAATAAGCATGATGTTAATGTATGTCACACTCTCCTGTTCTATTGTATCTATGTTTTACATCCCTGCTTGCGGCTAATGTGTTTTTTCTCTGTTTAGACAATACCTAGGTTGGTGCACAATATCACCTTGAAATTTGAAAAAAAATTAAACATCAGGCCTTGACAATTCAGATCCTTTTCTTTTCCTCGTCTTAAGTACTTGTTCTTATTAATGCTTCTGTCTGCTACTAAAAATATATAATCTTATTTCTCTGATACTTGTTAGTTGCTTTGAGATTACACTTTCTTAGTAAAATCACACATAAGATTGAAAGAAACATGTTAAAAATGTGCTAGTAATTTTCACATGCTCTCTTGTTTGGAACTAATTAGGTGAATTTAGTTAGATTAATGAAAGATGCACACAATTATTTACTCGTTAACTGTATGAACAAAGATTAATTTTTGGTTTAATAATTTTAAATTTCCCTCATCTTACAGGAACTAGTCATGCATTCTTATTCTATTATTTTATTTTTCTTCATGGCCAGGAGAGTTACCTAATGAAGGTGGATGATCTGGTAAAAATAAAACAAAAACAGGATCAAGACAAAGCAATGACTCGTCTGCATTCCTTCAAGTATGTTTTTGGAGATATGTTTGCTTTTTTCAACAATTGATGCTTTTCTTATTTTGCAATTATTATCATGCTTTTCATAACTTGCACTTATTATTACATTTATTTTTGTCTCCTGTAGTTGCAAGATCAATTACAGTGGCATTACTTCTTTAAATAGAACCAAAACAATGCAATCTCTCAGATCTACAAATTTTGGAAAAAAGGTTCTCTTTAGAAGCGCCTATTTTGATTTTTATTGCATTTCCTCTCTAAATATGCACTGCTCATGGTGCATGCCCCTATTCTGCTTGATTTAATATTGTACAATATGGTAAAGTTGACTTCGTTCAATTACACAACAGCCGAAGTCCTCAGACCTTCAAGAACACATAGCTGTGATGCTTCCAGAGGTTGTTATTTGTGTTGAGATTTACCACTGCATTCGTAAATGGCTTAAGGTATAACTTTGGCACTTGTTTTTCCCTCAAATTCTAACCTGGTTGACATTTGCTTTTAACATTTTTATTGATATATTTCTTGTTCTGCATGGTGAACTGGTTTTGTTAGATTTATTTGGTTTTGCTACAACTTCTTTTATTCTCGTAATTCATGTTCTTCTAGGCCTTTATTCTTCCCTTATCCATTTCCTTCATTGATGTCATATTTTGTTGCAGACTCAAGAGTTCTTGGTTCTAGGACGACAAACCTTGACTGAAATGAGGGACAAGATTTATTGCTTGACAGACCAGATGATGCAGAAGGCAGGGCAGCATGATCCTTCAGGATATTTTCTTGTAGAAGTATGAACCTCTACTCATTCTAGTTTGATTTTATTAAAAAGAAAGTTTTTCACTATATCTAATGATACACTGCATTTATGTAGGATGTATTTTGCAATGATTTGAGAGATACATCTGCTATAGATTATAGTGAACCTATAATTGATTGGCTTAGAAACAAAAAAGCTGATGCTTTTAGAAAGTGGGAGTGTATCATAAGTGGTGACTTGCAACAAAAGCAGAAAGCAGTTTTAGGAGAATCAACCAGTCCTTGTTTGCCTCAATTTAGACGCTGCGACATGCAGAACACACGATTTTGTGACTTGAGATTTCGTCTTGGTGCAGGATATCTTTACTGTCACCAGGTAGATTTTTTTTCTGCATATGTTGCTCTGCTGGGATCATGAACGTGCAAGTTTTATCTTTTTAATTCTATATTTACCTTTGTATGCTTACATTTGCACCTATCATTTTCTTTGCTAAAATTCTCAAGTTCCATTAGGGGTTGTGTGATTTCCATTACATATTTTGCTTGAGCTATGGGTGGTACTGCGTGTATTTGTTAAGAGTTTCATGCAGACATCATCATGATATTCAACTTTTTGTCTGTCTTGGACAGGGGGGTTGTAAGCATACAATTATATTCAGAGACATGAGATTGATTCATCCTGATGATTTACAAAATCGCTTAGCGTATCCTATAGTCAGTTTTCAAATAAAGTTTCGTACCCAGAAATGCATGATATGCAAGGTTTATAGAGCTGTGAAGGTGACTGTGGATGACAAGTGGGCCCCAGACAACCCCTGCTATTTCTGCAATGATTGCTACTATCTTCTTCACCACTCTGAGAATGGCTCTCTACTGTACAGTGGGTTCTCAGCATATGATTATGCCCATGATTAATTACTCAAGTTGAGGTCTATGCTTCTGATTGCTTAAGTTGCAGAGTTGTGGCAGCGACACCCAGAGCATGCAACTGCAGTGACAAGTGCATGATCTTGTAAAGCTGAAGTCTATCATTATTAACTTGGAAGATGGAATGCTCTCTTTACTGAAAGCGTTAACAAAACTGAACGTTTTGCTGGCTGCTTGATATCCGCGCTGGGTGCGTTAATCTTCCAAAGTTTCCATGCCTTTTGCAGCTCAAGTTTGCTAGGGGTGGCAATCACAACTTCAAAGTAAGAAAGCAAGATTGTGCAGATTAAACCGCAGCTGTAAATTTTATAAAACATGATGGGTGTGTTGATCCCTTAAATTTTGAATTTTTTTTTTTGGTTTAAAATGAAAATTTATTTTATGTTTTTATATTGTTTTGTTTTTGTTGTGTTAATATCAAAAATAATTTTTTAAAAATAAATTTTTTTATTTTAATATATTTTTAAATAAAAAATATTTTGAACTATTATTATTATTATTATTATTATTATTATTATTATTATTGTTACAAACTCAAAATATAAATAAAAGATTCTCAAAATCGGTTCTTCAGAAAATTATATATTATATTTTGTACAATTCTTGGAAAATTTTTTTTTATACAACCTCATATTCACGGTTCACATCTAAGAGTAAATTACAAGATTTTTGTTTTATGAATGCAGTGATTTGGGTAAAAGGGAGACTTGGATTATCTTGATTTGTAGTTTCACCATGACCATGTATGTTTGACATTGTATCCAACTGGATCCAGTAATGGTCAGTCCAACCTTTTTCTGGTTCATGAACTGTTATGTGTAACAGTGGTCGGAAAATGGAAAATAGGACCGGATATTTCAACATCGAGTCATGAAATGGAAAATCAAGCCCGGTTCTACTGAAAGCAACTGTTTTCCGGTTCTTACCCAACGCGCATAATAATTTCCCTCAGTTGTGATCCTTAGCAGGCCCAAGTTCAATACAAAGAGAGATTCTGTTTTCGTTCTGCCATCAGATCAGAATGTCTGAAACATAGAGAAACTTCATTGTTTCTAGCCGTCGATTATCTAGGAAGAGACACAACCAAAAGCGCGCCAATTCAACGAAAAAATCACTCCACCTCCTCCTCCATCACAACCTCCACCACCATGGGCAAACAAAAACAACAAATAATTTCCCGTTTTTTCGCTCCCAAATCCAAACCCACCACCACTAGTCCACCACCATCACCACCACAAACAGCCCCTTCATCTTCCTCCTCTCCAAAAATCACAACAACAGTCGCCTTCTCTCCATCAAAACGCAATCTTCTTTCCACTCGCATAACTTCCACACCAAAAAGACCTAAACTTTCACCTCACACACAAAACCCGCTTCCCTCTTTACACAAAAAATTTGTTGATAAACTCTTACAACCTCAAACCCCTCAAACCTCACAACCTCAAAACACTCAAAAGTTCACTCCTCTAGAACAACAAGTAGTTGACTTGAAACAAAGGTACCCCGATGTTCTTTTAATGATTGAAGTTGGTTACAAGTTTCGATTTTTCGGTGAAGACGCCGAGATTGCTGCTAGAGTTTTAGGTATTTATGCACATAAAGATCATAACTTTATGACCGCTTCTGTTCCAACTTTCCGATTAAATGTCCATGTGAGAAGGTTAGTCAGTGAAGGCTATAAAGTTGGGGTTGTTAAACAGACTGAGACTGCGGCTATTAAGGCACATGGAGAGAATAAAAGTGGGCCATTTTGTAGAGGTTTATCGGCATTGTATACGAAAGCTACCTTGGAGGCTGCGGAGAACGTGGGAGGGGGAGAGGAGGAGTGTGGTGGTGAGAGTAATTATTTGTGTTGTGTAGTGGAGAAGGTTTTGGACTGTGGGATTGAGGGTGGGGTTTTTGATGTGAGAGTTGGTGTTGTTGCGGTTGAGATTTCCACAGGGGATGTTGTTTATGGAGAGTTTAATGACGGGTTTATGAGGAGTGGGCTGGAAGCTTTTGTTTTGAGCCTGGCTCCTGCTGAATTGCTTCTTGGTGATCCACTTTCGAAACAAACGGAGAAGGTAGTTTTCAGTTGTGTTAGAATTAGAATGTGTTGTATGCAACAACTGGAGAAAAGTATAAGAAAAGATGTTCTCTTTCAATTTCGAAATGTGAGATGATTATGCAATTCTTGAATTTGCTGTCGAATGTGATGCATGATCTGTTGCTTTAGCTGCATATAATGAGGACTCAGGCCAACTGTTTGTTAAAACTAAACATGGAAAAGATTTTTTCCATATATCAAAATTTCATAAATCTATTGCAATAAAAATAAAGCAGTCTGATAGCATGGGCCTGTTTATTATCAGTTGCTACTGGCATATTCTGGACCTTCCTCAAATGTTCGTGTGGAGCGTGTCTCGCGAGATTGTTTCAGTGATGGTGGTGCACTTGCTGATGTGATGTCTTTATATGAGAATATGATTGAAGATTATCTAGGAGACAATGAAAAGCAAATGAAAGAGGCCAAAGAACAGGGGTCTTGTCACCTAGCAATTGAGGTTTGATATTTCTTCATTTTTTAAATGCGGAGTAGGAATATATTTGTCTATACTTAACCAATGTTATCTTCTTGAGCTTCTTTTTTGGGTCATGAAGGGAGTAATAAAAATGCCTGATTTGGCTGTGGAAGCATTGGCCTTAACTGTTCGCCACCTGAAACAATTTGGATTTGATAGAATGTTATGCCTTGGAGCATCTTTTCGGCCCTTCTCAAGCAACATGGAGATGAATCTTTCAGCCAATACACTCCAGCAATTAGAGGTAATTAATATGCTGAGAAACTATGAAAGTGTTGGTTTGCTGAACTGCAAGTGGTTGTCAATGAAGATCCACGGCACACTTTTTCTAGTGACCCTCCTTCCAGGATTTTGTTATCAACTAATGGCATATGGCGGGGAGGGTTTGAGAAATAAAACTTGCTCCCTCCTTCAAATAATTTTATCTGTTTTGCTCTTAAGGTTGAAACACGTTCAAGATCCTGGAAAAGGGTGCACTGGGGATCAATTTTTATCATGTGATTTTCTTCCAGGATTCCATCCTTTTTAGTGTCTGAAAAGGACAATGTTGTGGAACTTCCTTGTAGTTTTTAGGAACTTGACTACATTCTTGTAAATTCAGTTTGCAGTTTTTTGTAAAACTAACACATAAACAGTCTATCATAATAAATGGAACCTCGATCATTTTTTAAGTTCAGATTTTGCTCATTCAAGTCTTTCTTATTCTCTGTTTAGACTTTGTTTGTGCTAAAAAGATGGAGGTGTCACCATGTTCAGGTTTTGAGAAATAACTCAGATGGGTCTGAGTCTGGTTCCTTGCTGCATATCATGAATCATACTCTTACAATATATGGTTCAAGGCTACTCAGACATTGGGTATGGGCTGTTCTTAATTTGATATATAATTTCAACTATGGTTATAGCTACTATGCAATTTTTGAGTTTGATTCTCGATGCAGGTGACTCACCCTTTATGTGATAGAAACATGATATCCGCTCGTCTTGATGCTGTTTCTGAGATTGCAGAATGCATGGGATCATATAAAGCTTCTCAGCGTGTAAGCGAACTTGATGAGGATGATTCTGAAGTAGCAATTGTACAACCTGACTTGTATTATCTGCTTTCTGCTGTTTTGACTGTCTTGGGAAGATCACCTGATATTGAACGTGGAATAACAAGAATTTTCCATCGGACTGCAACTGCATCTGAAGTAACTATTGACACATCACTTGTCATATATGCTCTTATTTATACAATAATTTGTGACTGGTTTCTGCTTATGTTCTTAATTATGTACTTTACTTATCTTTCTTCATTCTCTTCTCCCATTGCTGTGCTTGTGTGGCTATGGGTGACCAAGTAGCACTAGCTGCATCTCAGATATTCTTGCGAGTGTAGTTTTTGATCTAACAATTGTTTGTACCGATTTTTCAGGCTTACTGCTTTGCTGCTAACAGATTTAAATGACTGAATGACAGTTTATTGCAGTTCTTCAAGCTATATTAGCTGCTGGAAAACAACTTAAGCGACTTTGCATTCAAGAGGAGCATAATTATGACGGAGTGGGATCAAAGACTGTGAAGTCAGTTCTTTTGAAAAGATTGATTTTGGCTGCTTCTTCCTCAAGTGTAGTTGGTAATGCTGCAAAACTATTGTCTACTCTGAACAAAGAAGCAGCTGAACAAGGTGACCTGACAAACTTGATCATTATTTCTGATGAACAATTTCCAGAGGTTTGTACTTTTTTCTGAAGTTCTTCACCTTCTGAATTTCATCACTATTGGGATTTATTTAGGCTGATATAAAATTTAAAATTCTTTCTGAATCTGACTCTTCATCCACAGGTTGCAAGAGCTCGGGAAGCTGTTCAATTTGCAAAGGAGAAATTGGATTCTTTAATTGGTTTGTATCGCAAGCAACTTCAGATGCGCAACTTGGAATTCATGAGTGTGTCTGGAACCACACATCTGATAGAGGTAGCCCGGTCAATATATTCTGGGAATAAAGAAATGTATTTTATTTTGTTAAAGAAATGCAATATTTACATTTATATACGCCAAATTAGATTTCTATTAGTATGGAGCTCTGGGGTTTTATTGGCAGTAACTTCCTGTTCTTAAATTGACCTCTTATTATGTAAAATTGAGAGTAATTGTTTTGGGCTGTATGGTTGGCAGGCACCCATGGCCCTTTTTCCAGTTGCAGAATGTATTTTTCAGAAGTCAACAACTTGACTGCTTATGTTATCTTATCTACAATATTTTTGTTAGCTGGCTAAGTTGATCTAGTTTTAACTGCAGTTGCCCTTGGATTTCAAAGTTCCATTAAATTGGGTCAAGGTAAACAGTACCAAGAAAATGATTCGGTATCACCCGCCTGAAGTTTTGACTGCCTTAGACCAGTTATTACTCGCTAACGAGGAGCTCATGATTGTCTCCCGAGCTGCCTGGGATAGCTTTCTAAGGGGTTTTGGTATATATTATGCTGAGTTCCGAGGTGCTGTTCAAGCTCTTGCCACTTTGGATTGTTTGTTCTCGTTTGCTACTCTTTTGAAAAATAAGGTACATCCTTGAAGAATCAAAGAGATTGCTTCAATTTCTGATTAGTTTGAAGCTGTGTGATTTTTTTTTTGTTTTGCAGAATTATGTCCGGCCCATGTTTGTGGATGACAGTGAACCTCTTCAGATAAACATTTGCTCTGGTCGCCATCCTGTATGTATTTTCTTGCAAAATCTATTTAATATTCTATGTCTTGAATTTATGAAGTCCAATATTTTGCTTGTTGAACTTAATCTGTTGTGTGTATTAGATGATAGCTTAAAATTATTGGGAGCTACTTGCTGATTATTTACCTATGTTAACCAGGTCTTGGAGACAATTTTACAAGACAATTTTGTCCCGAATGACACAAACTTGTGTGCAGATAAAGAGTATTGCCAGATTGTTACTGGACCCAATATGGGAGGAAAAAGTTGCTACATTCGCCAAGTTGCTCTTATTGCCTTGATGGCTCAGGTAGAATTGCACTCTCCTACATTCTTTTCTTATCTGTAAGGTGTTAGGGTGGCTGGATGCTTCCTGATTGCTATGCACATTCAGTTGTATTCTTTGCTGAGCTCTTGCTAGTACTTTCATTTGTATTTTCTGGATACCTCTGTTAACTCCATCATTTTAGAACTTCATAATTAATTAATATGCATCCTTGTCTTTCATGAAACCCTGAAGTTTCTGATTGCTAAATTGTTGAAGCCACCTTTTCCTCTTTCTTGCTTTTGTTGGACAAAATGAAACTCGCATGACCATTCATTCAAAGGTGCCCTCTGATCCCCCTAGGTTGGTTCCTTTGTACCAGCATTGTCAGCAAAACTACATGTGTTAGATGGCATCTACACCCGAATGGGGGCTTCTGACAGTATTCAACAAGGGAGAAGTACCTTTCTAGAAGAGCTCAGTGAGGCTTCTCATATACTCCACAAATGCACAGCGCAGTCACTGGTCATCATTGATGAACTTGGTAGAGGCACAAGCACATATGATGGTGAAGCTATTGCTTATGCTACATTATACCATCTACTGGATCAGAAAAGATGCATGGTCTTATTTGTAACCCACTACCCTAAAATTGCTGAGATTAAAACTGAATTTCCAGGCTCTGCGGGGGCATACCATGTTTCATATTTGACCTCAGATAAAAGCGAGGGTGCCATTGGGTCAACATGTGATACTGAAGATGTCACTTACCTTTATAAGCTGGTGCCCGGTGTTTCAGAGAAGAGTTTTGGATTTAAGGTTGCTCAACTTGCTGAGGTATTCTCTCTCTCTAACTCATGCCCACACACACATGGAACCTGGTGTAAACTGAAAGGGAAAATTTCTTGGTAGTTCTAGTTGAACTTATAAACTGCAAGTTCTATGATGAAAAAAAGGGTAGTTTCTTTGAAATTTGAGATTTTGGTTTTTTCAGTTAGTCACTTTTTATGATTCTGATGTTAATGTGACTTGGGTACTCTTCTTTCCAATGCAGCTACCTCCATCATGTATCAGAAGGGCCACTATCATGGCTGCAAGGCTGGAAGCTGTGTTAAGCAGAGGATTGGGAAATGAACAGTTGCTGGAAACTCTGCCAGTTCAGCAACAAGAAGAAGCACAGGAGAATATGTTTAGATCTAATGTCGGAATCGAGAAGTCTGAAGACTCAACCGTTGCTTACAGGGAATTCTTTTCAAACTTAAATTCTGCAATGTTTGATGATGATGTTGCAAGAAGCTCCCAGTTTTTGGAGAAAGCGAGGAGCATCGCAAAGGAATTCTTAGCGAAGTAAAGATGGAATTAGCTAACCTCAGTTTTTTTTTTCCCTCTCCCTTTCTCCATTCTTGAGAACACAACCTCATTTGCCAGTTTGTACCAGATTCCAGGACTCCACCCTGTTCCCTGTTCCTGGCAATGGCATTGTTTCTTGAAATTTTCACCTTGGTTAATTGCGGTTGCATTGATAACCAGATAATGCGGTTACACGTGATGCTGCAATCAGCGTTGGCTTGTGGTTTTCTTGATAAATTGTAGATTCTGAGAGCCAGATAGCATGTACAGTTTGTGATGCGGCAATTATTTGGTGATGGCTGCAGAGTTGAAACTGTGAATTTCTTGCGTTGTGTAAAAGGAATTTTGTATATTTTGATAGTCTACGTGTTTCTAACGAAAATTGAAAGTGCAACCACATTGGTCATATCGCCTGCGGCTTGTCCATCTCATATTTTTGAAAACCAGAGGTTTTGGTTAATACACTAGCATTAACTCTCAAGTAGTGTTTGCTAAGAGGGATGAAGAGGGAGAAGGATGGATGGGTTTAAGTAATGGCTAACTCAGAAGAGAGAAGGATGACAGGTAATTCATTCAAATTTGAGAGTATTGAAAATTACGAAGGAGGGATATGATAAGAGTTGTTCTATTCAAATCAGAAGGATTGAAAATTACAAATGAAGGATTGAAAGGACCTTTCACTAGGTTTCCATTATCAGCTCTTGTCAAATTGAGTGAACATCCAATCTTTCATTTTCTGTTCCTCCATTTGTTCTTCGTAGAGATGAAAAGAATACCAAAGGAAATCACATTCTTCATAATGGAATGGAAGTCCTTCCTAACAGTACCTTTGCAGTACCTTGCTTATTCCCAGTGGCAAACCAAAGAACTTGAGGCCGGCCCGTTTGAAGCTGGTCACAGCACCTCAATCTTAGGCTCTTGCAATGACTTGATTTGCATTCTAAAATCTGACGGCCGCAGGAGAGGCAGGTACTTCACCCTGTGGAACAAGTCAATAAATAGAGAAAAAAGCCCAAGGGTTGCACCTATTAAGGTTGCAGGGAATCCACTATCATCCTTGAAGTGAACATGCATTCGGACATGATTCAATCAACGATGCCTACAAGGTTTTGAGAATTGTAAAATGTTTCAGGGTTATATCATTGAAGTAGTTTATAGCTTGAAGATTAATCATGGAGAGCAATTGTTCCAACTAGCCAGAATCCCCGAAGACATGTGCTGTTTATAATGCTTTTCCTTGGTTGTTCATCATGAAGCATGAAAAAAAACGGTAGTATTTGATATTCAAAGGCAGAGTTTGCACAACGCCATTGCCAAACTTAGGGGATCCTGGTCATTCCTATTGGAGAGCAGGTGTCTTGAGACAATGCCTTTGCTCAGCTTCTTCTCGTCAAAGTAACTTTGACATATGGAATGGAGGATTCATGGGTCAAAATGCTTTCAATCATGTGGTTTTTTTCTTCAGAAGACTACATAAATATAAATCCGATGCCTTTAGCAACATGTTCACAAAGGAGAAAGATGATCATGACAAGGATGTCTTGGACTTGCTCTATGATAACAAACTTGTACGGTATAATCAGAAGAGGGGAAAGTATGAACTTGTTAGAATTCCTTGTCGTCTAAGAGAATCAAAACTTGCAAGCCTTGTACCCAAGCGAAATGAATGACAGGAAGCAGGGATGAATAGCCTGTAAGATTAAAACCCCTTTAGGTCTTTAACTATTATTTTTATTCTTTTGATTTATGCATACAAGGGCATGTCCGCTCATCAAACAAAGAAAAAAAAAAGCATGGCATCTCACATTGTCTTAATTATAAGACATAATTAAACGGTCCCTCTTACCAGGAAGCTTCTTCAAAGGTACCAATGGATGCAAGTGGATAAAATGGTGAAGCAAGTCATAAACTTCTTCTGCTCTGGCCTTCAGAACAGCACATCAGTTATTCGAAATTTAGATTGCATTGATCACAGTGGTAGCGAAACTCCTATCCAAGCTCTAAACCACAGGAAATGCTAACAAAGTGTTCGTCTTCGCTGCTAGGACTTACTCTTAAGATAACAGGGTGTGGATGGTAGGGATTTTGAAACGTTCATAGCAACTCTGCACAAAAAAGACGCAGCTTGAAGCCGCATGACTTGCAATCACACTCGTACTTGTCATACATAAGATTATGATCCCAAACTCAGGAGCATGCATCACAGATGAAACTGAAGTCTCTTCGGAACCTCAAAGGATGTTTGTGGCTGAAATTGTTGATCTCTAAATATCCGAACTTCCCCTTCCAGCGAAAGATTAGAGTGATCACCACAACACATGGGTGGAAAAAGCTTCATGAATACATTTGATTTATGCTTTGTTTCGTCATATATATACACTTTAGACTGCGGTAAGAACCAATTCTTGGAGTATTCTCCATCTCGAAACACCTTACAGTGAAGCTTACGGCCATGGTTTTGAGAGAAGATTAGCGATACAATCTCAGTATTTCAAAGTTCTGTCTCTCTTGATGGTCTTGCAAGGTGAGAGCTAGGCAGCTAGCCCTGTTAAACCTTCATTTACATTGACAGCTACTTTATTTGTTTATCTTCTTTCCATATCAACTTCGATAAAGAGGCAACCTTTTCTAATTTTTTCTTCTGATTTTTTTTCTTTTCAAAATATGGAACACAGATCACAGGAGCTTATGGCATATAATTCTGAGAGCTGGATTAATGGTATAAACTCAATAATTATTTGCCCACTTCAACATTTTCTACTACATTTTTGTTCAATTAATTGTCAAGACCATTGCAAAAATTAATATTTTGGAAAATTTATTTTTATTTTTAAATACATCAAGTGAATGTTGATGTATTTTTTCAATGTCCAAGGTCAAAAGACCAAATCTTTATTCCCAGCACAAAAAACATGATATTTGGTCATATAGCTTGTTTATTTTTGCAATCATCTGTGTTTATTTTTTTTAATCTTTTAATTATTTTAATATAATAATATAAAAATAAAATTTTAAAAATAAAAAAATATTATTTTAATATATTTTTAAATAAAAATATTTTTAAAAATAATTATTACCGCGCAACAAACACAATCTAAAAATAATGTTATAGATGCAGCGCGCAACCCATGATTTTTATTTTATTTTATTTTTTAATTTTTTTTTCTTAAAATGGCAATGGTTTGGACGATTAAAAAGAGAGGAAGTTTCATCATTCTGAGGGGAAAAAAACCTGTTTCATCTAAGTTTTGTTTGGATCATGAGTTGAGGAATGAGATATTCTCAATGTGAGTGGGGCAAATATTTTTACAAGAAATCTCTGTCCAACCTTCCTACAAAGATAGTTTCTAAGCATAAAAGATGTTGGTATAAGTTGACTACGTACCTAGTTTTGAAAGAAACTGTCCAGGTTCCGAGTTAGTGGGTCAATGGGTCGACTCAACAGTCAATTAGAGTACTGATTTGGGCAGTTAACTGTGATCTCAAGGTGTACCGATATAAGTCAATAGTGACTAGAGGCAGATAGAAAGTAAGGTGGTGTTTTTTGAAATAAAACCCGGAACACCCCATTTTCCCTCTTAAACGGATCTCTCTGGTCAGCTTCTAACATACATGGGAGTGAAGAACTTATGGGACATCTTAGAATCATGCAAGAAGACCCTGCCGCTTCACCATCTCCAGTGAAGTTTTCATCTTCCTTTTCTTTTATTTTTCCTGGCAACCAAAAAGGCCACAACTTTATGTTTCTTTTTTGAATTTTTTGTTTTTGTTGTGTTTTAGGAACAAAAGGGTTTGTATAGATCTGTCTTGTTGGATGGTTCAACTCCAAAACGTAAACAAAACACACTGCGGATTGGTTAAAGACAAGCCCTATATTAGGAATCTGTTTCATCGCCTAAGAGCTCTCATTGCTTTGAATTGCAGCCTTATTTTTGTTGCTGGTATTTATTTTTGTTTTCTTGTTTAAGTGGGTTCTTTTATTTTCTTTGAATTTGGTTTTTAATTTTGTGGAAGAAATGGGGTGTTAAGTTTTAGTCTAAAGGTGTGCTTTTGTTGCATAGTGGGAATTGACATTTAATTTTGATGGATAATAGTATTGGTGATATTTTTATTATGATTAAAGAAGCTATTGAATCACCTATGAATCTTTAGTATCTCATTTGCTGTTGTGAATTTAAGGAGTACGTGTTTTACTTGTTTTAAGAATTTTGAACTGTGCTAGCTTTGTTGTATTGTTGTCTGGTAGATGGATCCGTCCCTGCTATCAAATTAGCCACTTACCGTCGGCGCTTGAATTTAGGACTTGAGGTAAGCAACTGTCACCGTGCCATGTTCAATTTCTTTTATTCATGTGTACGCAGTTGGATGATTTTTATGTTATTTTTTTTTTAGAAGTCTCGCCTGGTTCTTGAATTGAAAAGGGTTTCTCTATGCTGTAGGTTGCCCAGGATGAAACAAATTCACAAAAAGTATGCTCACTTCGGAGAAACATGGGATCGGAATTCTCATGCATGATCAAAGAAGCAAAAGATATTGGATTAGCACTTGGGATCCCCTGCATAGAAAGGTAATTTTAGCAGATTTTGGTTGGTTCTTTTTCTTTTTTGCCTCTACTCTGCTGAAAGTAATATTAGAGGTCTGAACAGTAATATATATATATATCTTCTCTCTTTCCAAATGCAGCATTGAGGAAGCTGAAGCACAGTGTGCATTGTTAAACTCAGAATCATTGTGTGTAAGTAGGAATTTTATACTCTTGAGTTCTGTTTGGATTAGGAAATACTCGCCAATTTTCTCATCATTATGATAATGATTATCAGGATGGTTGTTTCAGCTCAGATTCAGATATCTTCCTTTTTGGTGGAAGGACCGTGTACAGAGACATATGCCTTGGTGGGTGGATAGGGATTCTTTCACAGTTTCACTCTTGAAGTGTTTGAATATTGGCTTTCAATTGAATATTAACACTGCTAACCATTTTATGTTGAACTAGGAGAAGGACATGTTGTTTGTTATGAAATGGAAGAAGTGGAAAGAAAACTTGGGTTTGGGAGGAACTCGTTGGTAATTTCCTAGTTTGTGTTTTCTTTCAGTAACAGATGAACCAGGTTGATTTCTAACATTAGACCTTGTTACTGTTGCATTGAGTGTATTCCTTATAACATGCATCCTTATCAAATGAGTGCATTTACAGAGGTGGTTCGTGGCTCTTTTAAAGTAAAGATTTCAACTTCATTAATAGGCAGTGGACTCTGATGAAAATAGTTTTACCATGGCCTCAAGTTAATTTCTTGGATTTATTATTCCTCAGTTCATCATGTTTGATGCCATGTGTGTGTGAAAGAGACTGACAGAGAAAGATTGCCATGTATAGTCTCTTTTTTGTTGTCTTGACCCAGTTCCTTGGCAATGATATGTGGTGCCTCATTGAAAGTTTATTTGATTTGTTTTTCAGCTAAGTTGAACATATAAAAAGCATATGATTTAGGAGCTATATTGCTTTGTCTGTTTTCTGCATGTCTTACCTGCAAGCCTCAATTCTAGAGTTTCTTAATTTATTTATCTTTTCTCCAGATCACAATAGCCCTTATACTCGGAAGTGATTACTCTCCAGGAGTGCATGGTCTAGGTCCAGTATGTTTGGTTATTCTGCTTCTTTTTGTATTTTATTTTCATGTTTTTTAATAACTCATATGTCCTTTTCCCAAATTCCTATCAATTACCTAGCAAATAGGTAATCAAATGCTTCCGCTATTTCCCCCCTTCCAGGAGTCAGCATTGCAGATTGTCAAGTCAATTGGAGATAGCAATGTCCTTCAGAAAATTGCATCAGAGGGACTGCCCTTTGCAAAGAAGATAAAAAATTCAAAGAAGCAGATGCGCAGTAAAAAAACAAACTCTCCGGATTCTGATATCCATTTTAATGGTAAACAGTAGAACCTTTCTTTAGTTACATTTTGCTACAACGATCTGCAAGTGTACTTTAAAAAATTCATGTTTGAAGTAAATGCAATAAGTCAGATCTAGATCTAGATAAGTAGTCAGGAATAGTCTCTAGAATTAAGA
The DNA here is from genome assembly GCA_015708895.1 of Populus ilicifolia. Taxonomy (NCBI): domain Eukaryota; kingdom Viridiplantae; phylum Streptophyta; class Magnoliopsida; order Malpighiales; family Salicaceae; genus Populus; species Populus ilicifolia. Next base: position 130,557 of record SRLM01001330.1, on the reverse strand, counting down.
TATATTTGAGACTCCAAAATTATTGATAAAGCAACATGCTTAATGTTAGTACTTCCATTCTGATCTGGTGGATTTATTGTGTGGCTGCTTTTCATAATTTCAGTTTTGAGTTTGTATTGCATTAGTTATTTAAAATTACCTAGGTTGGTGACATGAACATATTTTTATCTTGGCATCCAAAATCAAATCACTAGTTTTTCCATGGAAATTATTATGTCAAAATAGTTTGATGTTATCAGATGGAATATTGCAGCTTACTTTGTTGTAAAACACTTTAATGCTTGCGGCAGGAAGCAATAACAATTCAGAAAGGAAGAATGAGTGCTTGCAAGTGATTGATGCATATCTGAAGCCCAAGTGCCACCCAGCAGATTCTGATGCAGTCTGTAGGTAAGTTGTTTGCATAATTCAGTTGTTTTTGGTACTCATGCAAGTTATTGCATGAGCCTCCTGTTGCTCCCAAGGTGCCTTCAGTTGTCTTCTTGGAGAATCTTGAGCCTCTCAAAAAGCAGTATATAAGAACTTGTAAATTTAACCCCGTGGCCAAGTAATTGGGCTTCTCAATCAGGCCCCTATTGTTGCAAGCTTGCTCATGAATTACTTTATCTTGTGCAGGGTTCTTTCTCAGCATCCATTTCAACGTCTCAAACTTCAAGGGATATGTGCTCAGTTCTTTGGGTGGTCTCCAGAGAAAACAGGTTCTTCTCTCAGTCATCTATGCATTATCTGCCTTACTACCGAGTTGCATGTAGAAGCAAGATTCTTACGCGAGCATCATTTGGATGTCTGGGTTGAGTCTCATGAAACATACTGGCACAGCAGCAAAATTGTGGCTGATTTGTTTAAAAATGTCTGGGTCAAGTTTTCTTATTTAAAAATTTGTCTCCTGTGGCTTTATGGTGTACAAGTGGTGGCTTATTGTCTTGACAACAAATCAAATTGTGGCTGATTTTATTTCATGGAACCAAGTTCATTAATTTCTGCATTTGTTCAAATTGATACAGATTCTTGAAAAGTAACATTTATTCTTGAAAAGTCTATTAAATTTTAATTTTGAAAGTCCTAACTCTAAACTTGGTGGGGAAGAGGAATAATGGATATATGGATTTGGGAGCATCACACACAATGTCCTCTTGACTTATATGCTGTCCCTTTGATAATGTAGTGATGTATGCGTAGCTGATGTCATTCATTCATTCATTTGTTAGCATTCTTCTGCTCCTCCTTTACCCTTCTCATTTGTTAATGCTATTGTCTTTTCTTGGCTTAGATGAGTACACCCTTCCAAAAATTGCTGAAAGAGACTTGCGGAGATTTGCCAATCTGCGATCAACTTCATCAGAGTTAGGGGTTAATCTTCCTCTGCAAAAGGTAGTGGTGAAAATATAAATGGTCAAGTACATCTGTCTAAATAATATAGAAAGAACTTTATTTTATTTCTTAAACATCATGCATGATGTAATCACTTCATTTACCCTAATTTTATTGTCAAAACATGATCGCTGGAAATATGTTAATACATTATTCTCACAATTTGTTTTATCATGAGGTTGTGTGCTTTGGTGTTGGTTTGCTAATTTGAGTCTTAATTTACCATCAGTTATCTTGTACACAACTAGCTAAACCTTCTCAATGGCAGATACCAGTTAAGTGCCCTGTTTCTGGAGTTGTTAAACGGAGAAAGGTTCAGGGAACAGAATGCTTTGAGGTGCTGTGGGAAGGCTTTGATGGACTTAAAACCTCCATAGTTCCAGCAGATCTCTTAGAGAGGTATCTATTATTGTTGTCATTTTCTCAGTCGCTCCTTTATATGAATTTTATTTTGGTAGAATCTTTGACTGCATATTCGTGTTGAGTGGAATGGGATTGTTGGCCTTTGCAATTGATAGAAAATGTTATAAAAACTAACTCAAAAACCTATAAAATGGATTTTCAGTCTTTAGTCTGACCTGCTTGATGCGTAACATTTCATGGTTATCTTATTTTTTTCTTTGTTGGCAGTCTTTCATCTTTGTTTTTTCTTGTATTATGTTATGAAGATTAATTTTTCTTCTTTCTTTATCTCAAGTGCTTGTCCGGAAAAGATTGCAGAGTTTGAGGAGAAAACAGCTTTGGGAAAGAAACAAAATAAACGCAAACCTGGATCAAAGAAATCGGGAAACAGGCTTGCTATGGCCGAAATTGATTTAAGACTCCAAACTTTGTTGCTTGACATTGAATCAGGAAGCAATACTGCCTGTAGCACCTCCCTGTCATCAAAAGCAGCAACATCGGAAGATAGGACTACTTCAACTGCGGCTAGTCATACAAAACTAGATCCACATAATGCTGTTTGTAGAGCTGCTTTGTCTACTGAAACAGGTCAGTATGAGGTCATTGATCTCTGGAGCCCCTCTCCCGTAGCCCGAACTCATACTGTTTCAAGATGTCAACGAGTGAATGATCAACATAGTGAGGTGATAGATTTGAGTGAATCAGAGAATGAAATGTCACGTGAACATGCAAGGAAGGCAAGAGCGCTTAGACTGTTTATAGCCAGTATGAGGGATGATATGTCATGAAGACCATGAGGGAAAATTAGCATGTAATGATGTGATTCTATTGTGCATTTAAATTGGAAATGGCAGTGCATCTTCTTCCATCAGTTCTCTTTCCCTGCCTTCTTTTTCTTGTCCCATTCATAAGAGCTCATTATTGTCCATGAATTAAAATTAATTCTAGACAGGTCCTTTTTTATTTCTTTTCGTTTTTAAAGTCCCTATTATTTTTTATATATTTATTTTATTAAAAATATATTTATAAATAAATTATTTTAACAAGCATATTGCTGAGAAATTGGTCCTTGGTTTTTATTTATTTACCGACTTTTAAAAAAAAAATTACCAAAATTCATTAGTTTCCTATTACTTTTTCCCTGATAATTCTTGTTCTATTTTGTGATATTCTGAACCTTTTATTTCCCTTTTTTCTCTATAAAACCCACTCGTAAAAAATAGCTCAACTAGAGTAGATGGGCTTCCATATCTTGTTAATTACCAAGGAGGCAAATACTGCCCAAAGCTAACCACAAATCCAAAGTGTCATGCTCACGTAAAACCCATCAACTTCCTTGTGCTCTTGTCCTCGATCTCCACCTTCAGCTTTAGGCGACTCGGTTCAGTTCTCTGCTAGAGGAGTCCATTCAGTTTGTTTGCAAGGAAACTGGATGCATCAAAGCTCCCTGAGAACTGAAAGAGCACTTATTGTGCTTCCATCTCCTTCTAATCACCAAGGAGCCAAACATTGACAGAAGAGTTAAACCACGAATCCAGAGTGTGCAGTTTGGGATCCGCAAAGTTCATATTCAGGAAAGCTGTAGGCACCAGAACTCTGCAGCACTAGTGCTCTAAGGGTTTTTTCCAGTCACGTTGTTGTATGACTAGTTCAAGAGACTCAAAAAACGTCCCAGACATGCTTCGATCAGGAATTTCGCCAACAAGTTCTGTTCACCGAAAAATTAAGAGATTCTAGTTTAATCTAATACGATATTGTGGTGTCATGTAGAATATTATCCTCATTCAATGTTTTTAGAGAAGACAACAGGTTCACGAGGGATGAAAACAGAATTTGATTGACACCAAGAACTGAGTCACCAGGTCCATGCCAACGGCATTCATTGAAGTTTTCCAACGTATATTCACCAAGAATTCCAGCACACTGTCTCTTAGCCCATAAACATGGCTCTGCCTAACTATACTGACACCAGCATCACCCGCAGCTCGCTTAAACTACGGTATTTTTTCTGCTTCAGCTTTCTCATTTGCTGCAACCCTCGTTCTAGCACCTGCATTAATCTCATTCATTGCCTTCACATGTTCATCTGGATCAATATCCACAATAAGTGTAACTATCTGGAACCCATAATGCAACATCACCCATGGTTTAAACTAACAGTCAGAGACTTCCACGATGTAAAATATCAGCTGTTGCTATGCTTTCTGGCATATTTCTCAAAGCATTGAACAGTTATCCCTTGAAGACAAGGCAAACACTGAGTGGCCTTAGACATGAGAAAAACTGTAGTTGCCACCACCGCTAAGCATTTGCAAAAAAACGTTTAATGTCCAAAAACACAACATCGACACATTATTGTTGAAATGTGTTATAATTGAAACAATCTGATATGGGCATGCCTTTTTTTTTCATATTTTCAAATGGATGATGGAGATTTTAATCAGGTATCATCTGTATGCAATTCATCTAAGCTCAATAACTCTGAACATCGTGTGCGATGGCTATACAATGTCATCTTTCTAAAGCAACACGCCAATATCAATTGACATTTTCGTATGCAGAAAACTGATGCAAAGTGATCAAATACTACCAAGTGAAAAGGAAAAAAAAAAAAAAACAGAACAGCAGAACCTAAACAAACACATCAGATCATCTGCAACTCTCCAAAAGCACAATGGCAATGACGCTACCATAAATTACTACACTTTAGCATGTTTTTTGAAGGTTAAGGATGGCATCATTCCCCAGGATTACAGATACCGCTATCCTTGCTGCTAAACTGAACTTCCTTCCTAGCAATTTGCTGCTCTCCAAGAAGTTGAGACGGCCAAGAATCAGCAGCAGTTGGATATCTAGCATGTGGTTTCCTCACATTCGAGGTGGCCATTGGAAGACCTTGCACATGATCAGGATGGAGAGGAACCACAAAGACAGCTGGCGTCTGCTGCAATGCAGCATCCACAGTGGGCAATCTGAATGAGTCTCCTGGAAAATGTGGCGGTTGCTGAAATTCTGGAGGCGGCATGTTGGGGACAGGTGTTGATTGCGCAGCCACTCTCGATTCCAGTTCACCCCGCAGTTTCCCAATTTGATTTTCTAAGACAGAATTCTCCTCCCTCAGCTCATTTTTCTCAATAGTTACATAGCGAGATTCAGATAAGAGAGCTACATTATCCTTTTTGAGGGACTCAATCTGTGTAAGCAAGTCCTTCAATAGCCGAGTCGTTTCACACAGTATAGAAGCCTTTCCAGTATTCGGCTCACTCAACTCTGTTCAAGAAATGAAAATTCTTCAAAGATTCATTCAATTTTTCATGGATACAAAAATTAAAAAAGAAGTTCCCACTGAAAAGGGAGGGGAAAATAATTTTACCAAGGGCAGAGGCCAAGTCAAGAAAGAGCTCATTCAATTGCTCACGCTTCAGCTTCTCCCTCTCAGCTTTATGAATTCTTCTCGGGACTTTCCCCTTACTCTTCCCAGCAGGAAAGCTCCTGTTCCACACCATAAACACCATCAATTTAATTCATCAAATAGAAATAATAATAAAAATAAAAATAAAAATAATTTTACTTTGTATTACAGTTCAGCCAAATTAACTAAAACCTACCGATTTCCAGTCACCTCCTCCACTGTTACATCAGGCTCTGAGCCCGTGCTCATCGCAGTCAACAAAACCTGCAAAACAAAATAGCGAAAACCCAATTAGGAAAAAAAAAATCAAATATTCTCCTTTTCAAGTGATTTCTCAAAAATAAACAAAACCCAATTCAGATTTCACTCTCATTTTCCAATCCTTCATTCAAAAAAATAAAAATAAATCAAACCAAACCAAACTAAACACGAAAAACCCCAGATGAAAATAACGAATAATCATATAATTCAAAGCCTTGTACCTCAAAATCAGATCCGAAAAAATCCCAAAAAGAAAAAGGTAAAAGACAGGCTTTAAAATCTTTGATTGAAACAACGTTGGCTGAAAGACAAGTTCGAGAGAAAACAATAAGATTTGTTCGAATTAATTAATAATACTCAATAATAAAGAGATAAATTGGGTCAAGCGGGAGAAAGGTTTCTGAGCGTGTGTGGGTGGCGGGACAGGAAGGAGCGTGGAGAGCATCTGCCATTTGGATGCATTGAATCCAGACGCGCGAGGCTGGCACGTGTTCCTTTTGGTCGTTTGTATTTTTAGTTGTCCACGTGGGATCTGATTTGGGATGAAACGTCAGCGGAATAAGGAAGGGAAGCGGAGAGCGTGGCATCCATGAAAAGGCCAAAGGCAAAGTGTCGAGTGGTCAGGACAATCCAAACGAGATGCGCGTGGCGTCCATTTTGAAACTTTGAGTGGATGGGATTTGATGACGTGGCTGATCTTTAATTGGTATTTGGTATCTTTGAATTTATTATTTCTTAGACTGATTTTGATGTTTTTCGGACACGGTTTCAGCCTGTTGTTTGCTAAAATAGAGGACTTTTTTAAACACTTTTTTATTGATTTTTTTTTAATATAATACGATTTAATTTTTACTTTTGGTTTAGGAATAATATTTTATTTTACGTTTCTAATATTAAAAGACATTCTTTTACGGTAGCTTTACTTAAATGTTTTTATTAATTTTATTCAATTATTTTTGTAAATATTTTTTATTATCATTTTATTAAATTAAATATTAGTTTAAATTAAAAAATAATTCTAATAGATAAAATCATCAAACATAATTGAGAATATCAATGATGTTGCGAGATCAAATATTTTAAATAATATTTATCTCTTAATTTTTTAAATTTAATCCTTAGTTATCTTTAATTTTTTTATTTGTACAAATAATTCTTAATTTTTTTCATTAAATATATGGATCAAAATTTAAATTTATAATTAATATTTTTCATGTAAAAAAACTATATCCTATTTTTTCTTTTAAAAAAAATCTAAATGAGATATTGATAAAGCCTTGCAAGGGATATATGTCTACAACACTGAATTAAGTTTTTAGGGACATGTATAGGATTTTCGACTTTTCATTGGTTTATTATTTTTATATTTTTACGGGTTATTTACTCTCTCTCTCTTTTTTTTTTTTTCAAAATGTTCCAAGACCTTATGTTTCTAGACTTTTAATTTTTCACCATTTTTGGTCATTAATACTCTGTAAAGTTTTCTAACATGATCCTTTTACTATCTTGCAGACAATATAAAAGCAACAAATCAAAGAATATTTACTATATTTGTTATATCTCTTACATGTAAAACAATAAAACAGATTTATCTATGGGCAATGGATTTCCTCCTCCTTTTTAAGAAAGAACCGCGGGCAAAGGAAAAACAATTTAATACAAAGCAATTTAATAAATGATATCTTCATTTATTACTTCATTGTGAGGGATACATTTTAAGAAGATCGGACTATCCAATTCTTGTAGCATAATCGATGTTCGAAAGGAGAATCTCAGCATTGTCGTTTGATGTGATGCATTCAAATAAAATATATCTAAGCAAAACCCAAAATAAACCCAATTATTTTTTAAAAAAAATGGACTTGGACTAAACTACCAAACCTAGGCTTATAATACATTTGAGGCATAGGAAATATGGGATCGAGCATGGTAGTCTGAGCTTCCAGCAGACATAAATACATGAGTGTAACAACACGTTGGGCGAGCACTTAATACCCAGCACGGGGATGGGCACCCCTGCACTCCCTTGGGTTTAGGCATGCACCCCGAGCCTAACATGTTTCGGCGTAACATGAGCTCAACATGCTTAAATTCAAACATGTCTGGATTTATTTTTTATCTTTAATAGATCCAAACCGAATACTTCTCAGAGATTTTTTCAAGACCCCACAAGAGTTTTTGGTAATTTATATTAATTAAATACGTATTATTTTAAATAAAATATAACTCAAAATATTACAATGATGAAATTACACTTCAACCCCTTATCTCCATAAAAAAAATAACATTCATGATTTATAAATACATTAGGAATCCTTCAAGTTAAATTTTCACAATCTTTTTATTTTTAACATTTTTAGATTACGTATTTTCAAAATCTATTTTTCTAAAATATTATTACATTTTTTTTAAAAAAAAGTTATTGACTTTACATTTAAGGAGTTTTTACATCCATTAAAGAAAACTTTTTACAAGTCATAGCTACCGATCACCTAACTTATCAGACACTACTTGTTATTATCGCAATTACTGATCATTTGACTTATCAAACATCACCTACTAATACTACAGGTATTGATCACCATAACTTACCAGATATCATCTGTTACTACCACAACTATTGGTCACCTGGATTATTAAGCACCACTTATTACCAATTATTAACTCTTTAGACTTTTCATATCAAGCTACCAGATACGTTAACTATAGATAATAGATCAAGCTACTTCAACTAAAAAATTAACCAAATATCTAACATATTAGCTTTTTTTCTAAGCATCCTGGATTTTAGGACTTGTCAATTGACGTTTTTTGTTAGAAATTAATGAAAAAACCATCAGTTTCTAATTTTTTTTTAACATTTATAGGTCATTGTATGACATATAACTAAGATACTCTTGGGTTAAAATGCAAGATAAATTTATTTATTACTATAAACACCTTACCTCAGTCAGATCTTCAACAATTTACCAGTCAAGTACAACTTCTGACTTAGATAGTATAAGCAACTTAATGTCAAAATCAAATCTTATTGCCTCAACAAGTCTTAACAACTATGACAACACACTTGACCCCATTACCATTATCATCAATCGTTCCCAATGCTTATCACTCATTGCTCAACACATAAGAGCTTGGGCAAAATGACCTTTAGGAGAGTATTCTGCCTCTATTCTCACCAAGTCCTTCTAAGAATCACTAATATCATTGTGATACTCATACATATTCCTAATATTCTAGACACTCTCCCTTGACTATAGCAAGATGGACCTCAGTTACCAATTTTGTTGTTTCATGCCACACTCTTTAGGCTCTCTTAAGCCTAACAAATGATCTCATAATGCATAATCTTCAATACAAATGTAATTATATTTTTAAAATAAAAATAATATATCTCTGATATATATTCCTTATCTATAGATCTTTAATGAGGGCTTCCAGATACTTTTCAAGAAAGGGATTGACTTGGTTTCTTCAGGGAAAGGGCCATCACCAATTTACCCGGGGTTGATATAAGATCCTCCACTCTCCAATGCAGTCTTGGATTAGCACATTCTCCAAGTATGCTTAAAGGCCCCTCACCAATCATTAATGGTTGATCTTAAATCCTTATTTTCGAGTGTAGTTTTAGATTAGCACATCCTTTAGGAAATGTCTAATGACCTTTCATCAATTCTTCTAGGGTTGATAATGAACCTTTTATTCTATAGGTGAGGCTTAGAGGCCTCTTACCATTTCTTTAAAGGTTGATCATGGACCCTTCATTCTCCAGGTGAGGCCTCTCACCAATTTATTGAGGGTTGATTTGGGATTCTTTATTTTCTAGGTGATGCTCTTGCCTCTTGTAAATTCATTAAAAGTTAATCTTGGATCTCTCAGCTCTCTAATCTATTTTCGGATTGGCACCACTCTCTATTGGAGGCTTTTATGTCTCATGTCATCATATAAAAATCACATATCTTTTATACATTATTGACAGTTCTCAAACCCCAAAACCCCTATGCCATCATCAAGAAGGCTATAAACCTTCCAATTTTTAATGGGATCTTTCTTTAATTAAGGGTTTTCATGCCTTATGTCATCTTAGAGAGGTTACATACCTTTTACACTCTAGTGCAACCACTCTTCAAGGGATGAAATTGATTTTTCTAGTGTAATAAACTACCCATCATGGATCTATCTCTTTTTTTTTTTAATTTTTTTTTAAATATGAGTATGACTAGGGGTCACCCTTTTTGGATTCCCCTCAACCCTTTATAAATTTTTCTAAATATGAGTATCATCAGAGGTCACTCTTCTTGGGTTTTCCTCATCCTTTTATAATATTTTCTAAATATAGATTTATCCTTTATGATTTTTCACTGATCATTTAGAAATTTTTCTAAGTACAATCTTTCTCTCCATAAATTTTCCATGACCTCTTACAAAAATATTCTAAGTAGGAAGTCTTTTATATCTCACCTCATCATCCTAAGAATTGTTTTGAGTATGAGTTCCTCTATGGTTCTCCTCTACATATATATTTTTTTTTTGAAAGATAGTGCACACCTCTATTAATAGTCTTTTTGGCCCATCTCTTTAGGTTAAGCATGTATTATGAACTTAATATATTTGGGTTCAAGTAGCAAGTCTAAATTCATTTTTTTACCTCTAATGGCCCCAAGACTAACACTTGCTAAAGATTTTTTATATATTTCATAGTATTTTATATTGATTCAATATATATTATTTTGAGTAGAATACAACTCAAAATATCATAAGGGTAAAATTATACTTCATCCCCTTCTCTACATAGAAAGATAAGATCTATGAGTTATAAATATATCATAAATTCTTCTAATCAAAGGTTAATAATCTCTTTATTTTTAACATTTTCAGTGTGTATATTTTTAAAATCTCTCTCTCTAAAATATCATTGCACTTTCTCTTTTGAATAAAATTATTAACCTTACATTCAAAGAGCCCCAACATTCATAAAAGAGGACCTTTTACAAGTAACAACTCCAATCACTTGACTTACCGAACACTACTTACTACTATCAATCATCTAGCTTACTAGACACCATTTGCTAATACCACAACTACTGATTACCATGGCTTATCAGATACCACCTATTACTACCACTGTTACCGGTTACTTAGCTTATAAGACATCATCTACTACTAATTATCAATCCTTTAAGCTTTTTATATCAAATCACCAGGTACTTTGACCATAGATAATTGATTAAATTACTTGAACTAAAAAATCAACCAATTATCCAATACATTAACTTTATTTCTGAGTATATTAGATTTCATAAATCATCAAGAAATGAGCAGGATCTAGTGCATAACTAAGATGAGATGAGACATAGTAGTTGGGAAAACAATGACAATTATGAGTTGCAAACTAACCTTGGTCATCTTTCTTTTCATCTCTTTTTTCTAACTAAAATGCGTGTGTGTAATGTGTTATATATGGATAACTCTTTTCATACATAGATGACTCTCATCATTGTATTAGTAATGTATCATTGTATTAGTAATGTGAACAATCTAATTTTTTTTTAAAGCTTTATACACTGATTTTTTAAGAGTTTTGCATAGCGTGTCAAGTATTTGAATTTAATTGTTCACATATAGAATGTGTATTCTATTCATATTTTATTTATAGTTTTTTTGTTGAGAAAAAAAAAACTATCTAATCAGTAGCAATAGCTAGTTTATTATTTGTAAAAAGTAATAAACTACTCACAATATATTAAAAGCATTTTTTAACGTAATGCTGGGCTCTTAAATTTAAGATATTGAAAGATAATCTCATGGAGTCACTTATCTAACAACTTAAGTGTTTTAGGTTGAACTAGACTTTGACCAGGGTATGATAAAAAAGTCAACGTCGGAGATAGCATGGTCACAGGAAAATTGGTTCCTATTCTGCAAGACTTGGTTTGCTAAACATGGGGATATATATATATATATATATATATATATATATATATATATATATATATATATATAGCGTAGAATGCTCGTTAAGCCTACAAGTGAAGACATATTTCGTTGTTACGCAGCATGAGGAGCCCCAGGGCCGCCATTGACATCTCTGAAAATCTACTTCAAAGCTGGCGGTACCATTTGCAGCCTTTGCATTTTGCAGGGTCCCATTACCAGTTTGCCATTGATCATCTGCCAGAACTCACTCATCCCTACTCTCAGCTACTGCTTGAAAGAAGCTTCATTACTGAAATGACTGTGTGACGCCTGAAGAGTCTTCACTATAATCAAAGAATCAATCACTAAGCTTCCCTAAAATTAACCACAAGTAACAGCAATTTAGGAATCAAATCCAGCAGCAACAATTTCTTAACTGAAGATGCAAAATGTGTAAAAATTAAAAGAGCATGGACTTTTGTTTAAACAAAAGGAAATAATAAGGACTGAAGTAATGAATGGTAAATGATGTTATTTCTTACATTGATCCACTTCTTTCTCCTTCCAGGCAGAGTTCTTAATACCGGCCTGGTCAAACTGGTTTAAGGCTCCTGTTAAAGGTTTTGATAGAATTACTATGTTAATTTTATTTTATTTTTAAATTAAAATAACATTATTTTTGTTAAAAAATAAATAGTTAATGAGTTTAAATTAAGTTTTTGACCAGTCAACTTAGATTTTTATCAATAACACCCGAGTTTTATTTGGTTTTTATTTTTTTTAACTGGGCCCGGTTTTAGTTCCAAGTCAGATTGATTATGAATCAAACCGTGCAAGCCGGTTTTTAAAACTATGCGTCGAGTAGCGGACGCCTTTTCTCCTCTATATAAAACGTCATCGTTTAACATGATGCTCTTTGTCTCGTCTTCCTCTCTCTCTCTGCGAAAAATTGTCCTCGCAGCTCCGATAGCGGACGCCATCAAAGCCTTCTTCCTGCAGGGTAATTTCTCTCTCTCTATCTCTTCGTTATTACTTCATTCTTCCTAATTCGAATATCTAGGGTTTTGATTTCACTATTTCGCGATTGTTGATGTTAGGGTTTGAATTTCTTATTGAATGTTCAATCTGACCATTCACTATTGCTTAACTTGAATGAATTTGCACGGTGCAGATCGTTATTGCTGACACCAAAAATTTGATTGTAGTAGCTTTCTATCGAACTACAGCAATCACCGAAAATCAAGGTTTGATCAGATTATTTCTTTTTCTGATCCTCCTCCGATCATATTAATTTTCAAATTTCAGAATAGTCGTTTGCTTTGTTATTTATTTATTTAATTGCGGGGATTTTGATCAATTGAAATTGATTTTATTTTTTGGGGTTGTGTTTAGGGTATTGAATTGAAAAAAAGGAGGGAAGATGGGAGCATTTGCATCAAGGTTTTGGTTCATGTTGTTTCCAGCAAAGGAGTACAAGATTGTGGTAGTTGGGTTAGATAATGCGGGAAAGACAACTACGCTTTACAAATTACATTTAGGGGAGGTTGTAACTACTCACCCTACTGTTGGTAGCAATGTTGAAGAGCTTGTCTACAAGAATATTCGATTCGAGGTATGCACTGTTTTTTCATTGCTACTTAGTAACTTATCATGGCTTTAGTTTATTGGTGTGTGCTGTGCAGTAATGTGTTGTGTGTGTGATGTTTGATGATTGGGGTTTTTGAGGCTAATGAGTTGTGGAGTCTTTGGGATTCTCTTTCTGGATCTAATATTCAATGAAAAGTAGAAGTTGAAGCTGGAGAATGTTTTTGGATTTAAATATGGATGCTTGAGAATCTTTGTAATCCTAATTCACCAAGTGTAGTGCCATTTGGAATAATGGTTTCATTACCGAAGCTGAGCATTTATTCAGAAGTTATGTACTCAGATGGGATTTTTCAAGTTCAAATCTAGAATCTTTTATGTTATATTTGTTTGCATGTGAGAGATTGAATAGGATGTGCACCTCAACACCATACTATTTGTTTCTCCACTTGTACCAATTCCCTAGGGCTTTCTCTTATATTTTGGAGGTGCCACAAGTTGATTCCTTGGTCTTTTGTTGAATTCCTAGCTTTGTTGTATTGATCATGCATGTGTTTTGGTCAAGGTTTTAAACGACTGAGTGAGAAACTTGGTTTTTGTAATATTTTTATTAGTCTGGGAAGGATTTGCACAATTGTGCATGGGAACTTGAATTGAACAAAATATATCATCTTTATATGTAAATGCTTACAAGGACATAGTTACCCTGTAATGTACCCAAGGTTTCAAACGTAATAATCTTCAAGCTTTTAGATGTTTGGAGTTGGCTGTTTGCCTTAACATATATGTTCTTCCATGTGCCTTTTTTTTTTATTGCAATGGAAGTTTTTGTTAGGAGAGCTGGTGGTATTGTGTTATTAAATTACGAGGTAGCTATAGTGCATACAAGTTATGCATGTTTTAACATTTGATGCATCAATAATTATAAAACTCGACAACTCAAATTAGTGGAGACTTGACGCCACACTTGGTTACTCCACAAAAGCCTTGACTCCTAACTTTTTGGGGCCAGATAAAAAATCAGGGAAATAACCATCAAGCAGTGAAGAAATAATTAGGAGTATTGTAGGTTGTGAGAGACTTATGCTCTCATTCTCATTGATCAGTGAAATTAATGCAAGGTATTCTTATGCACTTGTTATTCTGAAACCTATTGATTACAAAACCGAACTATGATTTCTTCTGCAGCTTATATCACTGATTAGGATTACAAAGATGCCATTTTACATCACTGAATGATGATGTCTATTAAGTCTCACTATTCTAACTCCACTGAGTGGTTCAATGTAAAATGATTAGATTCAAATGTTGTCATTGATTGAGCCATTAAAGTCATTGGTTCATGTGTTACTTGGAATGGATGTATTTTCCTGCATAAATTGAATTGCTGAATATGCTGTGATCCAAACATGTTGAGCCAGTATTCGTTGTTATCAGATAAGTATTTAGAGTATTGGACCATTTAACAGACCTGCCAAATCTTCTCAAGTACTATTTATACAATATGCTTGAAAGAACTAATATTTTCTCACTCCCATGAGATTTTGGAAACTCGAGTTTCATTCAATTTTCTGAGTTTTTAGCGGCAGAAGCTTGCTTGATCATGCCAGTATTTTGTGCTGGGGTGAGTTTGTTTATGTATTTTATGCTAAAAAGTTAACCATGTTTGTCTGCTGATTTTATCAGGTCTGGGATCTTGGCGGACAAGATAGGCTCAGGACTTCATGGGCAACGTATTATCGTGGAACTCATGCTGTCATAGCTGTGATAGACAGCACTGATAGAGACAGGATATCCATTATGAAGGACGAAATTTTTAGGCTGCTGGGACATGATGATTTGCAACATTCTGTTATACTCGTCTTCGCAAATAAACAAGACCTCAAGGATGCCATGACACCAGCCGAGATTACTGATGCTCTTTCTCTTCACAGCATCAAGAATCATGATTGGCACATCCAATCCTGTTGTGCCCTTACAGGGGATGGTCTGCACGATGGTCTAGGGTGGATTGCACAAAGAGTTACTGGCAAAGCACCAAGTTGAAAGCAAGAAGAGTGATCTCTGAAGCGTTTATTTGTTTATTTTTCAAATGTGTATCTGTTGTGTATCATCTAACCGTACTCAATCAATTCTGTAGAGTGTTTCTACATTTGCTTGTCTAAAAGAATGTGATATTTTGCGCAATGAAACATTTCCTTTACTGAAGAAAAGGTTGCTGTAAAATTGTTGTTCTAGCGAAGCATTGCACCACACACGTATTGCTTGAAAATTGTAGCAAAAATACTCTTCCGAAAAAAGACATTGTGTTAAGGGCAATCAAAATCAGAATATCCAGCAACTGCATCCTTTAGACTCCCTGGGGCCTTCAAACCATCGGTCCCATAATGGGTTCATGGGACCATTCGTTCTGTCAAAACCAGAAAGTAATTGGGTGTTAGACATCTTGTGACAGCAAGAGGACAGAAGCATGGAAAAAAAATGAAATCTTGAGAGTGCATTACATTGGCAGTAGTGGGTCTGGTATGGTCTCCACATTGTTTAGCATTCTGACAGGAACAAAACATAGTTTAGCTCCCTAATAAATGCAATCTCAACAACGGGCCAGAGAGAATCAATTGAGTTGTTTTTTTCACACTTACTCCTCGCATGCAGTGGAAGCCTTCTCCAACTTATCAAGTTGTTCCAGCTCTTCCTGAGCATAATGCATTCAGAGAGAAAAAAGCCAGTATTACAGTCTAGGTCCATGCAGAACTTGAGGAAGGATATAAGGTAATTCATCTAATTTCTAGAAATACTTATTAAACTAAATCATTTGGAATTCAAAGGCAAGGATCCGTATGGTATGTTGTTATTTTTGGGTGATACTCAAATGCAAGTGGAGTGCAAGCGGATTTAGTCATCAGAAGCTTTCTATGACACAACTTGGCAGCAACTAAAAACTCTTCAAGGCATGATGAGTGATTTGTTTCTAAAAGAGGACGTGAGGAAATCTGGAGAGAAACACAACATGAGAAACTCCTTCATGTTTCAATGCACATGTAACGCACTTGATGCCTTGTTTCAGACCTTTTAATTTATGCTATATCAAAAAAGGTGACAAAACTGCATGAGATGCGTTTAATTATATTTATAATTACGTAATTAATTCATACAAAAGGTAATTCATCAAGATCAAAACAACTGTTTTGACCAAACCGCCTAATCACCACTCTAAAAGATGCTTGTATGTGAAATGCTGATCTTGTTAATTTAATATGTGTGACATATATATTGTTTACAATTCCAAGTTGTCCCTGTCAAATTAATTGATTAGTTAATACATTGCAACAAATTGTCGTGATTGGCAGAAAAATAAAAGAAATGGTATGGAATTCACCTTTATAAACACAATAAGTTTGCCATAAAAAATCCTAAGATATTTAACTTTCAATTTGACAGTGCCTTCTTTCACGGCAAAGCCTTGTTTCAACTATGCTTGGCAAGGTTCATAAACGTATTATATAAATTGAAAGTAGGTTTAGAAATTAATAAGGGGCTGCAATAGTTAAAAACAGAGCAGGTTGGCAGAAAGTTTGCGTCATCCCTTACCACATTGTTTACACTAGCAAAAAATATCGCAGAAGCAAAAATTTCTTTGTTTCCTCTACAACAAAAGAAACCCACTTGAAGATCACCATTTATTAGCCACGTACACACAACACAATCAAATAATCAAACAATTTGAAACACAAAAACATTGTTCTTGGAATTATCAACGCGCACAGAAAATATTAACAAAACAATATAAACATTAAAAATTTACCTCTAAGAATCTAGCTTCTTGCTCAATTCGTTTGAGCTCTGCTTGTATCCTATGCTTTCCTCTGGTATCAGTAGCACCAGCAGCAGTGGCTCCCAAAGAATAGACACGTTGCGTTATCGGACCTGATGAATCGGACCTATCTGACTCCATCTCTTAGAGCAACCAGTAAATACAAAAAAACCCGAGCTCTCTTTTTAAGAAAACAAAACAAAACAAAAGAAACAGAAGTTTGTATCACATAAACACAAGTTCCTTATATTAAAAGCTCTATCTGACTCCATCTCTTATAGCAACCAATAAATACAAAAAAACCCGAGCTATCTTTTTGAGAGAAAAAAACATAAGAAAAGAAACAGAAGTTTGTATCACATAAACAGAGGTTCCTTATATTAAAAGCTAAACCACTTAGGATTTTGGATGCCAAACATGTTCTGTGCATAAACAGTGAATTTTATACCATTTCTTTTAATAAGATGAGAATTGCATATAAAAGCAGCATCTTTTAGGCTGGTGACAGGTTGTTAGATCAATCACTGTTGCTTTGATCTCAATGAAAGTACCTGTTGTATGAACTAATTACTTAATATGCTTATAATTAAACACATCTCATGCGTCGCATTTATAGCAAAGAGAAAATCGAACGACGTTTGATACACAAATATCAAGTAAGCGCATATAAAAATCTTTAGAACTTTTCAGTTTCGACTTTAATTCTAGAATTACAGAAATGAAATTAGTCCCACAGATTCCTTACTACCAAAAACTTTCTAAATCAACAGAGTCTCTAACTCATCTCTTCGAACATCAATTCCTATAAGTAAATGCACGCATATGATCAATGACTGACCGATAGATGATAGATCAAGTAGGCTGAACTATCACAATTCACAACTTTAAAATAACTGCTCTGATTGCTAACACCTCAATCTCAATAAGACTAAAATCATTGTGATCAACTTAATGTTATCATAAAGAAAGAAAAAAAAACAGCTTCAATTAACAAATTTATTAAGCTTTCTTTACTTTCTCATCAACCAAACAATCCATAACAATAATGAAGATTAAGCGATTGTGAATGGTCAAGTTGAACAATCAATAGGAAATTCAAACCCTGAAACGAGCAAACAAAACCCTAGAAATAGACGAATAACATGCAAAGAGGAGGAAAGAAGAGCGAAGAGAAGAGGGACTACCTGCACTTGCAGGAGTCTTTAATGGCGTGCACTACCTAAGCTACCAACACCACTTTTCGCAGAGAGAGAAAGAGGAACAAAGTCCGGAGTGAGAATGAGAGCAAAGGGGCTTCTACTTAGACGATGACTTTTAGGACAGCCACTGAAGACAAAAAGCATCGGCTCCTCGTAGACGAAAAGGAAGTGCTCACTGTTGTTGTTTTTATATTTTTTTTAAGAAAGTAAGAGTTCTTTAAATACTCTGACTTGACATATTTATTTTATAGTTGAGTTGAGTGGGGTCTATTTGATCACTCATCACCTTAGTCCTTTCGCTTTCCTATTTCTGAAAATCAGTCCTTATTCTTGTAATTCTACGTGCTTTGATCTCGAAAAAGAAATTTGTTACTGGCATGGCATGTCTTCTCATCCTTGTCAAAGAGGGTGCTTTAATTTAGGTTCCGGTGGACATTGAACTTGAAAAGTTGTTTGATTTTCATTGCTTAAGCATGCTTTTCAGCTCAAATTATGATAAAAACTTGGGTTTGATAGTCTTAGTTTTTTAGAAATTTTTTTTATCTTTTTCAACCTCAATTATAAAAACTATTTCAATGATAAAAACTTGGGTTTGATAGCCTTAGCCCTTAATTGTTCTCGTATGCGTATGCTTAATTTTAGACTCCACAGTTTGATGATGAGCTTGCTTGAGTGTGCAGGAAGAGGCGGCATAGATGAAAGAAGTGTAGGATTTCAACATTCTAATTAATCAAAACAGAACCGGGTGGAGGAAAGAAGAGAGAGATTCTGCCATTCGTTGGAACTGCAAAGGATTTTCCACCATGTAGAGCAATTAACATGATCATCCACATTGTTCTTCCTGTGGCTGAAATGGTGATAGTGCTCTCCCTCTTTACACTGATGTGTGAGTAACACTTCTGATTCAACCTTCAAGCGAAATTTACGTTTTCTGCATTGGTAGTAGAGAAACCCTGTTCAAATTCAGTGTCAGACCCGAGTGGCCCTAAAATGTAGCATCCTGGATATACTGAAATGGCAGAATTTCTGGATTGAAGTTGAGTACGAGGGTTAGGGGCCACAGGTTTGGATGTGTGGTGGAAACTTGACACATCCGAATAAGGAAGACAGGATTTTAGAAAAGAGTCTCAACCACAAAAGTTCTAATCTTAATTTTATTACTGAATATATTTTCTCCTTAATTATTTGTCTCTTCACAAAGGATAGAATTTATAAATACATACATATATGAACATACATACATATATATATATGTGGAATGACAATCAGAATCCTTATATAGATAGTAGAACTAAAAACAAAATGTGAAATTAACATTGAAAATCCAAAATTAAATTTTAAAAAGGGGAAAAAAAGATGCTGTACCAAGCCCACACAGCATGACAGTGGTATAGTTCTTCACTCGTGGACTTAACGTGGATTCTGCACTGACATCTCCATATTTGGAACACAGCTTTTCTAGAACAGGGCGAATTTCCGAGGGATCAATTTACCCCTGACATTGACAACCTCGAAGAATAATTAGTGCTAGAATCAAGCTTCTCCATAAAATGTTCATATGACTTGTCTGCAAACAGGGAGAGTTTTGGGTTGCTATTACTATAGTCTCCGTGGTTATTGGATGATGGCTCTGTGACGTCAGTTGTCTCCCTTCCAGGAGCAGCTAAAAGACGATCCATTTCCATATTTTCATCACCACTGAAAGCAATTATCAAATCTGAACATGAGAAAAATAGAGAATTCACTATCCTTGCTGTGGTCATTGGAAGATGTCTCTCCTGCCACAGTTACATCCCCTCTGAAAACACCTTTCAATTCTACGTTCTCATCTTCATTGCAAGAGCTTAACACACTGCCATAATTTTCAATTCGTACAGTAACATTGGATGATTGAGATGAAATGACAGAAAATGATAAAGTGACGACGGAAACAAGACACGAAGACAGCAAGCAAAATAAGTTGTACTTACTTTTGAATATTTTCTCGCGTTGTAGTCTGCCTCTTTTTAGTGGTTTACAACTTGCAAAATAGTGAAATCAGAATCCTAAGTAAAATAAAAGAAACAATATAAAATCTAAAAAAAAGATAAAAATTCAGAAAAATAAAAGGAAAATAACAAAATTGATCAAACAGAATCTTTCAAGTCTAATTTGAGGGTTTTAAAATAACAAAATAGCTGATTTTTTTTTTATACTGTCCTATTCTCTACAGAATCACCTTTGTCATCAGACCTGACAGTGACAGTGGCATTCCCTGATTCACCCTAGCTTCCTTTGACAAATGAATGTCATCAAAGCTTTCTTTTCAAAAGAATACAGAGCCAAAATCACAGCTTTTAAGCACATAGATTAGCAATACAAATGTAAAATAATACACTCTGAGACAAGGAGGAGGAGACATACTAGTAACAGCAAACTTGGAAGCGCTAAAAGGGCGACACGGGACTCTAGAGTGCACAAAGCTTTTGTACTCTTACCCTCGAAGCCGAACGCCTGAGAAAAGCCTCAACGCTAAAATGGATGGTAGCGGGTGATGGTTTCCTGTGATATCAAGAAACTGTCTCGTTGCTTGTTTAGTTTCCAGCATTTTAGCGATTCAAGAAAGTGTAGGGAGTCAACAGGAAAGTCCTCACGAAGCCACTAAACAACAACCTTATAACATATCTATATATAGAGTTTCAATTATCTCAATTTATTATTTTAGAATATAATATATATTATTTTTTAATATATTTTAAAAAAATTATTTCAACTTAATAATTTATATTATTAAATTAGATTTTAAGATACAATTTATATTATTCTCTATCATATCCTTTCAAATAAAAGTTTTTTAGACTTGAAATTTAAACAGACTTACATCATTTTATATTTAATTTTTATTAAATAAATAAAAATAATAAAATTTAAATTTATGATCATTTAATTATTAAAATTCTAATATCATATTAAAAAATTATTTTAATTTAATAAATTAAATTATTAAATTAAATTTTAAAATATAATTTATATTATTATCTGGTTCTAAGATAACATAAGCAAGTTTAATCTTTCTCACTTATGACATGGAAGGAATAAATGGGATGAATAAGATACTCCAAGTCTGTTGTCCAAAGTGTATACGGCCTCAAAATGCAAGAAACCGCAGTACAACTACTTGTTAAGATCAATTTAACATCCTCTTCAAACGGTCAAACACTTTAATCTAGGCAAATAAGCTTACAAAAGCCAATGGTGATCTCTAAGGCATAACAAAACTATATCATGACAATTCAGCAAGTAAAGGCTAGGAGATATTATTGTTCATAACAGAGTTACTGGTGCATAACCAACCAGACAAGTATTATTATTAGAAACAAAAAGCATTGGAGTCCCGTAAGTGATCCAAAATGAAAAATCAAACAACGCTTTGATGAAGTTGCTGGATATTGAAACAAGTGGAACTATAAAAGTTGGGTAATACTATGAGAAGGTCATCAAAGCTAAGGGACTTGGCTTTGGAGATGTATTCCATCATAATTAAAAGGCCAAAAAAAAAGAAAAAAACAATTACAAAAAGATTTAATTTTAAAAAGTATAGTTTAATTGATAGGTTTGCTTTCAAGAAGTTATCAATTTGAATTTTTTAAATTTTAAAGTTACATTATTGTTAATTTTAGAATCCATAAAATTAGTTAAGATACATGTAAACTAATCTAGATATCCATATTAATAATAATAAAAAAAAATAACTCAACATAAACTCTAATTTTTAGAAGGAAGTCTAACATATTACTTCTCTCTAAAAGATTTACAAACCAAAAACCAATTTATAAGCAAGAAAATTATAATCCCTCGAAAATTTAAAAATCATATAAAATCATGAAAAATCAACAAAATTAACCTCATTAACATTTTAAGAAGTAAATAAAAGTTTTTTGGAGGAGGAATAGCATAGCCATGCAAACTTTATTAGCCTCGAATTATGTAGAAAAATTTAAGCTTGATTTAGCAATTAGATAAAAAATTATGAATTTTTATACTACTAATCTAGTGTAACAAGGTTTTTAATTTAGCTTAACTCTTTCCTAATCTATAAATATATTTTGTTAAGCTATCCTTATCATTCATTGATAACAGATTATCATCTAGTTATGGAATCCATTGACAGCACATCATCATCTAATTATGATAGATTCCCGTTTGATGCGTAGAACCTTTAATTATGATAGATTCCCGTTTGATGCGTAGAACCTTTATTTTTTTCTAGCCCGGCTACATCAATGATGTTGTGCGGAAAAGTAAGAAGCATGTGCACCACAAGGGTTGCTGACATTTCGAAAGATCTCCCGTTCAATTGGTGGAAAAACTTGAGAGCCTTTCAAACTGCAGGTTTCAAAGTACAGTTCCTCTTGAACGGCTGGAGTTACACTTGCTATTATGGTGTTCAAGTTAAAGAAAACAAGAAGCTTAAGGACATAGACAGAGAGATCACAAAGGCCTCTAAACATACTGAGGAATACGTTGAAGGAAAGGCGTGCTAAACTCGGTAGGCAACGGAAAGATTTCCTTCACATTGTAACAGAGGAAATGAAGAAAGATTGTTCATTGTTAACAGTAAGTAAATCTGCATTTCTATTCAGATTTTGCTATATATCAGAAAGAACATAGAACAATTCTAAGAAACTGAGAAGAGAAAGAAATCTGGAATCGCTTAGAGTGAATACAGATCAATGGATTCTATACATGATGTTAAGTCCTATAACATTAGCAACAACTAGGAAATTGCATGCAGAATCACCAGCCATCTTTGTTCTGCTTGCTCCTGGATACAACAGGGACAAAAACTGCCTGCAGAATCAGAGATTTCTATAGCTTTTCCGGAAGTGAGACTTTGTGCTGAATTTGTGAAATTTCAAATGGAAAATTCCCTCCACCATTTGGTAACAAAATGCAGGTAGCTTGACAAGCATAGAAAACCAAATGCTAATCATGTCTGGAGCCAATAGCTAGCTTGGTTCCCTACTTCTCTCAGACCTATCTCCATTTATTTTCATTACCGATAACTTGGCTTAACCTGCTAATTTATGTGGTCAGACACTCAAGGTTAGAGTTTCCTAATGGTCTCTCGGCCATCAAAATTCACGAACAGCACTAAGGATGCTTGTTGGGCTAATAGCCACAGATGGGAAGTTGTCAAAATCATGTCTATTGATCATAAAACATCCTGTTACATTGCAAAAATCCTCTATGTTCCCCTAGTTCCCATGAGATGTGGTTCAGATCATTCAATAGTGCTCAAATTTTGTCTATTAGATTAAATTTCTGGTACAAATGTAACCAAGTTCAAATAAAACCACAGAAACATTAAAATTTGATTGAAAAATAACTTAATCTCGACACATGAAAGATAAGTAACTTTGGTTTAATGAATCAGACTGATGCATTTGGATTGCTTTCGTTCTATTTTTCCATTAATTCTGTTTGGAACAGCTTGAATAAAAGAATTAGAATTGTGAGTCCCTCTTCGATTTTAAGGGGTATTCACAGGCCAATATGGCATCCATCCAAGTAAACAATTTTTTTCCCCAGAAGAAGAGCCAAAGGACCAAAACTCAAGACTCTTTTAGATTAGCCCAGTATTTGTTTCAGATTGCTCTTGCATGGATTACAGAATGTTCAAGTTCCCAGATCACAATAACCACACACACACAAAAAAAAAAAAAAAGAAGCATGCCACAGGAGAAAAAAACTCGAAATTCATTAGTCACCCATACAAATTGGGGGAAAAAAATAAAAAAAGTGGAAACTTGAATCAGGCAGCCCCATGATCAACGTTCACGGTATGGAAGAAAGGTCAACAATGTTGAAATGTTTCCACGAAAGGGTATCTTCTTAAGCAAGATTCAAAAATGGAAAAGAAGATTTTCGAAGTCGACCATAATTGACTCGAACTCCATCTTAATTCAGTTAGGTGCCGTAGGTCTTGTTTTTGGCAATTTAATGCTTGGACCCTTTGCAACCAACCCCACAATCTCATGGAAGATAAACTTTTGCTTCTTCTCTTCTTCTTCTTCTTCTTTTTTTTTAAAAAAGAGTTATTTTTGAACCAATGAAGAATAGAAATAGCTGATGATCAACAAGCATGGGTCAGATAGTCAAAATAAGTTTGCATGGATTAGAACATGGCTCACCTTTTTAGCTTTATGCCATGACATGAATTCAAAATTCAAAGGACAGCATTAAGAAAATGAGGTCCTTTCTTTTGTTTTAAGGAGGGAAAATAAAGTTGATTATTTTTTATTATCAACTTTAAATGCCATCCCTCCTACTTAAAACAGTAATTAAATGCTGGAGTCTTGTTAAATATACGGAGGAGGATCATGCGCCATCCCTCCAATCTAACCAAAATGGGAAGAAACATTTGGAATGAAATTTGCACGCTGACTCCAGACAATGGTTTTTGTTTAATTTTTCTGCATTTTAAAGAAAGCATGTGAGGATTTGATTCTAAATGGTAACGAATAATTAACTTAATTAAGCCCACAGTTCACAAACTTGAAATGATTTCACCAACTTTTCACCTCAAGATAAAAAATATGGTAGGAAGATCTCAACAGTAATATCCTTCATTTCTCTCAAAACCCACGCACAGAGTAATCATTGCACACAGTGATGAATCTAATGACCATCAACTCCCATTTAAATCACAGCTAACCGTGATTAACTAAATCCTAGAGAGTAATCATCATCCTCAATTTGAAAACTTCATCAAATGGCAGCAAGGCTAAGACTGTTCATGTTCATTATTGGCATCTTGAATTAGATTTATTGGATTAGAATTGAGGAGGGTAGAGAAGTTAATTCGAGATTTAAATCGGATGAAGTTTCAAGAAAATTAGTTGGGATTTATCCTGTTATATCTGTACAGCTTGACAGGGAAACCATAGCAATATCAAGACTCGGATTAATTAAAAAAATAAAATCAAAACAGTGTTTTAAGTGACTAGAATTTATAAATATTTGATACTTTATATCAGAATAAAATGATAAATATATATATAATGTAGATAAAAAATCGAATTTCAATGAGCACTCAACAAGAAATTGCCCCTCATCGACCCATGCATGGCCTACCCTAGTGCCCTCCTCTCAATACCCTTGGCACGTACCCCACAAACTCCATTCACTCGCGTCTATCTCTTCACCTTCTCTTACACGCTATCCAATCTCTCTGACTCTTTTCTCCTAAAAATTCCAAACTCCCTCCCATCTCACGTTCTCGTTTCATTAGCCAAAAAAAAACACCAAACTTTCAAAACTGACTGAACTCTCTCTCTTTCTCTCTTCTTGTCTTAAAAATGCTTTCTTTAACCAAAATCTCTCGAAGAACCCATCTTTTCTAAACTATGAAAGATGGGTTTTTTCCGGCGACTTTTTGGTGCCAAGAAGAAGTCTAGATCTTCAAAAACAACACCCTCTTTGTCACAGTCCAAGAAGGTTGATCAAATTTTGTTATCAACTACTCCTTATGATGCTAATAATTTGGATGCTAATAAGCATGCAATAGCTGTGGCAGCTGCTACTGCTGCTGTTGCTGAAGCTGCACTTGCTGCTGCTCAAGCGGCTGCTGAGGTTGTTAGATTGACTAGTGGTGGTGGTAATGTTCTTGGTGGCAGTCACCGCCGGTTTGCGGAGGAAGTGTCGGCGGTTAAAATTCAATCTGCCTTCCGTGGTTATTTGGTAAGTGTCCTCTCTTTCCTTCCATGCTCATTAGTTTTTTCATCCACAAATACCCCATCAATTTGAGCGCCATTGCGTTTGTTTCTTTGTTTGATTTGATCTTTTAGGCATTCATCACGAAGTTTTTTTATTTTTTTGAGCTCTCCTGCTTGATGAGGAAAATAAATAAAGGAAGAAAACGAATTTGAATGGTCAATATTATTACTGTTACTTGGGAATTGGGAATATCTGGGGATGCATGCAGAAAGATTTAATTCTCTTTGATTTTTGCAAAATAAAAAATTGTTTTGAATAGTATTTCTTTCATTTTGATCCCTAAAATGATGAAGGTAGAATTTTTGGAACTTGAGTCGTTGAATGCATAGAAATTCAATTTCCAAGATAATAAGTTGTCGTGGTAAATTTTTCAATTTTTCAAATTGGAGACTTGGCAGTTAAGAAATTAAAACCCACTCAGCCAAATAATTAAGTTAATAAGCTATAGCTAATTTGTTCTTCTTCTTCGTCGTCTTCTTCTTCTTCCTCATGGTGTTTAAATTATTGATAACAAAATTCGACTACCTTTTCACTTGGTTTCATTAAGTGATAACAACTATTCCTTCCACAAAAATAATGCAAAAGCTATATCTTTTCTTAGGGTGGTCCAAAACGCAAAAAGAAAACAAAGCAAAAAACAGTTCCTTCTAGGGCCAATAAGGTGTAACCGACACTACTGTATTTGCCTATTGGGTCACACCCTCGAGCAATATCACCATCAAACTTTTAGCTATAGCTCAAACAGAATTGATTCTGTTCTTTTTTTCAAAAAAATAAAATAAAATAAAAAAATCTGTCTTGCCTGTGTCTCATGCCCTCTCACGTGTTTGTGTCATCTTGTGACTTCATGACATGATGAGCATTCTTCCCTGGAACATAATTCCCAGTCTCTTATCTGATTTATTTTTTTAAAATCGCTTGGCTCAAATTTTAGTGCCCTTGATCATTAAAAAAAAATAAAAAAATTTAGCATTTATTTGTTGACCAGATTGCTTGCTACATTCAGAGTGATTTCTCTGTGTATGGTCTCTCTCTTTTTCTTTTTTTTTTCTCTTTTTTTTTGTGATGGTGCTGGTTGTTATGGTCTTGTGGGGTTGAGTGTCTGCTTTTCATGATTCTACAGTGTCATTGTGTGTGTGTGTAAGCAAGGAGCCCACAGAATTATGCCCATGGCTATGAATTGGTGTTTTTTTTTTTTTTCAAATTACTTTCCAAATTTTTTTTATGCATACCATCATTCCAGGTTAATTTAATCCTATAAAAGTTAATTCTTTTTGTTAATTTATCCCAGAAATGTTTTGATGATTGTTAAAATGATGCACGTATTAGTTTGAGAAATGGTTTTCATGATAACAGCCGTATTGTGGTGGACGTTTATCAAAATTATGTATCTAGGAGTATGAACAAATGGACCATGTATGGATGGAATCATATGGATGAGATGTGCAAGTGCTAGCTTCAGGCCAAGTTATCATTGTCAAATGAGCTGGTATTGGAGTAATTAGCACTCCAACTGGGACAAGATTTTTAGTACCAATTTAATTAGGGCCTCCATTCTAATATTGTTGCAGCTTGAATTTGAAGGTGTTATTGGATTTTGGAGTCCAGGTCTTGATGTGTTTCTTTGCAAGTTGATATTTTTTTTAAAAGTGAAATGTAGCTTTTTGTTTATTTGTCAACTTCAAACTTTAGTTGATTGATGAAAATAATTTTTTGAAAGTTAATTTTTCTTGTCAAAGTTCACACCACTGTCCCTAAATTTGCAATGATTTTCCAATTTTATCTGCCCAAGAACAACTTTACAGCCAATTTGGTTGAAAGTTCGAGTCCTTTCACTACCATGTTCTATTTTTTTTAATTTTGTGTGTTGAAATAATGATTAAGCCCACACATCCTTTTCAAGAACTCCGTGCCTCTCATATTCTTCGTAAATATCATGCTTATCTGATCCGTTGCATTTAAAATTCCTGGAATTTGGTGCCAAAAGAACAATCTCTGAAACTTAAATAATTCCATAAAGCAGCACTTGTATTTATTTATTTATTTATTTATTTTTCATATTAAAATTTTAAGGCATGTAGCAATACATGTGCTTAATGATTGTTCTGCATTTTGTTTTTCTTACATCCATTTGATTGGTATTGTGGATATTGATTTTTTTTTTCCTGGTGACAATGAAGGCAAGGAGGGCACTAAGGGCACTAAAAGCATTGGTGAAGCTTCAAGCCTTAGTGAGAGGCCACATTGTGAGAAAGCAAACAGCAGACATGCTTAGGCGTATGCAAACATTGGTGAGACTGCAGGCTCGAGCCCGCGCCAGTCGCAGTCATGTGTCCAACTCTTGGCATAGTACTAGCAAGTCCTCCCATTCTCGTTATGCTGTAAGTATACTTCCTTTTCTGTTTATTTAGTTGTTGGTTTTAAAAAACATCTAATTGTTCGTAATATGCTACGAGTGATTGAGCATGGCACTTCAAATGCCTGCCATGAGCCTGCACAAATGTCAATGCACATCCATGCTTTATTTTTTAAGGACCACATCCACATGGCAACATACTGGTAAAATATAATCTATCCTTTGTTTATTTGAGGAAGAAAAAAAGGTGAATGTGAATGCAAAGAAACCGAGCATGGAGCATGGTAAAAGTGCTTTCTCCATGCATGTTGCTAAACTTGAAAGGCAATTGGCTTCACAATTTTTCAAGTTACACTAGTCCCTTAAGAACAGTATATGGTATTCGGATGTGGATTGAGAGACAGCCTGATGAGCATAAGAGGGTATCTTAGTGATGGCTCTTAAATTATTATCATTTTACCCTTCAATCTTTTTTGTTATCTTTTGGAGTGAACAATTTTCCAACTGACTTGTTGCTTGGCATCTCATTGAGCAAACCCATGAGTTGCAGAATTTACAAGGCCAAGAAAACTGGTCTCCACCTGATCAAGGCATTCCCATATGACTCAACTAGAAAAGATATAAAGCTTTGATATGATTGTTGATATATGTGCTTTTTTCTTTTGTGATACCCACCCTTTAACTACATTTACCACAGGTCCCTGCAAGTCCTTCCAAGGATCACCTGTTTTGCGCTTCTAGTACCAAATCTGATGGCCCCTCAATTCTCAAGGTACCACTTGTTTGTTTTCATAAATTCTTTTGTATGATTATCCCAATGCCTTTGATATATAGCAATTCACTACGGAACTCTGATTGCATTTTTCCATTTCAATACATGCAGAGATGTGGTTCAAATTCAAACTTTAGGGAGAGCATTGACTTTGACAAAGTAAAATTGGGTTCAAATTGGCTAGAACGCTGGATGGAAGAAAGTTTATGGAATGACCATGGCAGCAATCCACTGAGAAAGCGACATGCTGATGACGAGAAGAGTGACAAGATCCTTGAAGTAGACACTTGGAAGCCCCATGTGAAATCCCAACAAAGTAATAGAACATTTCAGACTTCACAGTATGCTTTGGCTTCGGATCATAACAATCAGAGCTTTATGACATTTGACTCTCCATCAAAAAAAACACCAAATCCAATGCCGAGCATCCCCTCAGGAGAAATTTTTCACTCTCTTAAATTACCCCTAGGAAATGATGAAGCAGTTTCAAGGACAGCTGAGAATAGCCCTCGCCTGTTTTCTGCAACATCTAGACCTGGAAGTAGTGGTAGAAAAGGCGGAGCCCATTTTACGCCCACAAGGAGTGAGTGCTCTTGGGGCTTCTTTAATGGATACCCGGGTTACCCTAACTACATGTCTAACACAGAATCATCTCGAGCCAAGGTTAGGTCACAAAGTGCCCCGAGGCAGAGGCTTGAGTTTGAGAAATACGGTTCAAGCAGAAGATCTGTTCAAGGGTATTATGATGCAGACATTCGATCAGAAAGGGGTTTGGCTCAAAATACTGAACTTCCTTCTGGCTACTCGAATAGATTAGGAACTTCCAACTTAAGGTGACAGCTGTTCATTTTCTTATCTGTTTATCCTCTTCCTTTTCCGGTGTGTGCGCAAATGCTGTTGTTGTAATTATTTGATCATGATCTGACAAACTTTGTCCTTACAGAACTGAACTTTTAACATTTTGAGTGTTTCATATTTGATGTAATATCCCAGAATTGTGCGTGTCCCTTCTTTTATTCCACCACTGTTCAAGTGTTATTATAGTTTGCTCATATTTTCTCATATTTCTTGCTTCTTCTGGTGTCTAAATATATGATCCAATTTTTCTGCCATGCTGAAACATTATGAAAGAAATGTTTGGTTCCAGTAGCTCAACTATTTTCACTCGAACAAGGATTTTGCTGAAGACAGTCGTGACTGCATGTAGCACGGATCCTCGCCGTGAATCAGGACTGGTTTGTATAGAGGGTTAAAATCTGCGACTGTTAAAATCTGCGACTGTCCTTAGCATAGCCAATATTTGCTTACAAATGCCAAGAACTTTTGCCATATTAAGCCAAAATCAATCACAAAGCTAACGAGTTTAGAGGCAGACAGATAGCAAAATCTGTATCTTTATCTCACTGTGGATTCACGGAAACTAGATTATTTCACTTGTTTTATCTACATTGGATGGTCTCATATGATCTGTCAATGGTTGTCTGAAAGGGCAACATATCAAAGAGAAAAGAATGCACTAATGCATCGCAGTTAAAAAGAACAGCCTCTATATCTTGTTTGGTGCCTATATCAGTCAAATGTAAAACTTTGGATTCCCAGAACATGCCCAAGGAATCATTATGTTGAAGAATGTTGATGATGTGAAATTTTTAATTGTGATGGTGACAGCAGGAACAATTCAGTCAGAGGAATACGACTTGAAGCAGCAGGTGAGGGTGCAAATTGTCTTTGTGTCATCTCCTTTTGTCTTCAATTTCAGATCCTAGCAAATGCAAGGTTATAGTATTGATGTTTATTATGTGATTTTTAATCATCATAGATTGGACTGAAATTATACAAATGTATTCTCAGAATTTTCTTTTCTCTAAACTAATTGGATTCTATATTAGTCGTCTAACTTTCAATAAAGATTCTTTTTCTGTAAAGATTAGGATTTATTTCAAGAACTAAGTATAAAAAAGATTGTCTAACTTATTTTTCAGAACAAATTTGATTATTTAAATAATTATTGATATTTAAAGTTTGTTACATCAGAATTTTCTCTACAATTTAGCTAGTTTATGAAATCCCAATTTCTTTTATATACATATGCGCTAGGTCAAATATGGTTTATATATAGGGTGGCGGTATTCACACGTTCTGAAATGTTAATCATGTGTGATCAATTAAATGTTATATGATCTAAGAGCATGGATGAAATGAAATTACATGGAGTGAGATTAAATCTTAAGGCAACAATTAAACTTTGAATTTGCTCTTACTATTTCTTGCGAGAATAGTGATTTAGCTTGTCTAATCCAGTCTAAATGCCAATTAACTTTGAGTGTTTATGCAATCTCTTTCGGCGAAAAGTAGCAATTGATCACATATCCAACTTTTTAACCTATCTAGTTTTGGGAGTCCTTCACTATGAATCTGCTTTGATTAAGAATTATTAAAAACAAACAGCTTAAAGTGAAAAGATATGTCCGATTCATGAATGCATCTGTTCAAACGATAATTACTAGCAGTGCATCTTTAAAACGAGGAAGCAACAGCCATGGACAAAATCAATAGTCAAGTCCATCAATACACAAGCTCAGACCTGCTCTTATTTGTATTTTTCAGTGACTGTACTTGAAGACAAGCTTCTTATTCAGTCTTCCATCTGCATCACCTTGAACCAGCTTCATAATTTTCCTTGAACTCAACTCGAGGTACACTGCATTTCCATGTAAATATATAGGCATTAGATAACACGAAATGATGACAGGCATGATTATGATAGCGGGTGATGGCAGCTGTGAACCAGCCACAGGATACAAAATATAGATATCTCTTCCTAATTTGTACTAATGTTAGTGATAGCCTCTTTAAAATAGCAAATGTACTATCATGTAATGAAATAGAAATTAGATGGGCTGGAGAAAGGCTTCCGAGGAGCAATCTGTATTGGGATCAAGAACAAACCCTAGATTTACTCCGCAAAAGCCTGGAAAACTAGCAATGACTGTAGCGTTTCGATTGTAGGTATTTGATGAGGCCCATTAAGCATTGAGATATGGACCTCCTGTTATTCCCAGATTCAGCAATCACATTCAAGCTCATCATGTAATCACAATGTGAACCTGGAAGTGGGTCTGGTGTACCATAGCTGATGAACGTGGAGCAAGCCGTGAGGAACCCTCCCACGGTGGTGCAATCGACATCGGCCGCTACTGCCACAGCCCATTATAGCAACAGCAATAATGGCACTCCTGTCATTATTTTTTGGACCTCCGTATTGTAAAACTTGATTTGGACCACCCTCTTGTATTAGTTCAACAGTTGACCTTTTTAGTGCAAGATGGGAAATTCATAGTGTTGATTAAGCTGGGTTGGTGTTAAATGAAGAATGTGCTGCTCTTTCATGGTGGTTGAATGAGCCTCTAGCAGTGGTGGAGCCGGACATTTAATTTCGCAGGGGTGAGATATTATTAGAATGATAAAATATGAGATTTTATACAAAACTTGCACCATAATGATGCGATTTCTATATAATATTAAGGCTTGGATTTATTTTAATAAATGAATAAAAAATTATTAATTTATAATTTAACTTGCATGAAAATTAAGATTAACAATAATTATTTTTGTCATTAGCAAGAAATCATAATATGCAAACAATTACTAATTACTAATAAATCTTATAATATAATGCTACAACATATTAATCAGTTTGATTTTTCAATTATTTCTCATTAATGTGAGATAAATTAATTGAAGGAAATAAAACTACGGACGGTGCACTTATATGATATCATATATATGAAAAAAAAAATATAAAAGGAAAATACAATTAAAAATAATATTGAATGCAAATCCACGTAGAATAAGTTCTATCCAAATTAATGAATTATTCTTTAATCTATCCAAAAAAATTATACCAAAAGAGTCAAATGAATTGATGGTGTTAACAAGAATTAGATTTTAGATTTCTTTGATATGAAAATATGATATCAGGGTTTTAGATTTTAGGTTTTTTTATGCGTTTTAAAAATATATTTTACTTAAAAAGATATTAAATTAATTTTTTTATATTTTTTAATAATTTTAATATGTTAATATTAAAGATGAAAAAAATCATCAATTTAAATCTAAAAGGAGGTAACAAGAAAACAAAAAAAAAATTATAAATTTTTGATAGGAATAACTTGTTAAAATAACATAAATTCTATACATAAAAAATTATCATTTTTTTAAAACAATAATTTTTAAAATGTAAAAAATATTATTTTAATGTATTTTAAAATAAAAAATATTTTAAAAAATAACCACAACATCAATTCCAACATCACAGATCAGCACCAAAATGAACATTCGGTTAGGGCACGGTTAATTTTTATTTTTTTTTCAGGAAATAAGCGCTCTCTCTCTCTATATATATATATATGTATATGTATATGTATATACATACACACACATACACGTTGTGAAAAGTAATGGTAAGCAATTACGATGGCAAGTCTTTTGGGTAGAAGGCAAACAGCAAGCCAAAGTAGTTTGTAACCTAAAACTATGGCATAAATATACAAATTATACATATAAAAATTGAAATATTAAACCCATAAATTAGACCATAAACTTTTTTTTCCCTACTAGAAGTTGTTATCGTTACATTTCCATCTGGAAGTAGGGACACAGCTGAGGTAGTGACACCAATGGCAATGATCGTTTCCATTTTCTCCCTTGAACAACATCACCAATGCAACTGTGAATCTGCATTTTTAAGTAAAGGCACCAGAATCAATGGAAGTAAAGACTCGCTGATCATGAGAGAAAAAGATCGTTAGATAAGGATGCCAACTCTGAAAGCAACGGCAAGCAGAAAGTGTTGGAATTAATTTTGAAGTCTACATTTAAAATGTTTTTTAGTTCTTTTACATGTCTTCTAGGTATTTGCATGTAAGTATTAAATATGTATTTATCTTTTAAATCTCTTGAATTATCTTAAACTAGTATAAATATATGTTTAGAGTATTGCAAGTCCAAGTCCAATTCCATTAAGACTTCCTCTCTTAAAAGAGTAATGTATTTATATGAATGAGTTTTATCTTCCACCATGCTTTCTTTTTCTTCTTCAAATATATTTCTAAGATGGTATCATAGCTTCCAAATTCTTTGATTCTTCAATTACTACAACCACATGATCAAACTTTAAATCTAGAAAAGGAATCTGGTGAACCAAAAAGATTGCTTTTGTGAAGTAATCTGATTACTTTAACTTCTCAAAATCTCCTCTCAATGCTAGCGAACGTTATCCTTTTTGTCTTTTCAACTCCAGTATAAGTCTTATTGACATCACTGTATCGCAACCATAGGGAGTTGGCATTGGTTTTTATGTGTCGTCATCTAAGTGGAACAATAAGCTGATGCCCCACAACATCAAACTAGGCATCGGTATTCAATGGCTGGTAATGTTGGGTAAGGGGCATCTGCAGTCCACAGCTAAGTGAAATAGTCCCAGTTGTTTGCCCTTTCGGTAACATCAAATGGGTCTCCAACCTGGCAATCATCTTAGGGCTCTATACTACTTTGTCGTTATGCTTATGATCAGGTTGTGTTCGAGATGGCGAGATTAATGAAAATGAACATTCAAATGACATGGAGATAATAAATCAATGAAAATGACAGTTTAAGTTGATAATTTGGAGCTTGAGCAGTGTCTCACCCTACAATCAGCAGGATCACAGAAACCAACCATAGAGCATATTGGTGAGCCCTGTACTTGGATTTGACACCAACACCGGAGGGAACATTTCGACGCTCTAGCCAGCCATATTGAGGACGAGGAAGCAGAACAAAGCCTAGGAGGAATCCTGACAGGAATCCACCAATATGGGCAAAATTATCAACATGTGGCAGAATTCCTATTGCAAGGTTAATGGCTATTATGACCAGTAGTGTAAGCAGAGCTGCAGCCTGTGGAAGCAACAAATGGCAGGAGTGAGGGAAAAAATAGATACAACTAAGTTTTGTTCATGTGTAAATGCCATTATATCCCAATGGTTGCGATACAGTGATGGATAGCCAGAAAATGGTACGGAGTTTTGAACAATGGCATAGCACTAGAATGCCAAACAACGTACAAACACCACTGACCTTGTTGGTATAGATACTCCAGTTTGTAATTAGCTCAGAAAGCATTGCTCCAAGAAGCCCGAAAAGGGCACCTGAGGCTCCAACTGAGATATTGTTTCTAATAAATAGAGAGGAAAGCACACTCCCGCCAAATCCTGACAGCAGATAAATAACTCCAATGCGAACTGCCAATTTGTGAAAAAAATGCAGCTTATAATAAGGTTAGTCGTGCTACTAGAAATAGAAGCATAAATTGCTGCTCGACTTGAAGTTTCGTCAAACTTTACAGTTGGTATTGGTAGCGAAGAAGTATTGGCCTCGGAAGGCAGGTTTTGATAGGTACTTACCAAACCCAAATTGCTGCTCGAGACGAATGCCAATGAAGACAAGGCTCAGCATGTTTGCAAGAAGATGAATAATACCAGCATGCAACCAGATGCAAGTGATAAGCCTCCATCCCTGGTGCTTATCTACAAGCTTGGTCCACTCAAGAGCTCCCAGCCTCTCCAGTCTTTGCAAGTTCAAAAAACAAAAGGAACAAGCTTCAATTAACTGCATTATATTTCTTCTACCTTCCTTGGCATTTCTTAAAGCAGGTGACAATGATAAACCAAGAAACAACAGCTTTCAACAAGCTAATTTTTCTGATACCAACATCAAATACCCCTTAATAATCACTCACAACAAGAATATTTTCAGTGTTAGAAATGTTGGAGAAAAACCTATTTCATCAGATCCATGAAATTTTCACCAATGAAGCCTTGAATCCACCATAAAAATATATAGTATCTGAGACCAATAATCACTAAATTCATGCCATTTCCTCCACAGAGACCAGCCAGGGAACACCGCCATGAAATGCAGTAATTGAGATTTGGACATCAGCATCAAAAGCAGATCCACTAAATTCTCTCTTCAAGTATCTAATCAATCAAAATCCCCCAATGGAAACCACACACAAGGCATTTCATATTCATCAAGCAATGCCAAATTTCCAAATTCATACGTACACAAATCAAAAGGGAATCAAAATTCCTCCCCAAATTCACTTGATCCATCAAAAAACATTGAAAAACAACACCCCACGAATCTAGAAAGCTCCTTCATAAAGAAATTTAAACCACCACCAGCATTTAGTATTTATCGAAGTAAAATGACATGAAACAAAAAGAAACAGAAAGGGTAAAATCAAAAACAAGAAGAAATTATACAAGGATCAAAAAGTGAATCAAAGAAAGTGAATTACGTACGTGGCAGAGGAGGGACCAAAGAGAGGATTATCTTTCAAAGGCTCAAAAGAAAACCTCCCAAGAAACCTTGCAACGCACTTCCCTTCAAGTCTTGTATGTAAATGTTTAGGACAATTATTGATGCACATCACGACAATGAAGACAGCAACATTTGCCACCACAAACATAGGTACAAGCCATGATGTCCAGTAATGAGCTTCTGTGTCTTCTATCGGGTATGTTGAAGTTGATGATAAGTAGCTGTTACTGTTGTTCCCTCTGCTCTTAACTCCCCCTCCTCTCTCTGTGTCTTCTCTTGACATGTTCGATGTTTCTTGATGGTGTTCTAGCAGGTGTTTCTTTCTTTAAAAAGAACTGTATTTTGGTTTCTTTTTACCTTGATCACTCTAGAAATGATGTGGTGGTGGTGGTGAGTTCAATGGTTTTTAATGGAAAAGGAGAGAAAGTGGGTGAGGATTTTCAGGTTTCTAACTGCCACAGTGAGCAAGGTAACCTCCTCCCATGTACATTTTTCATTTGATCTGGTACAAACACTACCATGGTTCTGTTTTTTTAACAATCCATCATTCTTTTGACATGTTAGCTTTCTAATTTTCTTTCATTCTCTTTTTTTTTTGCAATGAATTGGTATATATTTATTCTAGAAAATATCATGTGAAAGTAATCAATTACTAATCACATAATCTTCATTTAATACTTCACATGCTGAAACAGTATTTCGTAAAATCCCGAAGCATTAGTCTAATGGTTAAGAGAGTTTGATCATTTAATTGGGTGGATAGATACGAACGCAATGGTCATGGAAGCAGCGGATGGAGGCTGGTCCTACGCGGTCTCTCGCTTTCTGTTTATTCGTGGAAAGCACTTCTACTAGTATAAAATGTTCGAACCGATGGGTTTCCTTTCAGGAATAAGTTGAAGCTTGATATCTCGAGGTGAATCATATTATTTTTTTATAAAAAAAAAGCATAGTAAATTAAAAATACTGATGGAATAACATGGTATAAAAAATAAAATAATATTATTTATATAAATATTAAAATTTATACATGTTATAATTTTAAAACATGATATTTATAATTTATTATTATTCAGAGTACGAGTAGCAAATGCTACAAAAAAAATTATGAAAGGGATATTAAAATTTTAATTATAATATCATTAGTAACATAAAAAAAAATCTCACTAGATCATTAATAAATTATTTCGAGGACACCAAACGAGCAATTAAACTTAGAGAATAGGACAGGTATCCTTCATGTTTAACCTATGTCAAAAGGGGTAAATATTGAATTAGTGTATGATCCCGGCTTGAATTAACATTTGATCTTATCTCCTACCTAAAGTGTATCTTCAGGCATGAACAAAAAGAATTTATCATAAATGTAATAATCCTAGTATGAATTAATTAATCTTAATGTGTGAATGCTAATCCGATAATGCCCTAGCTTTTAAAACAAGAAAACAACATACAAAGAGAGGGAAATACCTCTCAAGCTCCATCATGCACTCAAATGATCATCAACATGAGAGCTCAGACACTAATAAAGATAACCTCTGAAATATTTTTATGAATAAACTGAATAATTGATCCCTGGTAATAATCCCAGAAAAATGTTCTCAGTTATCCTCTGGTTACTCAATACAGTTACTGAGTTGGTACCAGCTCAAAGAAAACGACAAGATCATCGTTGGAGGCACCAGCTCCATGTTCACAGAAACTTCAATTTTATTGCTACAATTTTAATGTTGTAGTCCTGTGCTTGCTGTCTCCTCCTGTTCTTCTGATGGCCGTGTGATTTTTTGGCAAAAAGAAAAGGAAAAGTTGCAAAGCTAGTGCTGCGTGCTTAATCAGGCTTTAATTAAACGATTAAAGGGTGTGCTTTGAAAGGCAGGCTGAAACAAAAAAAAACCTAGCACTTAGGATATATTTGGCATTGAGATCTGCTTTTGAGATTTTTTTTTAGTTTTAAATAATTTTTTATGTTTTTAGATTATTTTGATATAATAATATTAAAAAAAATTAAAAAAAAATTATTATTTTGATGTATTTTAAAAGAAAATTTAAAAATAATTTTTATCACATTCTAAAAAACATGTACTTAATCTATGAACCAAAGGGTTTTTTTCATTAAAGTAGGAAATAAGGAATTTGATTGTCTTATCGCTTCATACAATTATAAGATTCCCATATAGCAAAGTTAATAAAAAAAATTATATATATACATGGCTAATTACTTTTCTTTTCTTTTTTTGTTTTCACTTGCGCATGAGCCAATTCTTGATTGGTAGCTTGCGAGTGGTGAGATGGGAAGATGTTCAAACCTTTGTTCTTGAGACTTAGATATGGAAGTATGAGAAGGAAATCGATGACCTGATTGAGGGTGTTCTTGCTTTGTTTCAGTACGATGCAATTGGAATAGCTTTGCATCTCATTAGCTGCATGTAATTTTAGCTAATTTAAGCTTGGATTCATCTGTCGAAGGATATGTTCCCTCTAGTTACTGTTTTCAAAAGAACTTTATGTACTGATTTATTTTTATATTTTTATCTCTCTTTCGTATTTATTAATTATATAACGGGACAGCACAACGTAATTGGTAAAGGAAAGCACACGCTTTACTCTTAAAAAAACAAGACTGCTTCTTTAAATTTCTTTTGCTGTTCTTGCATTACATATGTAGAGCTTCTTGTTCTCATCCTGGCTTGCAGCAGGCAAATTCCACTTTTCTGATGTGCTGGACATGGAATATCCATAACCTGGCCAAGCAAATTAGCCAGGTAAGTCGCAAGTGAGGTTCTAGCCCAGCGGTGGGAGGGGCTTGTCCCCTTCCTCAGCACGTGGGTTCGAACTTTACCATGCACGCCTGTCACCCCCGCGGTGCCTTACCTGTTCACTGGGCTTGCAGGATGTTCAGTGGACCGTGTGGATTAGTCGTGGTGCGCGTAAGCTGACCCGGACACCACACGTAAATCAAAAAAAAAAAAAAATTAGCCAGGTAAGTCATGCCGACCAGATGATGATCATTTGTAATGATCTACTGATATATCAATGCTGGCAACACTTTCTTTCTTTTTTATTAATTATTTCCTTTTCTTTAGCGTTGGAGCATTCAGAATT
The DNA here is from genome assembly GCA_015708895.1 of Populus ilicifolia. NCBI lineage: Eukaryota > Viridiplantae > Streptophyta > Magnoliopsida > Malpighiales > Salicaceae > Populus > Populus ilicifolia. Next base: position 91,242 of record SRLM01001330.1, on the reverse strand, counting down.
CTGCCTTCAATAGCTGCTTTAGCTGTTGAATGGAGGAATACAAATAAGAACATAAAAAAGGAAGAAACTAAGATAGAAGCATGGAGAAATCAAAAGCAGGATCTGACAGTAACCTTCCTCTTCCTATGTCTCTGATGTGGTGGTCTCTGTTGGTAGGTTTGGTTCAGACAGTTGAGTTGGCTTTGTTACTTGGAAGCTACTCTCTTCGATTACCTTGCCAAGTGGCCCTTATGATTTGGCCCTTACCTACACCAAAGTTACTATCCTATGGTCCCACTTTTTTCTCTTTCTTTTGATATCTATGATGCTCCTGCTTCGTTTGGATCATAGTTTCATCATCCCCAATTATTGTGGTGTTAGCTCAAATAGTGAAAAGGGTTTGTTGTTTGCTTTCAGGTAAGGTTGCAGGAGAACAAACAATTACGGATACAGTAATGTCTTTGCTTCCCAATAAATCCAGGAGCCTTGCTTCAGGGCCCGAGTACACCCTCAGATAAATAAGTTGTCTACAACAGATTTAAACAGGTTGAGATTTTATTTGGTTCGCATGTAAAATGGAAAAGGAACAAATAAGAAAACCAGCCAGAGCATAGATTAATGAACCTCTAGAAAGACTGAGGGACCCTCATAATTTGTCTTCTTATCCTGAGAAATTGACATGCATTTAAGAAGAATATGGGCTGATTTTGATAGCGAAACCTACCTTGCCGTGTAAATTGAAACCTTATCTTCATGTTTCCTTCACCAATATAAATCAAATGCAGAAACGCCCACCATACATGGTGAACAGGTTGCTTGACGCCTGGAATACGATAACAGGATGATTTCCAGAATCTTGTAGCGTTTTACGAAGCTCCCCTGCAGCAAATTAGCATTCTTTACCATATCATTCAAGGCAAGTATCAGAGCGGACAGGGACAGGGCAGAGAGTAAGCAAAGACTAGCTTTCCGTCGTTAAGAATCGTCGATCAAAGACCACATGTATCGTCCCAGGGTGCGCCTTGCATAGATAGGTATTGTCAAGTTAATGACCACAAGCCACCATGTGAACAATCCGCTGCTTATGGAGCTTACCAAAAAGGGGAAATCAGAAGCCTTTTCCTCTGAAATCTCATTATTATCTTAGTTTAATCTATTAAATAAAATTTCAAATATAATTCTTATTATTCTCTAATAACTTTTTAAATTTAAAACTTATATAAATTCATTTTATCTTATATATTTTATATTTAATTTTTATTAAATAAATAAAAATAATAAAATTCAAATTCATAATCTTAATTAAAACTCTTATATCATATTAAAAAATCATTTCAACCAATAGTTCAAACTATTAAATAAAATTAAATAATATAATTTAATTTACTCTCTACCTTTAAATCAAATCAAGTAGAACAAGATTTCGCAAGAAGCAACGTTTTTTTTTTATTATTATTTTGTCCTGGTAATAGAAACTACAGTTCAGCAAAATAACCTATGAACACAACAATCCCTAGCAATGGCAGTGCGTGCACGCCAAAAGAATATATAAGCAGCCCATTCTCAACTCTCGGGTCACAAGTCACAGCCATCATGATAAAATTCATCGAATTTCTCCAATCAAACCATTACTAATTGATAAAAAGGTAGGAAAAAAGTCGGTAAACTCTAAATGAACAAAATGGCAACAATCAACCTTGATCCATGTAAAATCTCCGATACAAAATTCTTTTAACAGCGTGTTGATAGCACTAAAAAGAAAGAAGGGATTTCAACGCTTTCCTCCACCCCCGCCAAGCTTGGGGCCCTTTGGTGCAGCACCCTTTGGCAGGCTACCTTTGCTGCTCTTTTGTGCCTTGGCCATTACCTCAGCCTTCTTGGCTTTTTTCTCATCCTTTGTTTTCTTAATCCTTTCCTTAATTTCACTGGACAGAAAATCAAGCATTTCAAGAAAAACATCAGTAAGTACCGAAGTTGACTGGATAATCAAATTACATTTATCAAATGGTAAAACGAATATACCATTGACTGGATAATCAAATTACATTTATCAAATGGTAAAACAAATATACCGGAGTGCAGCCTCTCTTGCAGCATCACGGACTTCAGGTTTCTCAGTTCGCTTCTTCTGTATGACCTCCAAAGTAGCACCTACAATGGACCTTGAGTAAGGTTTTTTTGTAGTGCGGCGCCTCTTCTTAATAGTTTCAGCAGCAATGTCCTGTAATTTATCAAAATCAACATATAGTACATCATGGGTTTACTTTCAAAGAAAACACTCCTGCGTATAGACACGTTCTACATTTGTCATTAAAGAGTTAATAGAAACTAAGAAAAGTTACCTTCTTGTGCTGCTTCCTGTACATAGCTGTCCAAGTTAGCTTTGAGGGCTTCAGCCTATTGTGGAAGTACCTCTTGCATTTAGAATTAGCAAAGAGGAACACCTTGATTGAATGAAAAAAGATTACTTAGCTACACAGCATGCATTTTAAAGTGAAGGGAAATTAAAAGAAAATCCAATGCCTTCAATACAAAACTGCACATTACCTGGGAATCTGAGCGAATAAATCTGATACCCTTGCCGGGATATATCTTCGCCCCACTGAAGCGGCAGAGTTCAGTTCTGAGATCATCCAGAAAGAAACCATTACAAAGAAAATCTATTGTCAAATCAATAAATATGCTCCATTCAAGGGCGGGCATGTTTGATGGTGATCATGATTGCATATCTAAAACATAAATTGACTTCATTTGCATGATCCAACAAATCTCAGAACTCAACCAAATCATAAAACCCCTCTAAGTAACTCCAAAAGAACTACCTGTTACTCTGGACTGTCAGTTCAATGACTAATAAGTCGCTTATTATTAGCCACATCAAAGTGTTGCACGTTCTTAAAATCAAACAAATAAGAATACCCTAGTGCAACATTCCAACCAGAAGATCCTATAAAGCGTCACAAAAATCACTAAACCTTAAGCTCTTGTTGTCCCAACTTATATTTTATTCAAGACTTAGTAATTCCCTTGTTTACTTCACTGTGTTTTCACTTTATTATCTTCCTGCACTGCATCAATCACACTCAAACATAGATTATAGCTTAATGCTCTACCAAGGAGCCGAGGACTCAGGCAATATAGCAAGTTACCTGGTCTTATTCCGGGAAGTAATTAAAAGACTCACTTGATACATAATTAAAAATTAATCCATTCACCAAAAATTTATAAATTTAGTCATCATAATTAAAGGATTGAAGGTGGGAAATTCCATCACCAAAAAGCCGAAAACTTTCTTGTAGCTTGCATTTTTAAGCTTTGTAAAACAAAAGAAAATCACTTTTTTGACCTTGTATTGTCATGTCTAACGAAGGTTCTAGATCTCTACAACAGATGTTCAGATTGTAATATATTTCAGACAAAGCCAAGACGACTCAAATTGAATCCAACAGTTCATAGACTGCTTAAACACTTGAAAAAACAACAAACCATTAAGAAAAAACGAAGAAAAATACAACCCATTTCCATATACATGGAAACGAAAACGTATTGGAGAGAGAGGGACGTACTTGAGAACCATGGCGGCGGCGGCTACTTTTTTTTTTGGCAGGGGAGTAAAAAGCCTAGGGTTTAGTTTCTGAAGAGATATATAAAAAATTTGGTTAGAAGGTCATGTGGGCTTTCTAATTGTGGGCTCGACAATATACACTGGAAATAGGCCAGGCCACAAATTAAGGGCCTTCTTTTTATGCTTGTGGGCCTATGAATTTACCTGCTTTATAGGTTGGAGATTTAAATTGATCCCGTGTAATTTTGAGATTTTACAAATTCATCCGCAAATAAAACTTTTTATAAAAACAATCGTGTTATTTTTTGAAAAACAATTATATATTTCAATAAATTACTATTTTATCCTTATTTTATGAGTTTTATTTACTTGTTTCTAATTGATTTATTTTGTGAATTTTACAACAGGGTGAATTATTTTTATTTTTTGTACCCTTTAATCTCTTTTTTTGGAGAATATTTCTTATAATAACTACTAAGCCCTATTTTTTGTATAAAAAGATTGGTTTAATTTTTATATTATTATGTGTTGTTAGCAAAATGACTTCAATTTAAGATAATTAAAAAGAAAAGATTTAATCATAATAATCAAGTGTGTAATCAATGCAGTTCCTGTTTTTCCTTACATGGTTACATGTAACGGCGTGCTAGTTCTGGATATAAAATATTACATGCAAAATATTTTCCCATGATAAAAATTATCTTGTTCTGTTTGTATATTTTACATGTTTGTTTTTAAAAAATATTTTCTTGTGTTTATTTCTTATAAAATATTTTTCAAGAAAACTAGTCAAATAAAAAATATTTTAGATTCAACCTTCAAACTTAATTTATATTTTTAATTTATGAAATTTTATAAAATATTTTTATAAATAGTAATCCATTCGTAATATCATTTAACTATTTTAAGTACTACATTTATGTTATCAACACCGCCATCCTATTGTCTCTTTCACTACTATTATAACTATCTTATCATTATTATTATTTTGTCTTATGGTTATCTCATCACAATTATTTCACTATTATTGTTTTTTTCATTGTTGTTATTAAAAAATATTTTACACGTGAAAAATATATTCTAACATATATATATATATATCTTGGAGTTTTTCGAATTTGAACATGGAAATTCTCACATTCAAACACGATAATTAGATTGTTTGTTTCAATTTCTATATCCGAACTCATAATTACGCAATAAAATAAATTATGAGTAAGTTTTTTTCTAGGAGCTGCCTTGGCTTTTGCTTAAGATTCGGCTACTTCGATGGACCCTTCTTCCACCACTTGCTTTTAGTAAAAATCATGTAAAAAAAAAAAATCCCCACCCTTCGGTTGACCCTTCTTCCACCACTTGCGCTTGAGGTTCTAGCCCAGCAATAAAAGAAATTATTTTTTTTTCCGCACCCGGGTTCAAGCTTTACTGCGCACACTTGTCACCCCCACGGTGATTTACTTGCTCATTGGACTTGCAGGATGTTTAGTGGGCCGTGAAAATTAGTCATCATACGCGCAAGCTGACCTGGACATCCCACGTAAATAAAAAAAAACAAAACAAAACACCCCACGTAAATAAAAAAAATCATGTCAAAAGGGAGTGCAATATAGTTATATTTTTCACATCCTTCAATTTTTATTTATTTATTTATTTTGAGATAAGCTGCCATGCTTCCTTCTTATTAACAGAAATATCATATTCATGTTTGACCTAACCTTTTCCATCGATGGCTAGTTGGTGAAAAAGCCCTTAAATATTTCTAGTTAACCTCACTATTTATTTTGAGAAAAAGGTAAAAAAAAATTGTGCGAAAAGTAGAAGTCAACAAGGATTAAGATTTAACAATTTTTTCAATAATAAAAAACTGTGCGAAAAGTTAGAAGCGCTGACTTTTTAATTATTTTTTTAAAATAATATCATTTTAATATTTTTTTTTAAAAAATAATAAACCTAAATTAACCGGCCAAGCATTATGCGAGTCAGTCCCAACACCCGGTTTAATAGCCATGGATTTGCTATTTCCTAAGAGAGCTCACAAGATTTATAGAGATTTACTCGTAATTGAAACAATAAGCACGTCACAATCTATCAAAGCTACACGATAATGAAACGGAACAAATTTAGTGAATCGCTTTTTTAATTCATATGATCTGAATTCATGCATAACTTATATCAAAATTATTTTCACTTATCATGTTTTTTTTAAATCCCCAATGTTTTTCCTTTGTTCACATTGAATGAGTGATCAATTCCATAAATGGCATGGATATGAGTAATATAATTTTTTAACCAAATTAAGTATATATCAAAAGCAGATTTCATATAAAATAGAAATACGTGCATTAATCAAGTAATATGATGAAATATTTGAGATGCTATCTCATGTGTTTAATATATAGCTTTAATTTCTATTTAACTTCATAAAATGTTACACGCAAAATAAAAATATCATTCATGTTCTTTAAAAATTGTTTAATGTGTCAGGGCATATAATTGTTGGACTATGCTTGACAAATGACTCTAGAAAAAGAATGTATGGTTATTGGATTATCCGAAAAGGCAGAATAGTTTTTTTAATAAAATTATATTGCTTTATTTTAAAAAAAATATTAATATTTATCCATTGAATTTCATCGTGTTAACCGAGTAGTTTAAAATATGATTAAATTTTTTTATTTAAAATTATATTATTATCAAATTTTATATTCAAATTTTTAAGATCAACTCGCTAAATTAAACAGGTTTAGATAAACTCAATGTAATTATAGGCATAAAATATTACAAAAACATGATTTATTATCATGCTGCATTTGTCATTCATATGAACAACACACGCGTGATTGTTGTTTACTCAATTTTGTTTAGTGCGTTACGTAAATGACAACATGCATTAGATATTCATTACTATCCTTCCCGGCTTGCTAGTTGTTACTTACAGTTAAATAATCTGAACCTAAGATTTCCACAATATTAAAACATAATAATTGTATTATTATATGTATCCAAACTCCTAATTTCACAGGAAAATAAATTCCATATCCGCTAATTTTCGAAAGATGTCAAGCCAAAAGATCTTCAAATTAATTCGTATTTCACCTAACCTTTTTTCATGCATGGATAGTTGATGAAAATCCCTTAACTTATCGTTAATATTATCATATATATTTTGTTATTGTGAACAAATAAGATATTGTCCAAAAATTTAAAAATAAAAAAACATTGGGGACTAGATTCAACAAGCTTCACACCATCAATTTCAGTAATAGGCAGGGTTAGTGAGGAGTAAAAATCAACTTGAAGTTGAGTAAATATGCATCAGAAAATTCATGGAAATTGTTTCTTAATTATTCGCGAATACATTTCATGTGAATCATATATGGTTTATTATTTTCCAGGAGGGATCACAGATTTTCTAAAGATTAACTGATGATTGAAATAATAAATGATTAACAAGGCAAGCATTCCGTAATCCTCAAAAGCAACATAATAATTATTGAAATATATACATAGCAGATTTAGAAAATTATTGCTTTTAATTCACATTATATGATAATCAAAAGAATATTCGTCCTAATGAAATCCAAGTAATTGATGTTTTTACCTATAATGCTCTCAATTAAATTAACGTTTTTACATGTAATGTTCCTAATTAACTCAACAAATGCCACAGATATATATATATATATATATATGCAATGAATCAGGGTGTGGAATTATGGTTTTTTTAACCAAATCCAAAGGCAAAAGGGAGTAATAAAAAAGAGAAATTAATTACATGCATTAAGTAATACTCATGTGATAAATAATCTTGATTTCTATATCCATGTATAATCAAAGTATTCATTTTAAATAATTTTTTATTTGATAACAAGAGTCTTGTAAGTCAACTTTCGATTCACGTGAAACCAAGTTCTTTCTAGAACAATATTAAAAATATATATGTATATATTCTTTTTAAATACGACCCGTAACAAGAAGGTTCATATTAGGATTTTACGAATGTATTTATAATAATTTAATTTCCCAAAGCAAGCCCACCAGTTTTTTAGTCGGCGAACCATTGTTTCCAAGTGCCATCTCCCTACTGGTCAAAACTTGACCTAAGCAGCCACAACCCCCCAAGCCAAGACAAAAATAAATTGCCATGCACGCGCTAGCAAACACGCGTGGCGGGTTTCACGAAACCATGTAATGAAAAAGGCAAGCGGTCCCCGCGTATTGACTTTTCACCGTTCAGTCCAAAAATATTTCCTCTCCTTTTACATATTTTCTCAATTTGTTTCTGTTCCTCTTTGAACAACAAAGAAAGAAAGAAGAAATCCTCGAGTGCATGAAAGCAAGAAAGGAGGCTACTTGCCCTAGAAAAACCAGTGAGAGAAGAGAGAAGAGAGAAGAGAAACGAGAGAGTGTAAGTTACTCTTAGCTTCGTATCTTCAAGTTATTTTTATACGATCACATATTATCTGTAGCTTTTGTGCTCTCGTTTTGATGCTTTTCAAATAAAAACATTATTTTTAATGTTATTTCTCTTGAATCAGGACTCTTACAGCGTAGGTAAACATGTTTTTTTATGGCTTCTTGTGTTACTGTCAAGTAATATGCTTTTCTTGTCTCACTCACTATAATTGACGTTACATTGGTTTGTCTTATTCCTATATTGATCCCAATAATAAATAAATAAAAAAGAAAAGGAGGAAACGATCTGATAATTTTATCTTGTCGAAAGACCCTTTTCGTACCATCAAGTATTAAGAAAGGTAAACCCCCCCCTTTTTTTTTGCTCTTTTTTATCGATTGTATTCAACCACTTTTTTACGTCACAAAAATTGAGGGAAAGGAAGAGAGGTCAACTGTTATTTTTTTATTTTTATGTTTCTTGTATGTGTGAAATAAAATATCAGAGTCAGGCTTGTTTTGTCTGATAGATTTTCAACTTGATGGGGCAAGAATAGTGTGTATATCAAGAAAATGCCCTTTTCATCTCATTATCTGACACGCGAGGGTTTTCTGAGAGAGAGAGAAGGGAGTCATCCATGAAACGTTGACAGAGAAATTGCTTTTTCTTGTTTTCTCTTATAAATAAGAATGTGAGGTTGGTTTTTAAGTGTAGCGGGTTGGTGTGTGAAATCTTGTAAAGGTCAGAACTTGCTAAACAAGTGAGAGAGAGAGAGAGAGAGAGAGGGTCCAAGAATACCTCGTGAGAGGGATAGCTACCTTTTCAATATCAAAAAGCTTGCGCAGGAGTAACCAAGGGTCAAGCGCAGACAGAGAGAGGGAGGGAGAGAGGGAGAGATTATATAAGAATTATATACATAAACAAAGTAAAAGGGGGCTATTTTGATTGGTTTCTGGGCTTTGATCAGTACTAACAGTGTTGATAGTTTTGGTGGTAGTTGTGGGGTTTCAGCGTTTGTGGCAGATATGATTTTAGTACACAATAACAACACCAGGCCTTAGTGTTGGTGCCATTGCTTAGACGACGACGACGCCGCCCCTAACAATCCTCCTCTACCAAATCACCAGCCCTTTCTCTTTCTATTACATGTATCATGCCTGTATGAACTTTCTCTTGATTTACTTCATGGTTGTCCGTTGTGATTTTTATTTCTTGCATGCTATTGTGCTTGAAATTGAATAATGTATGACCCTTTTTTGTTTGTGGGTTTTTTTTTTTTTTGCAGAAGAATAAGATGGATAGTCATGGTGACATAGGCCTACATGGGGAACATTTTGATCCTAGTTTGGTAGGGAGGATGAGGGAGGATGGTTATGAGAGCAGGTCTGGAAGTGATAACATTGAAGGTGCATCTGGGGAAGATCAGGATGCTGGAGATTATCAAAGGCCTAGGAAGAAGTACAATAGACACACTGCTAATCAAATACAAGAGCTTGAATCGTATGATTCTTCTTTTGGGTATTTTGTTTATGTCAAGGGATTTACGTATTCGTGTCACTAGTCTTTGTTTGAAGGATTCTTTTGTATCTAAAGGATATCTGTTTCTGTTTGTGATGTCAATAGTTTCTTTAAGGAATGTCCTCATCCTGATGAAAAACAAAGATCAGAGCTTAGCAGGAGGCTTGGCTTGGAAAGCAAGCAAATCAAATTTTGGTTTCAAAATAGGAGAACTCAAATGAAGGTAAATTGATGAACTTTTGCGTACCCTTTTGATTCTTTTCATTATCCCCTGTGAAGATTTTGATTTTGGTCCTTTTATACTGTAGACCCAGTTGGAACGGCATGAGAATGCAATCCTCAGGCAAGAAAATGATAAACTCCGAGCTGAGAATGAGTTGTTGAAACAAAACATGAGTGATCCAATTTGCAACAATTGTGGTGGTCCTGTGGTGCCTGTTCCAGTGTCTTATGAGCAGCAGCAGTTACGAATTGAAAATGCTCGATTGAAGGATGAATTAGGCCATGTTTGTGCCCTAGCCAATAAGTTTTTAGGCAGACCTCTCACATCCTCGGCCAGTCCTGTCCCTCCCTTTGGCTCAAACACCAAGTTCGACCTTGCAGTTGGGAGAAATGGTTATGGTAATTTAGGCCATACGGACAACACGTTGCCAATGGGGCTTGACAATAATGGAGGGGTTATGATGCCTCTGATTAAACCAATAGGCAATGCTGTTGGCAATGAAGTACCATTTGATAGATCAATGTTTGTAGATCTTGCACTGGCTGCTATGGATGAATTGATTAAGATTGCTCAGGTTGAAAGTCCCATTTGGATCAAAAGCTTGGATGGAGGGAAGGAAGTCCTGAACCATGAGGAGTATATGAGGACTTTTCCTCCTTGTATTAGCATGAAACCCAGCAATTTTGTTATTGAGGCAACTCGGGAGAGCGGTGTAGTACTCGCCAACAGCTTGGATCTGGTTGAGACATTGATGGACGTGGTATGCTATCTAAATCTTAATGCCGCTATGAAGTTTTTAATGATTTCTCTCAAGCATAAGCGTGATATTGGGATTTGATTTCTGTATTTCATTTTTCTGTTTATTTTTATTTCAATGTAATTATCAATTTTGGAGCAATTTATCAAGATTAGAATAGTTTGGTAGCTTTTGTTCATTTTTTTATCTCGCATTTCACCGTTTTATCACCTGTCGAATTCCCTTGTATGATAGAATGGCGTTGAGAAAGCTGCAAAAGTAATCTTAATTAATGCAGCTATTCAATCTAGAAATGCGCAATGCTTCTAGTTTTGTACTTGAACAGCTGGTTAACTTCTTTTCCATATACAGAATGGATGGGTGGAAATGTTTCCCAGCTTGATTGCTAGAGCTGCGACCATTGATATCGTATCAAGTGGCATGGGCGGAACAAAAAGTGGAGCTTTGCAAATGGTATGCCATTATCCTATATGTCTTATAGTCTTTTGCAGTGAAGCAGGAATTTATGAATGTTTCTTTTCCAGATACACGCTGAATTTCAAGTGATTTCTCCTTTTGTCCCTGTGCGTCAAGTGAAGTTCCTTCGGTTATGCAAGCAACTAGCAGAGGGTGTGTGGGCTGTGGCTGATGTTTCTGTTGATGGAAACCAGGAAAATCTAAATGCACAAACCCCTGTAACCTGCAGAAGGCTTCCATCTGGCTGCATAATACAAGATATGAACCATGGTTGCTGCAAGGTAATGATTTGCATAGCTTCTTCATTTGTGCTGCTTATACTTACGATCACTCATAGCTTTTTCATCCTTGGAGGTACCTTACTAGGATTTTGCAATAACTTCAACTTCGTATTCAGTTGGCACTACATTAATTTGAATTATGTGCAATTACAAAACTAGTCTTTTGTGCATCCCCAAGTTAAATTTATTATGGTTGTGCTCCCAAGTTTTGCTCTCTCCTCTCTTAATGAAATATATTAGTGGTTTCCCTGAAAACTTCGGGCTTTGATTATTATTTAACTAAAATAAGATTCTTCTATGATTTAATTAATCTAGACTCTTCAATTCTAAAGCAAGAATAGCTTATTTTATGTGCTTAATTGTCTGCTGCTACTTTCGAAGATCACGAAATCAAGGGCACTAGCATTTGACAAGCGCACGCACGCACACATATTTATTTGATTCCTCAGTCTTGAATGTAGTGCAGTGCATTCACAATTTTCCTATCCAGGTAAAGCCTTGTAGTTCTCAATCTTTGCTGTACACCTCACGCATTTGATGTTTCTATTCTTATCTCCTGTTCTTCTGCTGCTAGTTTTTTTTTTTCCCTGTCCTCGAGGTGATATGACCTAGATCTAATCATTATATTTTAACCTTCTATTTCCAAGTAATGATCCTGCCATGATTGTATTATAATAAAATCACCTTTCTATCCGATTTAAAATTCTTATGAGATCTTCTTTTCAAGTTCTAAGAAAGGATTCCATCTTACATTTTTCGGAGTGCTCAACACTATGCCTTGATTTTTGACTTCTGCTTGTCCTTTCAGACTTGTTTAAACTGTAGTGTGGGACTGTGTGATATATTTTACCGTGTTAGCTTGTTCTACCCTTTGGTTGCAACTCTATTTTTCTATGTACTCCCCTCTTCTTTTAATCCAAGAATTAAGTTTTTAGCATCACAAGAACTTTCACTTAAGGATGACACGGCAGCACTAGAATTTCGCAGGCTTCATGTTTTGCTGATGTTTAATAATAAAAACAAGTGAAACTTTTTAGAACATGTTCTCAGAAAAATCTTTGTGGAATTGTTCCTATTTGAGGTGAATGGAACCCTGTGGAGCCAAGTTTGATTGCTTGCTAGATAGAGGTGTACTGTTGACAAATGCTAGGATGATGCGGTTGCATGTGTTCTAGAATGCTGACTGTTAGTAAAATGCAGGTTACATGGGTGGAACATTCTGAATATGATGAGAGTGCAGTCCATCGACTCTACCGACACATACTAGATTCTGGCATGGGCTTTGGTGCGCAGAGGTGGATTGCCGCCCTTCAACGGCACTACGAGTGCATGGCAATGCTCTTGTCCCCTACCATTTTGGGTGAAGATCAGACAGGTCTAGGAATGCTACTTTACCCTTCCTTCACTTGTTTATTTTCTCCAACGATATTGTATGTGTCGTTTTCTGAGTTGTTACTATCATGCTACAGTGATAAATCTGGGAGGTAAGAAAAGCATGTTAAAGTTGGCACGGCGAATGGTGGATAGTTTCTGTTCTGGGGTCTGTGCTTCTACTTTGCATAACTGGGCCAACCTTGTGGTTGAAAGTGTTAGTGAAGATGTGAGGATTTTGACCCGAAAGATTATCAATGAACCTGGTGAGCCAGATGGTATTGTGCTGAGTGTTTCAACTTCTGTTTGGCTGCCGGTTTCACAACAAAGGTTATTTGACTTTTTGAGGGATGAACAATCAAGGAGCCAATGGGACATTTTATCCAATGGTGGAATATTGCAAGAGATGGTCCAAATCCCCAAGGGCCAGGGACATTGGAACACTGTCTCTGTATTGCGTTCAACTGTGAGTGGCCATAAATCAACTTCCAATTTCCAAGTTTCTTTTGTTCTTATCAAGAGTTTAACTATATATTTTCTGCTTTCTGAGACTTGCAGGCTGTTGATGCTAACGCGAGTGACAACATGTTGATATTACAAGAAACCTGGAATGATGTCTCGGGTTCGTTAGTAGTGTATGCACCAGTCGACGTACAATCAGTGAGTGTAGTGATGAATGGTGGAGACTCTACCTGTGTGGCTCTCTTGCCATCAGGATTTGTGATTCTTCCAGGCAATTCATTCAGTAATGGTGAGCCAAACAACTGCAATGGGAATCCAGCTAAGAGAGATTGTGATGGCAACAGTGGAGGCGGATCTTTTTTGACTGTTGGATTCCAAATTTTGGCGAGCAACCTTCCTTCAGCCAAACTCACAGTCGAGTCAGTCAAGACAGTTCACAATCTCATCTCCTGCACCATGCAGAGGATCAAAACAGCCTTCAACTAATGGGTGCTTCTTAACTTGGTAAATCTCTTTCCTCTTGGGTTTTCGACACCCAAGAATACATGGTATCAACAAGGTATAATAGGTAGAATTGAAGTGAAATAGAGGCAGCTTGGGTTGAGAACTTTGCACAAGCGGGGTTTCGAGTCAAGAACGAACCGCAGTTTGCTGGGTGGAAACGGGGTAGGATGACGGTGGATGTCACTACTACTGTCCTCGCCAAGCTAGTTTTTAACTTGGCAACAGGCAGTGGCCTTGTGGTTCGGGTATTGACTCTCAGAAAATGTTTTAGTTTAGTCGACCTATTTCGTCGAAGACAAGATAGACTGCTAGCTCTTGACTTTTTCGTGTTATGGAATTGTTCAAAATCTAAGGCAATCTGCTATTTTAACTTACACTTTGCTTCAAGATTTTTCTCTAAGATGGAACAGAATTCTTGCGTAGACACCTTATCTTACTCTCGTGTTTCGTGTATCCTTTGCGGTGCCTGATTCTTCTCACATGTGACGTGTGTTTCCACACATGCTTGTAGTTATCTTGTAGTTAAACACATAAAATTACAAGCATATGCATCTGCAATCTGCATAAGTGAACATTTCGGGACTTGTTCAGCAAATTATCAAACATGTCCAGCAAGCTTTTCAAGAAAAACAATCGAAATCAAAGTTCACAGTAAACAAATTGGCCTCGTCCAGTTCGAAATAACTGGAGTTCATCGGTGCTGGCGTGAGGTTTATCCTAGCATAATAAAAAGGTACGTACCTTGGAAGAAGAAATAGTTAAGAATTGCGGCTTCTAATTAGGATGATTGCATTTGGGTTGTTGCCTGACCGATTTTATAAAAAAATTTCTCGTGGCATGATATACATTAAACTAGTTATATAAACAGTAACATACCTTGTTATATGCCGTGTGTTATGTGATGGATCAATTTATTTTGTATAAAAAATATTTAGTTTTAATTATAATATCATATATAATAATATTGAATGTAGATGATCATATTATAAAAGTATAAAATTAAATAGATTAATTAAAAAATTATCAGAAAAAAACTAATAAAAAAATCAAAATTAATTGGATAAACTCACCAAATCAAATTAACTTATCAAACTTGGGAATCCTATCATGAAAGTATGATAACTAAAAAAATATTTAATATTAATAAATTAAATTTAAAAAAAAATAATTAAAAAAAGCAAAAACAAAATACCTACAGGAAGGAAAAAAACGAATGAAAAAAAAAATCTGAATCAACTGGGTTAAACCATCAAACCTAGGATACGTGTCATGAAAACCTGATAATTAAACAGAAAAACTTTAATATTAAGAAACTATAGAAAAAAAATAAACTAAAGACATAAGTTTTTTCATTGTGAATTGCACCGTGCTATTCACAATAAAAGGCTTAAAAAAAGAAAAGAAAAGGAAAAAAAACAAAAGCATATGCCACGAGTTAAATTTTTTTCTTGCATAAAAAAATAATAAAATCTAACAATGTTAGGTCTTTCTGTAAAGATATACCCAAAAGCTTCAGGTCTAGCTGCAATGCTTGATCTAAGAATATTATTTATAACATTATTATTAATAATAAATTTATATAACTTAAGTTTAAGTGAGTCTAGCTGTAACACCAAACCCTTGAGCATTAAATGTGAGTTTGATTATAAGTTTGTATCATAAAAGTGTGATAATTAAATATATTAATTAAAAAAATAAAAAAAACAATAGAAAAAAAAACTAATGAAGAAAAAAAATAATCTAAATTAATTGAGCTAAACTTGTCAGACCTGAGATTCGTATCATGAAATTTTGATAACTAAATAGAATAAAATAATTAATAGGTTCACTCAAAATTAACTAGATTAACCTATCAAATTAAGTTAACTCGTCAAGTTCGGGATACGTGTTATGAAAGTCTAAAATTAAATAAAAATTTAACATTAACAAATTAAACTAAATTAAAAAAATTATGGTTAACCCATCAAACTCAGGATCAAACAAAAAAATTCATTAAAAATAATTTAGCATTTCATTTAATTTTTAGCATATATTATAATATAATAATAATAATATAATATAATAATATATTAAAAATAATTTCGTATATTGTTAATATTGATAATTTGGATGTCAAATGTGTGTTTTTCTTAATTTTTTAAATATATTATATTAGTGAGTTTATTGTAACAAGTTATACTAAACAAAAAAAATATTTTAAAAAAATCTATATATATATATATATAAATTAAAATAAATTATGGTATTTTTTTAAGCACTTTAAAATAATAAAACTTTAATTTGTTGTTCTCAATAATAAATCATTTATCTTTAATATTTTATTAGTCCTTATTTGTGTAATTAAGGTGTTTGCAATGTGCTTGACAAAATTCTAACAATACCATCTTAGTTTAGATACACTTATAAATATAATTTTTAAATAAAAAATTATGTAACTCAAATATTTTTAAGTAAGAAAAACTTAAGTTGTAGATTTAAAAGGAAAATCAAAACATAAAAAAATAAAAACACTAAAAATGAGGTGAGAATGAGGGTGTAAAAATCTAAAAAATACCAGTACTAAAATCTTTATTCTTATAGTGAATTTTAAAAATTAAAAGGTTAAAGAATTAATTCTTGTCATTATTAATTATAGACTGGCCACCATAAATTAAGAATTAAAATTACAAAAGCTAAGAGTTTTTTAAGTGAAAAAATTAAGAATTCTTTGAGATTAATTTTTTATTTATTTATAAGTTATTTATTTAAAAAAAAAACCAATAAATGACTCTAATTAAAAGATGTTGGTCCAATTATTTTAAGGCTAATTTAGGTTATGTTTCGTATTAAATCTTTTTTAGCAAACCCACGAGACTTGGCAAGTTGACTCACACCCCTGTGAACCTCGTTAAATTCAATCCAAAACTCTTGCTCTAGTTGGCTTAGTCAAATTCAATTCAAAACTTGCCAGGTTAAAATCAAGGGATTTATAAAAAACTCAAAAACATCTTTGTTCTGGATAAAAATAATGGACTTGGTGTAAACCGGTAATTCATGCATTAATTAGATAGCTCGTAAATTAACCCAATAACTTAAGTCTTAAACCAGTTATAGTGGGATCTGATAGCTATAACTATAGCTATTATTATTATTGCTAGTCCTTCAACTCTCTTAACTGGGTTAAATTAAATTGATTCTATGAGAAATAAGAATAATTATGGAGAGGGTGGCAGCATCTCTGGGTAGTCACCTTAATGAACAAGGGGCTCAAAGCTCGAAGACAAGGGAGACCTAAGCTAAGACAAAACCAAGGCTGAATGAATAATCTAAGATTATGCTAAAATTAATAGGTTGTGTTTGCTTAATTTATGCTAAAATCACATAATATTATGCCCAGATTAATAGATTGTGTTTGCTTAAATTATATTCTTAAAATAGAAAATACAGTAAACAAATTAATTCTGTTTTCACACTCTAATCGAACGCTGTATTCTAAAAAACAGGGATAAATGGAACTCAGGAAGTATAAAAAGCTAAGAGAATCATTGAAGAGAACAGTCCACTACAAGTTTCCATGGCCTTAAAAGGCCTAATTTTCAATACCAAATCCAAGCTAGGCCCACCCATTCTCTGGCCCATTACACCCACCAATCAGATTTCACTTACCACCTCCAAGTTTTCCAATATTTCATAATCACCCCTCATTCTCTAGCAATTCTCCCATTTACTCCTCTCAAGCATTTCTAGTCTTCCCAGCTCTCCTCCACTTCAAAAATTCGTCACCCTGTCCTTCCAATCACAGTCACTGCTAAAACCCTAAACTCGAAAATCGAAACACAAAAATGCTAGTATTCATTTCTCTCGGTTTCCTAAACCCTAGATTCAAACCCCTCAAAACTCTTCAATCCACACTCTACAATCTTAAACACACAAAACCCATGTCCCAATCCACTTCAATACCCAAAAAACAACTAAGGGTTCGTGACCATGGATTCGATAATTACATGGAAATCGAAAAAAAGACGAGAAAGGTCTTAAAGTTTCAATCTTTAATACTTTCTCAGTACAACCAAACACTGCCCATTTCACGTCTTGACAATCTCGCTGGCAGGTTGGGGTTTAAACAGTTTGAAGCTGGTGCTTTTATCCTCAAATTCCCTCATGTTTTTGAGGTCTATGAGCACCCAGTTCAACGAGTGTTGTATTGTCGCTTAACGCGCAAAGCAGTCAATCAGATTATGCAAGAAAAGGAGGCCCTTTTGGCTCAAATACCTGATGCTGTTACCAGATTGAGGAAGTTGATAATGATGTCCAATGAGGGTCGGTTGCGGTTAGAGCATGTAAGGATCGCAAGGTACGAGTTTGGTTTACCTGATGATTTTGAGTATTCTGTTGTTTTGAAGTATCCGCAGTTTTTTAGATTGGTTGATGCTAGTGAGACTAGGAATAAGTACATTGAGGTGGTTGACAGAGACCGTAGATTGACGGTTTGTGCGATAGAAAAAGTTAGGGAGAGAGAGTATAGGGAGAAAGGAATGGATGCTGAGGACGTGAGGTTTAAGTTTATGGTGAATTTCCCACCGGGGTTTAAGATAGGGAAGTATTATAGGATTGCAGTGTGGAAATGGCAAAGGGTACCTTATTGGTCACCGTATGAAGATATTTCAGGTTATGATTTGAGGTCAATTGAGGCTCAGAAGAGGATGGAGAAGAGGGCAGTGGCTACTATTCATGAATTGTTGTCGTTGACGGTGGAGAAGAAGATTACAATGGAGAGGATCGCCCATTTCAGGATGGCTATGAATTTACCCAACAAGTTGAAGGGCTTTTTGCTTCAGCATCAGGGGATTTTCTATGTTTCGACTAGAGGGAATCATGGGAAGCTTCATACAGTTTTTCTTCGAGAGGCTTATAGGAAAGGGGAGTTAGTTGAGCCAAATGGTTTGTATTTGGCAAGGAGGAAGTTGTGTGAGTTGGTGTTGTCGAGTTCAAGGAAAGCAAATGTGGATAGGGGGTTGGTTCATTATAGGGGGGGTAGAGAAGATGATGAGATGGAGCGTTTTAGGAGAGACTGCTCAGAAGATGGTTTTGAGGGTGGGAAGGAGAGGAAAGATGGAGAGAGGGAGGATGATTTGAACTTGGACTTGAGTTGTGATGTTGGTTCTGATTTTACAGATGAGGATGATGATGTTGATGGCATCGAAAAGGCAGAGAAGGCTCAACTAAATGGGTGAATGCATAAGATTGGTGGTGTAAGAAACCGTTATGGTTCTCAGTTGGGATGCATCAATAGTTACTGCCAATTTACTATCCCTGGGGATGATTAGGCAGAGAAGCGAATGTCTATTATATGCATCAGAGGTGCTAGAAGAAGCAAGTTTTATGGAATTGGAGCTCTTCAGGGAAGACTTATATCTCACAGGAAAACTATTGGTGCTTCAAGTGGCTGTTGTGCTGTTTCAGAATGTAGGAGATCTTAAACTATCATTTGGCTGTTGCCATGTCTACTCAGCAGTTATCAGAACTGAGTTTGCTCCAAGAGGCTGTTTATGCTACCATGTAAGTTGGATTTTCTTACCTGCTTATTGTTATGGTGTAATGCTATCCTTTTTGAGAACTGAAGTTATGGTGAAAATTGCTGTGCTAGATAAATCGTGAGGCTGTTGCTTGTTTCTAGTAAATTATCTGGCCTTGGTTCCTATCCATGTACATTTTGCTTAAATTGTCGGCATATTCTTCTTTCCTCAAATTGTGCATGGTGTTGCTTGCTTACAAATTGTAAAATTTTTCAGCGTGTAGCTTTTTTCTGACATGAAAAATTGTGTTAATTAACTGTCAGGCCCTAGCACCCATCTGTGCTCATAGTTGATCAAAATAGTTTGCAAATGATCTGAAGCAACTCTATTATATTGGTTTAATTGACTGTCCCTGTCATTTATGAATTCTACAGACAGACAGGAATATTTAATCTGGTGAATGTGAGCGATAATCTACAGTCAAATTTTGAATAGATACAGCCTCCATAGTACACTCAGCTACATTTTGTTGCGTGATGGTATCTTTTATGCATGGTAAACTTTTTTGAAAGCTATATATATATATATATATATATATATCCCACAAGCTGTCAGTTATTGATTTCATATCACAATTATGGCATTTCATCTATAGCTCCTTGTCTACTTAATTTATCTCCCACGCACCTTCTGATTCCACCATGGTGGTCACTGTATGATGGCTGTCAACTTTACCAATTTCTGGAGCTTGAAATATTCCAATTGTCATCTGAATATGGAGCTTTGAACTCCATGTGCATTACTAATCTTAAGGCAGCTTATAAGCGGTCATTTCATCTATAGCTCCTTATCTGCTTAATTTATATCCTGCACTCTCTTTGATTCCACAGTAAGATGGCTGTTGCTTTCACCAATTCCTGGAGCCAAAAATATTCAAAGTATCATCTGAACAGTGGGATTTGAACTCCATATGCATTCTAATCTAAAGACAACTACTATGTGGTACCAATTGCCTGGTTGTGCATGGCAGGAACTAATCGTCAATCTGTTAGCTTTCGCATCCATTTCCAGTGTTTATCTAGGATCTTTGCAGTTTTGCCACAAGCTTTGCTTAAAACAAACAATAGGGTCTAACAGTGCATTTTATCTTTTTACTTTTATGTTTTGCCCATTGTATCCCAATGCACTTCTCTTCTTCTTTCATAATTTTGTTGTCTGTTTTTTCCCAAAGGTTTTGGTTACAGTCTGCTGATTTTAATAGCCATTGCTCGCGGAATTCTTGGGGCTGGTTGAATGATTGCAAGGAGATGAACTAAACAAGCATTGCCAATTTTTCAGCTATATCAGAAGGACAATGTTCTAGGTGACAGGGTTTTCCTTTCATGGAGCGCTGGATTGGTTATCTAAAGGCCGTCTCAGTTTTTGTTTAAATTCTTGCTCATGTTTGTGAGGTGGCCACCTACTGAGATTCTGCTGACAGTTCACTAATTGTGCCTTCGTGAGCAATCAATTTTATGTATTCATGGCCACCCTGGTATCCAGCCCCAGCCCTAGCATTTAAATTAGGGGACAGTTTATGAAAGGAAAAGTTTTCAAATGGGCCTATGTCATCCAGCATCAAGGTGGTCTTGTAAGTTGACTTCAGTAGTAAGGTTTCTATGCCTCAGGCCACAGCAAAAACCTTTTTGTATACCTTGTCCAGCTACTGAAATTACAGCTTGCCTAATATCATACAGTAATATGACAATTGATTTCAGCTGTCCCAATTCAAGTTACTTGCTGTCTTCTTCATGAATAAATTTTCCTACATGCCACTTGCATTCTGACCCGTATGACGTGATTTAATTGTACGTTGTATTTGTCTTGTAACATGTGGTTAGTTTTTTGATAATTCTCAATTTTAGTATGATAAGCCTTCGATTTCCTGTCTGTTCAGCTATATCACAATTCACGAGAATGTTAAGGCCCACGTTCTAATCAAGGCAAGTGTATCTTCTTGGTGGCATGATTTTTGTTTCATAAAGGAGCCATGTATACATCTGGAAGGTATCTCAATTCTTATCTAAATCTAATCCCGTGTTTCTTGCATAGCCAGCTATTGAGATTCTGCTGACATTTAACTAGACTAAATGATGCCCCAAGAAGAACATAAGCAATCTCTGGTGTCCAGTTTAGGATCCACCAAGAATAACTTGGCAGATACTTTATCTCCTCAGATGGGCATGCTCAATCCACTATCTAGGCATGGTCCCCTGACTACTGACTTGAGTTGTGAGGTTTAGTTATTCTTCATAACATGGTTGTTGATGCGCGGGCTTAGTATCAATTTGGGTTAATTTCTTTTTTCTATTAAAATACCTATTGTTTTGTTTTTTTGAAACAAATATTATTGATTTTGGCTTGTGGTCTAGCTAATGGATTTGGAATCAACTCATTAGGTAAATGAGGTTTGGCCGAGTCATTTTCTCCAATATTTTTTTATATATATTTTGTCCCATTTATTCTTCAATTATGTTTTTGTTAATGCATAATCAGTTTGCTTTTTAATGCTATTGATAACACATTTCTATTTAACTTTATCGAAATGCATGTTCGGTCTGATTATGTATTTCTTAACTGTTTTGATACAAATATCAACACAACATCTCTCTAGTCTAACATAACATGTCTTATTTTGATGTTGATGTTGAGAATCTTTTATATTCTCATTTAAAATGATATCTCTAACATATAATTAATCAAGTAATTTGCTAGGTGTAATATCTTCATTTCAACTGACGCTGAAATGATTTATAAGGAAATAATGTTAGCATAGTGTTCTGTTTTTGTTAGATAGTCATATGCACAAGACATAAAATGCATGTGGAATGGTGAAACGGTGTCGCGAAAATAATAATCGAAAGATCATGTTGTTTACTGTCATTTGCAAAGGACATTTAAAAATTATTACAATTCATCATGAAGTAAACTGTTTTAAAAGTTATAAATCTAGGTTCAATTTTAATGTAATCAAGGTTTCCACTATTTAGTTCTTAATTTGAGCCCTTGTTTCACCTTCTTTTTATTACAGTACTTAAAAAAATGCACGCACCCAACATCATTTGTCTGCAAGTGCTCTTCTTTTTAAACACAGGCAACATGTCAACCCGAAGGTCGACAGAATGCCTACACGCTTTTATGCTACACGAGTCAGAATAATTTTATGTTGCACAATTTTATGTTCAAGGATCATAACCTGTGATTGTGACTGGACCACGTAAATTATGGGTTCCACGTGGTTAAAGGTGTGGTTAACATCTTAACTAAATAATACAAAATTATGGTTTCAATTGAACATAGAAGTCATCATAAAAACCAACACCCTCTAAAACTTTGCTTGAATTAGGTTTTGAATCGCAAATTTGACAGATCAAAATGCTAGGCCGGGCTGGATTTAATAATTATGCTTCGTGCTACATCAAACACCCTTTTGTTCACCTCGTCGACCCGTTCTGAAATTACTGGTTCGCTGATATTCAGCATGTCTCCAATTTAGATGCTGCCTTGGAATACATAATGTAACCTGTTACAAGTTTTATGGTCACCTGTTCGATATAGTTTGGTTCAGGTTGGCGGGTTAGTTTGTCAAGCGAGCGATCGTGCAAGCGTATGATTCATGTCTGCAACCCCAGTTGCTTCTCCCACCTGTAACCATTGAAAACAACAGATACCTTATTCCTTACATCAGCAAGATCCAAGGTTCTCCTTATTCAGGGGGCAGATCAGCAGCAAGATTCAAGACTACTTATCATGAACAATTATTAAAACAAATACCAATTAAGTGCTAGCCCCATCAGTCCTTCGAGGACATAAGTCATCGACATAAACCCTTGATCGATCCTGGTCCACCACTCCACACCCATGAATGTTGTCAAGCACGTCATTTGCAATATCTTTTTTGCATAGTTGTGATAGTGATTTATTCATTTTTTGCTTCCTAAATATATATTGGATGACACTTGTTGTCTTCTTCATTTAAAAAAAATAAAATTAGAGTGATATGGTTCTTGATTTGGTTGTTCATATATCTTACACCTGTTATCTTTAAATTAAATAACTCGTAGGACATATATCATAGATATAATGATTTGCAAACCACTAAGGTTGCAGATGTTTCTGTGGTGTTCATGTTGTAATTATTGGGTATAATTTTCCCTCTTCTTTTTCGTTTATGCTTCTTTAAGTATCCGTTAATTAGTTACAGTGAGGATATCGTAAAACTCTCCCATGCCTGGATTTATTTTATTTTGAATCGTGAAATCTTTTTTAAAATTTTATATAAAGGTCTATTTAAATTTAAAAATAATAATTGGAATTGGAATCCAGCTGTGCACATGGCAACTTGCTCTGCATGGTATTTACGTCACGCAAGACAATTCAAGATTTTATTTATTTATTTGTACACATTGAAGGCATCGGTCAATGATTAATTAAATATTAAAGAATAATATATACACTATCCTCCTGCCCTTTAAGACACAGCAGCGAATTAGTGGGGTGTCAATTTCTTTTTTAATATGTTTTATTTATAATTTCTTGATGCTAAATCCATCGGAATCGTGGTCTCACAGCATTCACAAGGATTCTAGCAGCCCAGAGGTCATTTTTTCCAGAACAAAATATCTACAATTCAGATATTATTTTATTAATACAAGGTCATAACATGAGTCGTCATGCTAAAGTCAAGGATTTCATTACATATATAATGTCTGCATCATGCATGATTCGGGGGAGGGGGGATTTACTAAATAATAAATCTTTTTAACAAGATATTAAAAAATAAATCCCATATTTTAATTTCCCGCAAAATGCATCAATTCAAGTTCACACTTGAAGATTTATTCTCGCGAACAAAAATACTTTAGTTGGTAGAATTCTTTTAGGATCATGGGATATTTTCCCCCACAGAATAAATAAATAAATTAATTAATTAATTAATTAAAGGAGGATAAAAAAAGAGAGCACCAAGCCTCCAAAAACTCCCTGATTGGATGACCTCTCTCTCAATTTCCAAGACCAATCAAAACGGCCCACGTCTCACCAAACTTAACCTACTCCTTTCTGCGTAAATCCCAGGGTAAAAAGTCATCTTGTGTGGTACCATCCACTTCATTATAATAATCAACCATTCACTGCCGTTTGATTCAATCATATATATATTTTCGTATTTCGAGAATAAATGTATAGAATGGTTGATCCAATGGGTACGACGGTAGTTTTGAAATCCATTTAATAGGTTAATTTAAGACTCAATTAATTTGAAATTAGAATTAAATTAGGTTAAAAATAAAATTAAAAAATTTGATATAATCTAGTAAAATTTAATT
The DNA here is from genome assembly GCA_015708895.1 of Populus ilicifolia. NCBI lineage: Eukaryota > Viridiplantae > Streptophyta > Magnoliopsida > Malpighiales > Salicaceae > Populus > Populus ilicifolia. The sequence continues at coordinate 66,869 of SRLM01001330.1, read as the reverse complement.
AAAAATCCTGTTATGATCTATTAAATTTTATTTTTATTAAAATAATGTTGTTTTGATTTAAAAAATTAACTTAAATAACTAATTAAAACCCCAAACTCAAGCTTTAGACTAGATCAAATCTAAAAACTATAGATATAACATTATATTTTGCACATCTCGGGTATATTTAAAGGAACTTTACCTTAACTTAACCATATTAATTTTAAAAATCCTAGTAGACTTTTAATTTAAATTAAAAAAAATATCTATTGACTTGGTCAGCCTAATTATAGCTATAATGGGAACACACTACATCATGTTAATATTAACATTTTTTTTTAAAAAAAAATATTATTTTAATAAAATATATTGATTCGGCAACCTATAAGCTAACCGAATAACTAATAACTTAAACCTATATTCAAATTAAATCTAGATTAGGTCCAACAAACAAGTTCAAAACTAAAATTAAAAATACTTGATGTGGTATGCATTCGATGATCTTTCCTCACAATGAATTGCACACTCTTCGAATATATATTTTTATTGTATTTGTTATTGACTTATATAAATCCCATCCAAGAATTAATTTTCTAATATTTTTGTTCAGAATTCATGTTTTTCTAAAATTCAAAATCCAAACAAATCTTTTTAAAAAGACTGATGATTTTTATGATTAACCATAACTTCATCAAAATTGTTTTTTAAATTATTTCTTGTTTGAAGTTTTTCAAATATTTTTAGAATTACTTTGACATGTTTATATAAAAAATAAATAAGTATAAATTATTTTTTTAATTAAAAAGCACCTATATCACAACATTTTTTTTAATTTTCCTGCTTTTAAAACAAAAAACCCTACTTCTTGCTAAAACGTAAAAAACTCCCCCCATACCATCCACTTCCCGTTAAATTAAAAGACGTAAAATAAAGCACCAAAGGGGTTGATCTAGCTGTGGAAGGGGATTGTCTCTTTCCACTGCACCTGAATTCTAGCCCTGGCGTGCACGTTTGTCATCCTTGCGGTGCCTTACCTGTTTACTGGATTTACAGAATATTCAGTAGGGCATGGGGATTAGTCGCGGTGCGCGCAAACTGATCCGGACACCCCACGTAAATAAATAAAAAGTAAAAAAAAAACTTGAGTTGTTAGCCTAGCAGTGAGAGGGACTTATTCCTTTTATCTGCACTTGGATTCGAACCTTACTGTGCACATCTATTATCCTCGTAGTGTTTTACATGCTCACTAAACTTGCAGGATGTTAAGTGGGCTGCGGGACTAATCATGATGCATGTAAGATGGTCTGGATACTCACGTAAATAAAAACAAAAAACACAAAATAGAATCCGGATATTCATGGATTTGGCTATGTAACTTTATCCAACAAATACCATGAAATGAATCTGTACACCATAAGATCTAGCTCAAACAAAATCTCAAGAACTCGTAGAAGAAATATCAAAATTTGACTGCAATTGTTACTATATTAGCATGCACGGTAATATCCACCTCAATACATGCTTGTTAATGCCATACATGTACTTTTTAAAGTTTTTTTTTAATTTAAAATATAACAAAATGATTTTTTAATATATCTTTTATTTTTTATAGTAGTACGGAAAGTAATTAAAAAATCTAAATATATTAATTTAATATTTTTAAAATAAAAAATAATTTAAAACACTTAAAAAAACAACCAACCAAATAAACACACCTTAAAAGGGATCATATCCCTTTAATATATGCAGATCACATTAGTCAAACATATTGACTCTAATACCATATTCTATATCCCGAGTGCGTGCCTAGTTTTGTTGCTATGTTGACCAAAAAAAAGCAAGTTGATTTAAAAGTAGATGCTTGTTAACCCTATAAAAACCATGGTTTTGGATGAAAACATATATTAAGTACCTGATTAAAAGTAGATATTATTTTTAAAAATATTTAAAATAAATTAAACTAATTATTTTTTACGCCAACTTATTAAAATAAACAAAACACATAAAAAATAATTTATTTATTTTTTAAAAATTATAACCTAACCGTAATTTCAAACATTCCTTCGATACCTGATAAAAAAATTAATACCTGATAAAAAATGGGAGTGTGGCTGTAATTGCATTCAATTTTAAAATAAATATTTAAAATCTTGTTTTTGATAAAATTGAAGTTTGATGCTTTTCCAAACAAAAAATTATGGTATTAGAATGATTTTTAATTTTTATCTAATTACATAAAAAAATTATTTATTACCAGATATTATTTTTCACACTAACCCCGCATGTAGTTACATTCTAAAATTATGTAAAGGTTAAAATCATTTATTTTTTATTTATTTTATATACGAAAATCTTTCATAATTTTTTTAATCAAATACATGATAGCTAGTTAATTTGAAATGCCTAGCTTTCATTGGTCAATTGATACGCATTAGGCACTCATCAATAGTGAAAATCATTTGAAATAATAATATTAGTATTAAAAAACTAAATAAATAAATAAATAAAACACAAAAAGAGATGTGGAGGTAAATTAAAGCAAAAGCATAGACAAATAAACGGCAAGAACAACAAAAGTCTCCCTCCCTCGCTCTCCTATTCTTCTCGATTTCTCTCTCATATTTCACAGACAAATGTTAAAAAAGAAAACTACCATAAAAGCACAGGGATAGATAGATAGATAGAGAGAGAGAGAGAGGAGGGGAGAGGAGAGGTAGAAAAGGAAAAGAAAGGAAAAGGAGAACAACTGCATCACCGAAATTCGATCCCCAAAGAAAACCTTAAAAAACATAAATCTGAAAAATTGTTGTTGTCTTAAAAGTTGGTGTCTGAGACAGAGAGGAGGGCAGCGAAATGGGGAATTCATTTGGGTGCTCAGCATCAGGGGAGAGATTAGTTTCAGCAGCAAGAGATGGAGATTTGGTCGAAGCCAAGATGTTATTGGATTGCAATCCTTGTCTTGCTAAATATTCTACTTTTGGCGGCCTTAATTCTCCTCTCCATTTTGCTTCTGCTAAAGGCCACAATGAGGTAACACCAAAAAAAGTGAAAGAAGGAAGATCATTTCTTTTCTTGGTTTTTGTTTTCTTTTTGTTAACGTGTCTGGTTTATATTGTTTTAGATTGTGGGGTTGTTGTTGGAGAATGGAGCTGATGTGAATTCCAGGAATTATTGTGGCCAGGTGAAAAAAAAAACTTTTTTTTTTCATGGGATTTTATTTAATTGATTTGTTTTTGTTTGGAGGATTTGATATACGTGTGTGGGAATGTTGGTGTGATTTATTGGATCGACTTTGGAAATGGTTTTTTTTTTTTGGGTTCCTGTGGTGAAAGTTTTGGTTTTGATTTTTTTTTTGGTTGTGTAATGATTACTGTTTGGGAAATTAAGAAAAGCAGAAATTTTGGATTTTTGTTGCTGTTAATGTTTGTTATTGAGAGATTAACAAAAACCTGATTTTGATTTCATTTGGATGTAGCTTGTTTTTGAAACCAGATAAGTAAAAGGTTTGATTCCTTAATCTGAAACAAATTAATGGGTATGTTTTTGATTTATTTATGATTCTGTTTTGAAGACGGCATTGATGCAAGCTTGTAGATATGGTCACTGGGAAGTTGTGCAGACCCTTTTGTTGTTTAGATGCAATGTAAGTAAATTCAGTTTCTCATAGGAAATTTTTTACTAACTGTTTTACCTGGAAGGTGTGTGTTTGTGTGTTTTATTAATTCATCCTTGTGAATATTGTGGCTTTATAGGTTATAAGGGCAGATTATCTTAGTGGAAGAACTGCTCTACATTTTGCAGCGGTAAATGGGCATGTGAGATGTGTAAGACTAGTTGTAGCTGATTTTGTTCCTAGTGCTCCCTTTGAATCTATGCATACTCAGATGGAAGGTGATACCAGGGATGGTTCTAGTGTGAAGAACAGGTTTGACCAGAGGTATTAGTTCATTCGGATTGTAAAGGTTTATACTTTGATGGTATATTAATTTTGGCTCCATTACTTTTGTGGGAATAGTTGGTGTCTGATGTTTCCCTCTTCCTGTTAGATTATTATTATTATTATTATTATTATTATTATTATTTTAGTGGTTTTAGATGCCACAAAAGTATTTGACTTAGGCTATATCATCATGCAGCGCACTGTCGAGGTTTGTAAATAAGGCAGCCGATGGTGGTATCACTGCTCTTCATATCGCTGCATTGAATGGGTATTTTGACTGTGTACAGCTTCTACTTGATATTCATGCAAATGTATCATCAGTGACATTTCATTATGGGACAACTATGGATTTGATAGGTTTACCTTTCTACTTTATGCCCTGCAATTTTATTATTTCAAATCTTTGATTTGTGATTTGTGCCTCTGACAATACAAATATGTCTAATGTGTAGGAGCTGGAAGCACCCCTTTGCATTATGCTGCTTGTGGGGGCAGTTTAAAATGCTGTCAGGTAAGAATAATATCAACAACAAGAAGCTTGTCTTTTCCCATCGTTAAGTTCATGAACATGAGATAATAGTGCTGCTAATTCTCCAGATCCTCCTTGCAAGAGGTGCCAGTCGGATGACATTAAATTGCAACGGGTAAATTGCTTTGGGTTCTTTTTGTGCTGTGCCTGGTCGATGCAACAGCCCTGGAATTTATTGTGAAAAATGACATGGAAACTATTGTGTATTCTTCAGGTGGCTGCCTGTTGATGTTGCCAGGATGTGGGGGCGTCATTGGCTTGAACCATTGTTAGCACCAAATTCTGACTCTGCGATACCTAGATTTCCTCACTCGAATTACTTATCCTTACCTCTTTTGAGTGTACTTAATATAGCAAGGTACTTTTACAACTTAATATGTATTCTCTCTCTCACACTCGCCCACGTGCTCATGGAGACATGAACAAACATAAATGCTAAGAATATGGTGATTTCAAACATATCATTGCAACAGATGTAACTAAAATCTCAGACACTTGATTTTTATAATTTTCTAAATTTGGATCATAGGGATTTCAGAAATTAAATTTGAGTCAATTGAAATGGCCTAGTTTTAATATTAAACTGATAAGAGTGCACACTTGGCCATGTGTTGCGTTCTTGGGTAGCTTAATGTTCAAGGGCAAGGTTGGGTTTGATGCTTTTATTAATTCTTCAACAAAGAGAAAGATGATACGTGGAGACTTGGCTAAAAAGAAGCTGCTCTAGCTTGGTTCACTGTGAGCTTGTGATCCAAGTCTGCCTAACATGGAGCCTGTTTATTGATACATGAGTATTACCTAAGCCTTAATGTCTCATTGGTTGCTGAATACAGTACAAGCTAGTTGCTGATTACATTTGCTGTGCGAGACATCTTGCAGTATGAATTGGTGTAATGATGATGCTTACAGAATTAAATCAAACTACTAAACATCTTGCAGTATGAATTGGTGTAATGATGATGCTTACAGAATTAAATCAAACTACTAAACGCTTTGTAGAGGCAGAGTGTGAAGGGTCAAAACTAGAAAAAGTTTCAACTTTGATGTTTTGTTAGACATCCTACTATTAACTGGTGCTTTTACTACATGTAGGAGGAGGAAAAGGAATAACTGGAGAATTTATTAGCTCGTAGCAGAAATGCACATAGTATTTAAAAATCACAACACTCCCCGAACAAATTTCTAAACCAGTAACTTATTTTGATTTGTGGCATTCAAGTGGACATAGTTACTGTTCCATCTATGTATAATGTGAATTCCATGCTAGCAAATTCACAGGGTATTGTGTATACATAAACACTAGGTTCTTCTTGTGCAGAAGAATGGGCAAAAGCACTAGATCAAGAGTGTTTCAAATTCCTTTAAATATTACATATTTTCCTCTCCTTTGTCTCATGTTATCGTGGTCAAGAGAGCATCATTAGTCATGAATTTTTCAAAGTCCTTTAAGGATTTCATCTTTTCTTCTGCTGGTCTCATGTTATTGTACCCCAGAATGTATAGTATTTGATGCTCAAACTAAAAAAGAATAACTTGTGGTTACGTGTGCACTCGTGACAACAGAAAATGATAAAAGACAAGGTAATTAATGAAGCATGGTCCAAGTGCCTGTGGGTTGTATTTCGTACATAGAAAATAATTAAAGACCTGTATTAACTTTACTTGGTTTTCATGCTAAATCTGTGAAATTCTGATTGGAGCACACATCCATCCTTAGAGGGACAGGTGTGGGCACTTGCTATAAACTGAAAGCAGCTCATCTTCTGGACACCACATGGTGCTTTACATGAGCGAACAGAAATAGTGTTACCCCCTATGTAAGAATTGCATGAAGACTGACAGCACCACATGTTGGCTGCCCTAAGAACGGAATTATCTGTACATGATTGCATCGAGGCTGACAGTATCTTGTGTCAAGTGTTTCCTCTACTGATTGCTTCATCACCAGATCATTTGTTGACTTGTTGCTCATGCAAGACTCATATTGTGATGTTACAATTTTTTAGATCTTAACCCAGCAAATCTAAGTCAACCATGGTCTACTTTTTTGTTAGCCTCAAATTGAACCAATGCCCTTGGAGTTTAACTTGAATTTGAAAGTTTATCCATGTTTAATTAAATAATGCAAACCCTTGCTAATGGACAATAAATATGATACTTTGTGAACTATTCTTTGCAGAGAGAGCGGGATGCATTGCTCAGTAAGCGCCTCTGATGACCCTGATATTTGTGCTGTCTGCCTGGAGAGAGGATGTAATGTAGCCGCTGAAGGTTTGCTCTTTTCCTGTCTTTGTACATATCAATGTTTGCCTTGTGTTGCTCCCTTGGACCTCAATCCTCTTTATTAGCAATGCTACCTGAGAGCATTTATAGGCATATGGTTCTTGCTGATGCCTCTATTTCCACTTCCATTAAATAAATGCCACAGCTTTCCAAGATGCCGCTACTTAAGCACCATTATATTCCTTGTTGGGAGAAAAGAAATTAGGTTTAATGCCAGCACTCAGCATAGGCATCTAGAGAATGTCATTGATTTGTCAATATCTATTTGTTTTGGTTCTGGTTTCCATTTCCATTATTTATTTGCTCAATTATGTCAATATACTCATGTCTAGACACCACTTCTGCTGCATCTTTCCAAGTACTTTAGTATATATGCTGCAACTAGGTAGTTCTATCTTTCAACCAATATGAACTTTCCTATTGGTGAAGATTGAGGACTCTAGTGTCTTTAAATCCTTGCATGAAGGCTATGAATTCATCTTTTTGGCATAAGTCAAGTGCATTTTTTTGTTGTGTTTTTCCCTTGGTTAGAGATTGAATGTATAGAACAGCAAAAATTCCATGTATCCATCCATCCATCTTTAGTTGTGAAGATCAACTTTCTGCTTCTCTTGTTAATGTTGGCATCCAAAAGTAGCATGTGGTTTCTATCTCTTATACCAGTGCGTGTATTTTTGTCAGGTTTATCTGAAATTTCTCTTTGATTGAAATCTGAACTAAGCGATAACTTCTTCACAGTTTCTCTGTCACCTTTGTATTCTATGGTTAAATTGATTGAATTTCCTGTATGTCATTGGTTTCATGTTATTGATGGGCAGTTATTCTCATATTCAGGGTGTGGACATGAGCTTTGTGTGAGATGCGCGCTCTATCTTTGCTCAACGTGCAACATCCCTTCCGAAATGGTGGGCCCTACTGGCTCCATCCCATGTCCTCTTTGCAGGCATGGAATTGTCTCTTTTGTTAGATTGCCTGGCTCCTCAGCAAAAGAAATGAAGCTTCCTCTATCTCTCGGACTGTGCACTCCATGCATGCTTCATTCACATGATGTGGATGGGCAATCGCCAGCATGTTTACCAGAGGTCCGAAAGAATCGTGTGGTTTCAGTTTCTTCTGATTTTCTCTGCCCAGTCACTTGCAGTCCATTTCCTTCTGTTGCCATCCCTTTGTGTACCTGCAGTGATGGGCCATGCCCATCTTTTGAACCCCAAGAGGTAGAATCACAAGATGAATCCTCTCACCGTCCACAAACATCTGTAGAGCAGGATAAAATGGAAGGACCAAGGCTTGAGAAAACAAGCTGCTCAAGTATGTTTTGGGGAAGAAGGAGCTGCAGCAGAGAGCATCAGTGCAATTCAGAAATAAATACATGACTTGTTTTGGTGGATGAATGGTCTGAATTGAATATTTTATTGACATCAGTGTGTGTGCAAGGTGGTGATATTTTGTCATACCAATCTCAAACACTGAAAATTTCCAAATTCCATGTTTGCTTCCAGTTTTTCTTCGGCTGACCACATGGTAATGGATTTTGGTTTGGAAACAAGGCAGTTGAGTGCCCTTTAGATGTATTTTTAAAATATCTGGTGAGGGTTGTAAAAATTGTATTGGGGGGGGAGGGGGTGTTATGTTTACCGATCATTTGTAACTGGTTGTGTCCTGAAAGAACAGACCTTGTCCCTTTAAACTAACTGCATTGCTTCTGTTACTCGTGGTTATTATACATTGTACAATGATATAGATTCACTGATATCAGCTAGAGAAGTAGCAAAAGGGCATCCTGTCAAGTTATGAGTGGCGAAAAAACCGTACTTGGTAGTCTACTGTAAACTGCTAAGAACTGCTTAGAGATTGTCTGTCTGTCCTGACATCAATGGTGAATCAATATACAACTTAGGTTCTATTCAATAGACAAACAGGCAAGGTGCCGGTGATGGACACGACTGCATTTTAATAGTTGGCATTATATTGATCATCGTACAAGCTACGTTTTCAAGAGCTGACGTTTGATCTGTTCATGAGCCCTGATAAGTTGTGAGCAGTACAAACTTCAAATTCCGAATTAAAGACCATGGAGTTATCACACTGACAAGCAAATAGTAGATCAGAAACAAATGAATTAAGAAGTGAGAAAAGTAACAACACCTTACTTTTTGTTAACAAATCCAAATATTAGGGTCCCATGATAGATTCTCTCAGAGCTTGACATGTACCCATCAAAGGATCTTGCTAGCTTCAGATGCCATATGCATCCTATGATAACATACCTTAAAAGAAGGTAGGACCTACACCTCCCAAAACCTGGTAGTAGCAGAAAAGGGAAAAAAAACTTGAAAACAGTAGCGTAACACATTTAGTACAATACGTCCCCTGGAACGTGGCCATGCCAATCCAAAACCCTAAAACCAGGAAACAATAAACCCCTTATTTTGTCCATGAAGGAAAACCCACAACGCTCTCTTAATCATCACCTTCTCCTTGCAGCAGTTTCTCTCTGCGCATTAAAGTACACTGCAGCCACTGGCAGGCCCAATCCATTTTCTCCTGCGAACATTCTAGTGTTGAAACAGTCTCTTGAAGCTGGTGGCCTCACCGTTTGCCTTCCTCTCTGTTTAAACAAGATGAACACGTATCTATGGATACCAACCACGGGCTTTGGAGTCTCATAGCTCACGATTTCCTTTCCTGTTGTTTTGCACCAAACCTATTAATAAAATTTATGAAACAAACTGTAAAACAAAAATAATTTCTAGATAGATAAGAACTCACCAAAGGAAATATCAGTTGTGCCAGGAATGTCAGTAACCATCCTGAATTTGTTTTTCAAGAAAACTCATATTAGAAACATTTCCCCCCCTCAAAATGTGCCATAATCAAGGATATAAATAAACATATATACGAGTCACTCTTAGTCAGTCTTAATAGTACAAACCAGTGGAGATGTTCTCTTAGGTAAGGATCACTGGGACTTGGAGCATCAGGGTCTGTCATGATCTACAAAGACACAAGAAAAAAAAAGGACTTAAAAATGGAACTATTGATCATAATGACATTAATATTAAAAATGGTGGTAAAACTAACGTTAACTTACTAGTGTATATGCAGTCCTCATGTCCTCACCACCAATCTCAACTCTTGGTTTATAAGCAATGAAAGAAGGCATGAATTCATAGCCATTAGCAACTTGTTTGTTGGAGTTATAAGTGACAGTCATTCTAACACTAGGAGTGAATATATCCACCACATCTCCCACAACTCTCCCGACAGTCAGTGGTTCCATGGCCCTTGACATTTTGTAGTGGTTAAGGAAACAAAAACGGGAGGGCGAGCTAGAGAGTAGCGAAGAGACAAGTGGTGTCTCAATTTGTTAAGGTTTTGATGCAATGAGAAGAGAGATCGCGAGTGAGCCTTTTATACACTTGATAAAAGCTCAAGGAATAATTAAAAAAAAGCTTCGACACAACACACCATAAATTGGTGTCCAATTAAGGAAAGAACAAGTGTGATAAGTGTTGAAAATGTGGCGTCTCTTGCCAAAGAATTAATGTACTATAGACTAGACAAGACACTAGAGATGGTGATAGTTTGTGGGATGTGGTGCGAGAGATCCCATTGGAAATAAATTCTTAAGCCTTTAGCACTATAATAAACACACCTTGTCATCTAAGAATCTAACATGTCTTTTGGCTTATTGGCTTGAAGAGAATGAGAGAATACAATTCCCTATTAATTTCCACTTAAATATAATATCTTTGAGCAAATGGGAATTCAGCTTTTAAGGTGCTCCTCTCCATACACATGCTTTCTTACATTAGAGACGAAAAAAATATCTTATCAACAAGCATGGGAACGTGTAGATAACTCAATGGAAGAGGAGAAGGAAATTGCTGTTTTTGTAGCACTTCATTGTTGTTTTGCCTTAAATGGTATATTGCTTAGAGGCACATAGAATAGATTATTTCAAGCTAGCCCCCACCACAACTGCGTTGCTTTTTCCCTCTAGGTAACCCTACCTAGCTAGTTCCAATCAAATTAAAGCATATGCTTGGGAATGAAAAAGTGATCGTCTCTCCTTCTAGCAAACCTTATATGCCCATCAAGCTTTTGCTAGTTTGAAATTACTAATTTTGTAGGGAGATTCTGTTTGTATATGTAGTATGTCATGATTGGAATTAAAAAAAATAAAAATTATTCAAATATGAAGCACTGAGTTATTCCTAGGTTAAAAATTGGAGGACTAAAAAATAGTGTACTCAAACATCATGTAAACCATATCCGACGGGCTGGCTGCCTCTTTAGCATGATACAAAGTTATCAATAATCAGAGATCAGACAGTACTTACATGGTAGAAGAATACATAATTAATGTCAACGAGGACTTAGGCATGCATCCACGACGCTTTTATCAAGCTGTGAGATCTGCAAAAGATTAGCTCATGTAGAAGATTAATTTAAGTACTCAGATATGGATTTGTTATTCTAGCAGATATATTTATGGATTAAACGAACAAATCTCTAAGATTACAAGATTAATGGGAATTTTAATTATTTATCATGGCTTGATTCAAGACACCCGCCCTTTGAAAATCTTATAGGCTATTAATTTGCCATCGAAACCTCAAGAGTCATATTGAAAACATGAAAGCAAATGTTCCGAGAACTATAAGAGATTCTATCCTTTCCCTTCTACAGCACCACCATTTTTTATTCAAGTTTAACAGCAGAAACTAAATAGAATATAGCCTCGCTATCAGGGAATCCATTGTGGCCAACGGTATAAAAGTCAAGGACATCTCATCCAAATTCCAATAGTGTTGCGAGTCATTTTTCGGCTAAGTGGGTCTTCCCTCTCTTACATTCTTGACACGTAACATAAATATGACTGTACTCCTTGCCGGCCACTTAATTATATTTATAATTAATATATATCAGAGCCCCATCTCACGATAATCACAATAAAATTCACATACTTTGTATTCTTAATTAACATCTACTTAAGATGCAAGAAAGACGAAGCTAACTTAAATATATTACAGAAATAGAGATAAAATCCATTTTCATCAATCTATATTAGCTAGCACATAAACAAGAAATTAAGCCATGCATGCATTTCTCCATCACAGGAAGCCCTCTCGAATCTACAACCGCTCACAACCTGACACGTTTTCATCCACATCAATATCGCAAGAGTAAGAAATACTGTAAGAATAGGGAACTGGCATGATTCTTCAGATGCCTTGACTGACAAATGACAATACACTCGATCAGTGTTGAAGATCAGCATGAATTGAGGCAAGAAGAGCGTGCTTTTTCTTAGACATTTGAGAGTCTTTGACACGTCTAATGAAACTTTGGAATTGGCCGCCCTTCACTTTTTTGAGTCAAATGTTACATAGGTGTCGTCCTTGCATGCGTATCTTTAACAGGATCATTTTTTTCGGTTAAATATTTTAGCCATGTGTCATCCTCTTGGATGTTTAATTAACCAAGGGATACGCCTAGCTGGAAATGGAATCTGATCGAGTAAACTGTAGCTTTATTCCCATGTTTTTCAGAGATTAATAGTCCAGTCTCTTCAGTTTAAAAATTACTTAATCAGTTACTGTTTTTTCATCTTAATTTGCTTACGACCTTTGCTCCTCTCTTGAATATATTGTTAATGAAATGCTAAACTAGAACCAATTTTCCCACTACTTTCTGTCGTGGACCCGAAAATTCGAATGCGGTGAAAGGATTACAAAGAAAAAGAAAGATGGGTGTCAATTTACTGCTGGTGTTTTAGTTTACTATTAACTTTTTTAAGAATGTTTATTGTTGTTATCATATTAATTAAATAAAAATAAAATTTTTAAAAATAAATTTTATAAACATGGTGAAGTTCATTGCAAAGATGATGAATTTAACTAGTAAAATCAGGAAATTCAAATTAATTTAATATGTGAATATCTTAATATTATATATATATATATAAGAAAAAGACCATCTTGATTTTTTAAACTCAAACCATGTTATTCATGTTATTCATTGTTTAAATAATTTTTGAACCTATCAAATCAATTAAATCATATTAAAATAATTTTTATATAATTTTATTTTAAACTCAGATTAAAAAAAATTTAGATTGAGAAGTTTTAAGGTTGATTTATTGCTCTAAATTTAATAATAATATTAAATAAATTATTAATTTAATTTTTTTTATGTTTTTTTTAACTTGAGGACAGTGTAAACTTATCATTTCTACAACTCGAGTGATTAAATATATTTCTAAAACTTTAATTCTGATCAGGCATATTCTTGCCATATTGTACATTTGTAATTTCATACAATCTAGTCGCAAGTCTACAATATTTTCATCTCTTTGATTTAAGAAGTGACACACTTCCTGCATATCCTTTTTTTGTTTTGTTTTTTTATGTATATAATTTAATGAATACATACCTAATCCACCTAGACTGTTGTAAATTAGAAAAAAGCTTGTATACGGTTTGTTTTTGGCGAAGAAAGAGTGTTGTGCTAATTGTTAAGAGCCACCACTGCTATATGATTTTTATCAATAAAATTTAACCTAGATTTGGGGGGGGAAACCTTGAGACCCAATTTGTGGAGTTCTAACTTCTAACACAAAAGTTAATTTGTTTCTTTGATTTTTATTTTTCTTGATATATAGTCTTTTTTATTGCTTTTTGTATGTCGAAGCAAGTTCTTCTACGCGGTCTGAGAAAAAACAGCCGACACGTCTATCAATAGGAGGAGGCATCCATCCTCGATTTAAGTTTTAACTGCTTTGTGCTTTGACTGTGTTATACATGCAGGCTAGGTCAATGAAATCCATGCCCATGAGAATGGCCCAAGCATCAATTGCTTCGTCAAGGCCTGTCTCATCCTTAGAAATTGAATCCTTGCATGAAACCAAAAGCTTGGTGTTCAATTTAATGGATCTTTAGCTGGGCTGACACAGGCACATGCATGCAGCAAGTGGGCAGTTGCTCCTTTCGACTAGATTTTGATGTCTGATATGATGTGAAGTAATGGTTGATAAAGGGTAATGGCATGTGAATGACTTGTGTGGGTTTGGAGCCTGGTTTCACTTTTAATGCTAATAAAATTTTCATAGCTCCAAAAAAAATAAAAATGTATATATGTGTGACCAGTCCATCTTACCCAGCTCACCCCGGTTCATGTGGGTATGTTTATAAATTTAAGTATTTGTCTGTGAACTAGATCAAAATCCCACGTATTAATCATCAAAACATCCTAATTATAATAATCCCGTGCTCTTTTTCTAATGATTACAAATCTTGCTCTTTACACCTCAAGTTTTAGACTTTGAATAATTACATAAGGTCATGTCAATTAAGTGTTTTATGATATATCATAAAGAAGAATGTGCTGCACATCTTGAGTAAGAATAATCTGAACCATGCTCTTTCATGTTCTTACCCCATCTCTCAAAACAATAAATCTTCGATCTGATGACCATCTTTTTCATGCAGCATGATCAGAGAGAGAGAGAGAGAGAGAGGACATTTTTCCTTACATGTCCCAATAAAAACAAACCACTCCTCCTACATCCCACTCTTAGCCTTGGGATCGATGACCTCTTTTAAGGGCTTACAATGCTCTTGTCAAAATCCATTACCCAAATTACACCACTGACCACTAAATGGTGCTGAGTATTTGCACGAAAATATACGGGGCCATGCAAAAACAGACTGATCCTCACTTAATGAAAGAAGGAAAATCATAGAGTCACTTTAAGTTTCTAAATCCTCGTAATAAAGCCATGCATTATTTTTGTTCACCTTTGCAATCAAAACAACTGCAAAACTTCCCTTTTCATAATGCTGAAAGCGTGCACGCATCTTGATGCTCATGCATGATAATGGGATGATCAGTGCTCTTCTGTTTTTCTTCTTTTTTTACCCCCTCGATCCCAAGAAAACACAAAACAAAAACCCTTAGTTAATGCTTTGTTTGCTTTTCTAAGAAAGCTTCAGTTCATCTGACGCTTGAATCCTCCAGGCAAGATTTCGTGCTATTGAGTTGATGTTCTCATTAAATTGTGTAGCTGTTAATGGTTCGGCCAATCTCAACTACTACAAACTGTGGATGCGATGTCAAACATACCCACCTTTAGAGATGACTTCAGCCATGCTTATGCAATAGTTCCTTTCTGGTGCACCTATGCACTGCTGTTCATTAAATCAAGTGACATTAAGATAGTTTAAGATTTCAAGGATGGAATTGAAATAGAAGGAAAATATGAAAATGGACAGACGGGTAGAAAAAATTGAAACTACATTGAGACGTTTTCTGAATATCAAGGAAGAAAAATTAATTTATTATCATTTTTTATTAATGATGGTGCAAAAACTCTCTCCGGATAACCTTTCCACCAAAATCATGTAATGAATAACAACCAATAACTCCATTTTTTAAGAAAGCAAATACACACAATCATTTTCTCTCTCCACCATGTAAACTAATGAGACCTAAGATATCTATAAATAACACAATTCACCTCCTGCGAGGATTATTCACCTTTTCATACACTATTCACCTTTTATGTATTCTTGCCCTTGTAGTTTACTAACTTGGTAAATCCACTTCAAGTTGTGTTGAAATTAAGAATCTGAAAATATGTTCTTATCAATCTTCTGGAAGTCCATAATTTAATGAGTCTCCTAACAACAAGGATTGTACTAAATCCATAAAAATAGCAATATTTAATGGGATTTGTGAATATTTTATATCATTGATGAGTGGGTCCTTCAAATAAAATTGATGCTACTTTACTATCTAATATGTTCGAGAATTTGAGTTTTTTAGTATTTGAATAGTGAGTAATCACATGAATATTCTATTTTCAAGAACTTGGAGAATAAAGAATTAGTGGTAGAGATCTTGATTCATGCAAAATAGTTTATTTTGATGAGATTTTAAGACCCTCTAGTAATTAAGTTGGTGACTTTACAATAACATATTATAGTAAATGAGTATTAAATTTTTAAAACAAAAATGCTTGTTTTTAGTTCATATATGATAAATGATTTGATCTGTTCACATGTAATAATTGATTTGAGAGCATATTATAAAAAAAAATTAAGATTTTTACTTGAGTGATTCAAAAATTATTTATAACACTTGTACCTTGAAACTTCTTATTTTTGTTGAAAGGGTTAAGAGTCCTTTTCTTTCAAATAACATTAGAGAGAGAGTCTTTTATATTAACATTAATGTTGATGAAAATATATTTTTACATGATATTAATATTGATAAGAATATTATGTGTGTACAAGAGATTTTTATACATTATCTCGTATATAATATTAATGCTAATAGGAATAACACTTATGATCTACATTAATATTGATTGATGTATATATATACATGGCTATTAGATGACTTTTACACAACTAAAGTGTAAGGAAAAGATTATTCTAGGTTCTTATCACTCTATGTTGGGGGCTGGTAGGGACAATATTAAGGTTTTAATAGGAGGTCAATAAAGGTCAGTAATTATATGTTTTGATATGGAATGAATCTAGACCCAATGATATAAGGTCCAACATCTTTATAGGCTTAGAGATATTTGACCTTAACACATAAATGAATTTAAGGTTGTTGGGTGTGGTATATTACCAAAACCACATACTTTTTTACCCAATGAATAGCTAAATTCAAGAGAGTTAAACCTGATATCTAATTAAACTTGTATATACCTAGGGCTAATGAATAGTAGAGCTTAAAGGGATGAGATGGGGTTAACATCTTACAAGGCTTATATATGATTTGGGTTCAATACTAAGTTGGCCTAGAAGAGTTAGACTATGTTTTTATTCCGCAACTTGACTTTTATTAAGAAGTTTTTTAGGAGCGTGTTTCTAATTTTCTTTTTGCTAAAAATAAATTTTTTATATATTTTAAATTGTATTGATCGGCTAATCTAAAAAATAAATTTTTAAAAATAAAAAATATTATTTTGATGTATTTCAACATAAAAAATATTTTAAAAAACAACTACAGACACATCCTCAGATAGCTTTAAATATTTATACATGATTGATCATCTTCTCTCGAATCTTTTATGGATCTTTTTGAGTAAGTAAAGCAGGTATAAAATATATCAAACTTTACCAATTAAATGACCAAGCATAAATTTAATGGAGTTTGCCGAATGGAATGTTTTGTCACCTAGTTAATAATGTTTTGTCACACTAAACCTCATGATGCATGGATGGTAATTAAAGTTGAATTTAAAAATCAACTCAATATAAAATTTATATTAAACTAGTTCAACTTCGAGTTGATATTCTTGACATCCAACTGAGGCTAGAGGAGGATAGGTAGGGTCCAAGTTTGACCTAACAGGTAGGGTTAATAACAGTGGTTACATATAATTAACCTCAAAATAATATATTAGAATTTCTTTTAAAAAAATGTAAAAAAATATAATTTTTAAACATATAGAAAAAGTTTAAGGGAAAATAAACCAAAATAAAATCAATGCATTTCAAACTGAAAGGACATAAAGAGACGCAAATATTACATGGGTTTGGATTCGGTGGCAGATCGCACGCCCTGAGCAGCACATGTTATGCTGCCGTCTCACTGCTCAGTGTCTCTGCAAAACAGAAAAGTAATCGTATGCTAGCTAGCTCTTCCGATGTGGGGTTGGGCTTAATAGGACAAATTACTCCAAAGCTTCCTTCTTTTCGTTTCCCCTCCCCTTCATTAAGAGTTTCTTCGAGACTATGGTTGCAAATCCATTTTTTTAATTTTTTATATTAAAATTATTATTTTTATATTTTAAATTTTTTTATGTGATTATGTTAAAAAATAAAAAAATATTATATTAATATATTTTTAAACAAAACAATATTTTAAACCATAATTATTGCTATAATTTCAAAGAGGCTGTAAACATTTTTAAAATTGTGTAAATAATGCCTTTTAAAATAAATTTTTATATAAAAATTAATTATTTTATATTTTTTAACTTATAATATTAAATTTATAAAAAAATATTTTGATATTTTTTATATCAAATTTGCCTTAAAAAAGTATTCAAAAACAATTTCAAACTCACTCTCAGCAACCTTAATCCCAGTTACCCAACATAACTATTTGGATTGCCAACTTCCACTCGCTCTTGAACTGAATCGTGTTTCTTCACAATTCTCTTGAATTTAAGGCCACAATCCAAGTTTTTTGCCCCAAGATTTAGTGTGTATCTAGCAATGCTTTGTTTTTTTTTTTTAAAAAGAATTTATTTAAATTTTAAAAAAATATATAGTCATGAATGGATTTGACTTGAAGTTCAGGGTCATGGCTTAGATATTTTTTAAATAAAACTAGCAATTGTTTTAATAAAAAAATTATGTTCTTCACTCACCTAAACTCATCTTAATTTAGATTATTGGATTAATCCAAGTTTCATAAATATAATTAATAGCTTCAATGACTATACACTAAGTCTATTTTAAAACATGAAAAATAGAATCTTCATATTTTTTTTTAATTCAAATAAACTTTTAAAGCCACTTATTAACACAATCGAAGCAAAAGTTCAATCTCAGGAGAAGCATATGGCACGGATTGTACAGAAGGAAAAAGAAGAGGCAACTTGCAAAAATAAATGCAATAGAGGTGGCGGTACAGGGGCAAAAATTCGTACTCTTCCCTGCCTTGGAGGGAGAGACCGCTCACTCCGCCCTCCACCGGCCGTTTATCTCAGGTGTTTTTAAAATATTTTTTATTTGATAATATGTTAAAATAATAATTTTTTTATATTTTAAAATTTATTTTTAGTGATATATCACAATGACGTAAAATTATATATATAAAAAAAAGATTCAAGAGCGATTTTTGCATCTCGAAAACAAAAAACAAGAACAAAAACACTATGGATCGCTGCACTCTGATAAAATCACGACTCTATCTGTTTGCAAGTCCCATGTCTGTTCAGGCACTCATCTGTCTATCACTTTCTCTCTGAGCAAGTCAATATCAAGGACAGGAGGCTCCTTTGAAAAAGACAAAAACAGCCCCACCAAGTCCATAACAGAAGTACTTCACTTCCTCTGCATGCAGAATTGAGTTGCAGAGGGGCTGATGCTTACGCGACAAAGAGCCAAATCCTAAAGATGTCCCTTCAAAGGGGCTGTTTGGTCACTTCATAACGTTACCCCTGCCCGGATCTGGAGTTTTGGACTTTACCTTATCTGAAGAAAATATACGCTTTGGTCATTTCACATGGAAGTGTCCTCTGTTTAAGATTTTTTTTTTATTAACATGGCAATTCGAATGTATTCATGTGTACGTCATTTATTTTATAGATTTTGAAATTAATTATTATATAATTTTTTAATAATAATTATATTAGAAATTACATGATTCAAATTTAATAGATATAACTTTAACGTCATAAAATTTATTGCATAATTTTATATTTATAATAAAGAGCAAGATAAAAAAGAAAAGGAGAAGCAAGCAAGCTTGTGGTTCGTTGAACTCTTCCTTTTGTAGGTGTTGTTGATTGTAACAAGCCTCGATCATTGGAAACAAAAGGAGATCTTGGATTCTAAGAAGCTTCATCTTATTAAAAAACAAAAACAAATTCGATAATCTAACCAAAGGTTAATACTATTTTTTTTTGGTTTTTGGTGTTCAATCTATGCTTCCAATCTATTATCTTTCAATATCAAGGATTCCAGTCAAGGCATCAAAGGACACCATGAGGACTCACACAGCTCATGTTATTTTCAAAGCCTCGGTCTCCACCTTTTGGCCCCCCCATCTTTAATTTTGTGTAACTGTAATTAATGCCCTGATCTTCCTGAAATGTCACGAGAGACTTTAGCTAATCAGATAAGGTACGATTCAACAATGTACAGTATAGTTGTAAAATCCGATATAGCTATAGAATTCAATCTTCTTCTTGAACGGAGACTAGACTGTTCGAGGTCTTGGATCGGTCTAGACCCTAGATCAAACCGCCGGATCAATTTGATTCTTGCAGTATTATAGATTTTTTTTGCAATTTCCTCCTTGAAAAATGTAGCAATGCAGCTCCAAATCTTAATCAGCAAGACTTATTTTGCCCCCCCGTTGCTCTAAATTTAGAAAACAAATGGAGAACCTAGAAAATGACAGAGATTTAAGATGCTTTCACCATACCATTACAGAATCACCATGGTTTCGTAGATGAATATATCCCTTCTCTATGGCGAAGAAAAGAAGAAGAAGAAGAAAAAGACGATGGCAAGAGTGCTAGGCTAGGCTATAGGTAAGATCCAAAGTCCGAAACTCTCAGCATGCACCATGGATAATGGCTATTGGGTAGCGCAAAACACCATGCTCATAGAAGGATATCATTCCCCTATTTAATATATTCACACAGTAGGCAGTATCTTCCTCCTTTTTCTTAACTTGAAACCACAATCATACATAGTGCAAATAAAACTAGGTTAAGAACATTCAAAAGGAGAATAAAAGCAAAAAGGAGAGAATATATGTGCAAGAGACAAGCCCCGGATTCTCAGAAAGTAGGGGAGGCTGTGCCTTGCCGGTACTCCTTCATGCTTTATTCTATAAAACTATATTAGGTGCTCCTTCCACGTACGAAAAGATTGCTGGCGCCTTGAAAATAAATACCATAGAAAGTCTTCTAAAGCCATGGCCTTGCATTGGGTTTCTCGTGAGCGAAAAAATAAAGTGGGAGTATAAATCGATCCTTTAATGTTAGAGGCTTTTCTAGATAGTCCTATGGTTTCAAGAATGAGTTCGTCCCTTCCTTGTCAGTATAGGTTATATTTCGTTGGTGTTTCAAGACTTAAAAAACAAATACATAAAAGGCAAGAACGTGTTTAAGAAAAGAGATAAAAAGATGAAGATGTAAAACAAATATATTTTGGAGATAATTTTATATTTTGGACAAATCAAATATATTTTTGAAACGTATTCAAACACAAAACCAACGGTGACTTGCTTATTTCATGCCTTGCCATCTTTTTCAAACGTAAAACACTGAAGATTACATATCGAAGTTATCTTTTTGACTGCACACATCTTGATTTTAATCATTTATATATATATATATAATTCAATAAACTTGTATAAATTTTCGAACATAACAGATGGATGATTATCATGCAGGAGAGTTCATGGTATTCGAGTAATAATACCCTGAATCATCACTCAAAAACATGAACCTCATCTTGAAAATTAATTTTGATATTTTTACGAATACGAACCCGATAATAAAGAATCCATTAGCTTCGATTAACCTTAGTTTCAAACAGAAAATTTACAATTGACTAGAAACAGAAAAGCAGTTACAGAACACCTCATGTCATGTGAGTTGCATGCCTATCTGACACTCCCTTTCTCCCTCTCAAATAGGGCCATGGCGTCTTAGCTTGCTCTCACTTTCACCATCTCCATTACTCACTCCTGTCACCTTCTCCTCTCTCAAAACGGGTTTTCCTTCTTAGCTCCCTCCTCCCATTTTCTCTATGTAAAACCTCAGAAAGAACCCTCCTTTTCTCTTCAACAATGGCAATGTCTTTCAAGCTTGTGTTTTTTTGCTTTCTAGTGCTAACAAAGCCTCTCATTTTGGTTTCAAAGTACAATGAAGATCAAAATGCAGATAGGGAATCTCTCATTTCCTTCAAGAATGCACTAAGAAACCCAAAGATCCTTTCTTCATGGAACATAACTAGTGGTCACTGCAGCTGGGTAGGAGTTTCTTGCCATCGCGGCCGTGTTGTTTCCTTGATACTCTCAACTCAGAGCCTTCGAGGCCGACTCCACCCTTCTCTTTTCTCCCTTTCTTCCTTAACCATTCTTGATTTGTCCTATAACCTTTTTGTTGGCGAAATCCCACATCAAGTTTCCAATCTTAAACGCCTGAAACACCTTTCTCTGGGTGGTAACCTGCTATCAGGGGAGTTGCCACGTGAACTCGGTGTGTTGACTAGGCTCCAAACCCTGCAACTCGGTCCCAACTCTTTCACCGGGAAAATCCCACCGGAGGTTGGGAAGTTGTCCCAGCTGAACACCCTTGACCTCTCAAGCAATGGGTTCACTGGGTCAGTGCCGAGTCAACTTAGTGAGTTGACCGGGCTTCAGTTCTTGGACCTTGGTAACAACCTTCTATCAGGTTCTCCTGTAACTCTCTTTAAACTTGAATCCTTGAAATCATTGGATATATCAAACAATTCTTTTTCTGGTCCCATTCCACCTGAAATAGGCAACCTTAAAAATCTTTGTGATCTTTACATCGGTATCAACTTGTTTTCTGGTCCTTTTCCACCAGAAATTGGTGACCTTTCAAGACTTGAAAACTTCTTTGCACCTTCATGTTCAATCACAGGTCCTTTTCCTGAAGAAATTTCCAATTTGAAGTCATTGAGTAAACTTGACCTTTCTTATAATCCATTGAGGTGTTCAATACCGAAGTCTATAGGCGCAATGGAGAACTTGTCAATTTTGAATCTTGTTTATTCTGAGCTTAATGGTTCTATACCTGCTGAACTTGGAAATTGCAAAAATTTGAAGACTGTGATGTTGTCTTTCAATTCTCTGTCTGGAGTGTTACCAGAAGAGCTTTCTATGTTGCCTATGTTGACATTTTCTGCTGATAAGAATCAGCTCTCAGGGCCATTGCCTCATTGGCTTGGAAAGTGGAACCAGGTGGAGTCACTTTTGCTTTCAAATAATAGGTTTTCAGGGAAAATACCACCTGAAATTGGGAATTGTTCGGCGTTGAGGGTGATTAGTTTGAGTAGTAACTTGCTGAGTGGGGAGATACCAAGAGAGCTTTGTAAGGCAGTTGATCTTATGGAGATTGATCTTGACGTGAATTTCCTGACTGGTAGTATTGAGGATGTGTTCTTGAAGTGTACTAATTTGAGCCAGTTGGTTTTGATGGATAATCAGATTAATGGTTCGATTCCGGAGTATTTAGCAGGGCTTCCTTTGACGGTGCTTGATCTTGATTCTAACAATTTCTCGGGTGCCATCCCTGTGAGTTTGTGGAACTCCATGACCTTGATGGAATTCTCCGCTGCAAATAATTTCTTAGAGGGTTCTCTGCCCGTGGAGATTGGCAATGCTGTTCAGCTGGAGAGGCTGGTGCTGAGTAACAATCAGCTAGGGGGTACTATCCCGAAAGAGATCGGCAATCTCACAACTCTTTCAGTTCTCAACTTGAACTCCAATCTGTTGGAAGGAACCATTCCTGTGGATCTCGGACATTCAGCTGCACTTACCACGTTGGACCTAGGAAATAATCGACTCTCTGGTTCAATACCGGAGAAACTTGCAGATTTGGTTCAATTACATTGCTTGGTTCTTTCTCACAATAAGTTATCAGGGCCCATTCCATCGGAGCCTTCTTTGTATTTTCGTGAAGCTAGTATTCCTGATTCGAGCTTCTTTCAACACCTTGGTGTGTTTGATTTGTCACACAATATGTTGTCCGGTTCAATACCTAAGGAGATGGGGAACCTTATGGTTGTGGTGGATCTTCTTCTCAACAATAACAAGCTTTCCGGTGAAATTCCAGGGTCACTTTCAAGGTTGACAAATCTTACAACCTTGGATTTGTCTGGAAATATGCTAACCGGCTCCATTCCACCAGAACTTGGTGACTCTTCCAAGCTTCAGGGCTTGTATTTGGGGAATAATCAACTCTCGGGAACCATCCCTGGGAGACTAGGTGTCTTAGGCAGCTTGGTGAAGCTGAATTTGACTGGTAATCAGTTGTATGGTCCAGTTCCTCGTAGTTTTGGAGACTTGAAAGAGCTTACTCACTTGGATTTGAGCTATAACGAGCTTGATGGTGAGCTTCCTTCTTCTCTATCAGGAATGCTGAATCTTGTGGGGCTTTATGTCCAGAAGAACCGGCTATCTGGGTCTGTAGATGAGCTCTCATCTATGTCCATTGCATGGAAGATTGAAACAATGAATTTGAGTAATAATTTCTTTGATGGAGACTTGCCACGATCATTTGGCAATCTTTCATACTTGACATATTTGGATCTTCATGGAAATAAATTCACAGGTGGAATTCCTCCAGAGCTTGGGAATTTGGTGCAACTCGCATATTTTGATGTTTCAGGGAATAGGATATCAGGGCAAATTCCGGAGAAGTTATGTGCCCTGGTTAATCTGTTTTATTTGAATTTGGCAGAAAACAGTTTAGAAGGACCCGTACCAGCCAGTGGTATTTGCCTAAACCTGTCAAAAATCTCACTTGCTGGCAACAAAGACCTCTGCGGGAAAATCATGGGTTTAGATTGCAGGATCAAAAGCTTTGACAAGTCGTATTATTTGAATGCTTGGGGACTTGCTGGGATTGCAGTTGGATGTATGATTGTCACTCTTATCATAGCCTTTGCTCTGCGAAAATGGATTTTGAAAGACAGTGGGCAAGGTGATCTTGAGGAAAGAAAACTGAACAGTTTTCTTGATCAAAACTTGTACTTCTTGAGCAGCAGCAGCAGCAGATCGAAGGAGCCTCTGAGTATCAACATAGCCATGTTTGAGCAGCCTCTTCTGAAAATTACTTTAGTTGATATTCTTGAAGCCACCAACAACTTTTGCAAGACAAACATCATTGGAGATGGAGGTTTTGGTACTGTATACAAGGCCACTCTACCTGATGTAAAAACAGTTGCGGTCAAGAAGTTGAGTCAAGCCAAGACACAGGGCAACCGAGAATTCATTGCTGAAATGGAAACGTTGGGGAAGGTTAAGCATCAGAATCTTGTTCCGTTGCTGGGATATTGTTCTTTTGGGGAGGAAAAGCTCCTTGTTTATGAATACATGGTAAATGGGAGCTTAGATCTTTGGCTAAGAAATCAAAGCAGGGCTCTTGACGTCCTTGATTGGCCCAAGCGCGTCAAAATTGCAACTGGTGCTGCACGTGGGCTAGCTTTTCTCCACCATGGATTCACCCCCCACATTATCCACAGGGATATCAAAGCCAGCAACATCCTACTTAACGAGGATTTCGAGCCAAAGGTTGCTGATTTTGGGCTGGCCAGGTTGATCAGTGCTTGCGAGACTCATGTTAGCACGGACATAGCAGGAACATTTGGTTACATACCACCAGAGTATGGTCAGAGTGGGAGGTCTACTACAAGAGGAGATGTTTATAGCTTTGGTGTAATTCTGCTTGAATTGGTGACTGGGAAAGAGCCAACAGGACCGGATTTCAAAGAGGTTGAAGGGGGGAACTTAGTCGGTTGGGTGTTTCAAAAGATTAAGAAGGGTCAGGCTGCTGATGTTCTTGATCCAACAGTTCTTAGTGCGGATTCCAAGCAGATGATGCTTCAAGTGCTGCAGATTGCTGCTGTTTGCCTGTCTGATAATCCTGCAAATAGACCTACCATGCTCAAAGTGTTGAAGTTCCTGAAAGGAATCAAAGATGAGTAGGTGAAAATTATCAGTGCCCGTTTTCATATCAAATCAGTTGTTATAATAACCCCCTAACATGTGTAGGAAGACTTTTTAGAATCTGAAGTTGTTGTTAAGAGTTTAATGTTCCCTGGTCCACTCTTAGTTCAGTCCATGGTTTCAGTTTCAGTTTCAGAGTTGATTGTCAATTTCATAAGAACTTAATGAGCATCTTTGCGACCATTCATGAACCACGAACACCATTTGGTACTGCAGCCTTAGAAAATGTGCAATCTCCAGTCATTTTCTCCGCCAAAGTTAAATTTATACTGCCATTAAAAGTGTAGGCATGATGATTTGTGTAGCAGGCAGGTGGAGTCCTTCAAGCATGCAGCATGATACTTTCATTCAGTTGATGTTGAGACGGTAATAGGTTCTTAATGGTCACGCTATCCTCGAATCGATTTTTATATATATAATGTAGTAACGAAAAATTATTTGTTGCAGTCTTTTCTTGAATTTGAACTCGAGAGGTAATATATTTTGAAAACCCATTTATTAGCAAAAGCAACAACATAGTATTTGTTTGTTTACAAGGATAGTTATTGAACTTTAACCGATTTAGTGATCTGAACAATATTTTATTTTAGATCAATTTAGACATTGACTTATTACAAGTGACCCCGAGATCTAGATGATCAAATTAAGTTAATTCCAATATTTTTTTTTTATTTTTATCTAAAACAATATTATTTTTGTAGAACTTATTTCTAATATTCACGATTGTGTTCAAACTAATATTCATCAAGCTAATATTCAAAAACACGATGATGTTTAAATTGTTTAATTTTCTGAGTACTTTTACAACATGTATTATTTTAAAAAAATAAAATCAAATAAAAGCCTGTTATATTTGGATCTTATGTAAAAAACTCGAAAACCAGTTTTTTTAAGTTTCATTTTAGAGATTTTCATAAGCTTGATGCGATTTTTGTTTTGTTTAATAATATCAGTAACTTACAAGCCATAATTGTTTGAACAAAATATCTTTTGTTTCTAACCATCAACACAACCACAGCCACAGCCTAACTTGTTGACTGAAGCCAGCCAAAATCAACGCACACCATGGATCAGAAATTTCAAGATAGAAAGCATTCGTCTCCTTCAACCATGTGGATTCATGCTTAGTACTCTGTGCCGCCCCAGCCTGGACTGATAACGGAGTTTTTTTCTTTAGAACAGCAGCTTTTCTTTGTTTGAGCAGTTTCGCTGGCACAAACCGCAACAATTTTGTGTTGCCGCAGTTCTAGTGCTCTAAAACACCGTTTTGCAGTGCAGTTAAACTTGTTTTTTAAAATGTTTTTTAATGTAAGCGTGTGTATTTCTACGAAATCGGAGGATAGAATCTCTAATAGGCTAAGTGGAGAGCAAGTCAAGCTGACAGGAGATAGAAGAAAACCTGTTCAGTTCCATTTTGCCTTGGATCATCTCCATCTCCATCTAATACATGCATTAGTGTCCCATATAAATAATAAGCCGCTTCTTGGGTGTGCTTAATTATGGCTATCCCATGGTAATATTACAACAATCGGATTGCGCCGCTTGGACGCATGTCGGGTTTAATAACTTGTAACTGTTCTACTGAGTGTCTGTTTATCTAAAGAGTGATGCTGTGTTGTAAGAAGATATTTTTTCAGGCAGAACGCAGCTTGGATGGCGTGGAGAGAGACGTGGCCTAATTAGATCTTTGATTAACTAGACCTTGTGGCATTCATTGTTCAATTCATGATGCGGTGCAACTTCACCACCGCCAACGTCACAATCTATCTCCATTTCGACAACCATTCACCTCAATCTTCACCCCATCAATACTGCCGCCACCCGGTTGCCGCAACTGCAATTGCATCCCATCCTCCTCCTCCTCCTCCATATCCCCACTTAATTCCCTACCTCTTTTCACGCCAACCTCCACCCCAAAAATCCTCGCTCCATCCCCTCCTTCCTCCTTCATCGGCAACAAATCCAACACCTTCCTCACCTCCTCCTCCTCTCGCAAATTCTCAAAATCCGACAACAAACCAAAAATATTACCACACAAACTCTTCATCTCCGTCAACTCCCCTTTTAACCGCACATTCTCCTTCCTCAACCTCTCATTCTCACCCAACAACTCCAATGACAACCCCGGCGAAGAACTCCTCGTCGATATCACTACTTGCTCATCCGATGAAGAATTCGGCGACGTTTTTATCACTTTCACCGCCGCCGGTGTTGCCACCACTTGCGCCACCGTCGCCACCATTTTCCTCCTTTGTATTTCACACAGCAAATTCTTTTCTCCTTTGCGAAAACATTCATTCGAAAACTCCCATCGATCCGGTACTACCTTCCTAAATCCCTGCAAAAAAAACCCAAAAGCAGAATTAAATATAAAGTTAAAACTTTAACTATTTTCTACTAGTTTTTTTTTTTCCTAACAAAAATTTAGAAAAAATAAAACATACATAAGTATTTAATTGGCGAACGAAGCTAGAGAAATTGTTGTGCTTAAAGAATTTAGGGAGCAAATCTCTGGAGAAAAGGGTTGGATTCCAGACTATAAAAGAGGAACCATCTTCATTCCATGAAACCACATCGTCAATGGTGTGATCATCTACTATTTTAAACGTCTTTGTCAGAAATGGTGTTGGTATTGATCTCGATGTTTCTCCTCCCGCAGCTGCTGGTGCTAGTGAGGATGTTCGAGTTTCCCCGCTGTTTTGCTCAACCGGTAACGTTGAGGCCATCTCCGTTAGTTCAGGTGGAGAAGGTTCGGTTTTGTTGAGAGGATTTCTTATGGAAGGGGAGGGGAGGGGAGGGGAGGAGAGGAGAGTGAAGGAATCAATGGAGGGACGAAGAGACAGAGAGGGTGGAAAGAACATTCTCTTTGGTAAGTTGCCGCATTTTAAGAAAATAATTTATAGAGAAACACACCATAGAAAAATAATTAGGAATTTAGTTTAATTTATTACAAGTGTTGCAGTTTGCAGACATACTTGTGACATGCGAGGAAGCTCCATGCGACTTGACTGTCACAGATAGTATTTGAATTTGTTTGCTAAAAATTGAATTTTTTTTGTTTATTTTTTTTTTAGATTTTTGAGTTATTTTAACATAAAAATTATTTTTAATAAATAAAAAATAAACATTATAACAGTACTAGAAACGAGTAGGATCGTAGTTTTGCGTAAATGTCAAAAGGGGAGCCTCTTCTTTTTTTCCTACCGAGGCAAGGACTTTGAATAAGCTTTAATTAATATTAAAAAAAGCAGACTTTGGAACTTGGAAGACAATTACCAAGGAGTCTCCTCCCTTGAATGTTCTCGGTACATATAATTTTAAAATTAATAAAAATATAAATATTTAATGATTTTAAAACTTAAATTAGTAATTTATAAAAATTAAACTTAGAATTTTACCGATTAATTTATATATTCCTCACGATTATATAAACATCATTTTAAATGTTGCATATTACAGAGTGTCATGATTGATATCATCCATTATTGGAATATATCTATAAATCTAAAAATAAAATAATAAAATATTTCTTATTTTTTTAAATAAAAATCGCTACATAGCAAGGCAGAAGCAAGGGACTACCCTTGCAAAGAATTTTTTTTTTCCAACCTCTCACTTAACAATATTTATATTTTTAGTTTAAATAATAAAACAACTAATATTTTGTCATTTTCTAATTTTATTTTTTGTTCCATATTTGGCTATATAATATTTTAATTATTAAAAAATCTAACTAATTTAAGAAATCATCCAAAACAACATTCTTGAGATTATTAAAGAATAAAATCTAATATCACTTAATTAATGCATAGATGTTGATATCGATATATTGCTAATGATTTTTGCTCACACCATTAATCTAGTTTCAAATCTTGCTAATGACCATGAAATCGATATATTTACCCAACCTATTTATCGCCCTCTTTAATTGACCATCTCCTTCGGAGTTTTCCAAGTCTTCGTTCTTGTGCTTTAGAAAATTCCAAAGATGAATCGCCCCAAGATTATTTATTTATTTATTTCTATGATGTTAGGCAAAAAAAAAGAAAATCTATCCTAAAACAGGCTCAACCAGTTATAAATCCGTTGATTTTTTTTAAATTAAAATGATATTATTTTTTTTATTTTGTTTTAGGGTTGATTGAAGACCTTTTTTTTTAACTCATTATCAATAAATTATAATTAATTCTTCTTAATTTGGATGAGTTTATCACCTTACTGTCCCCAACATCAAACCTCTAAAACTAATTTGTTTATTATGACATCTTTAATCCGATTATTTATATTGGAAAGCTCTCATCCATCTCAACTAAAATTCTTTTGGTCATATCTTTAGACAAACTGTACAGAGTTACTAGAATGTTTGTCTTGTAATGGTCTGTTTGTGCATCAAGCTACCTTATTGTCAATTATACATCTTTATTAAATCTAGCCCTGCTTGGTAAGTCAACTCAATGACTTGAAGCCTGGTCCAAGTTGAGTTTTATTTCAAACTATTTTGTATATTAGCTTGATAAAATCTGAGTAACCTAATGGATTGATTAATAATTAACTCAGCAAAACTCAAATAAAAACTAGTTGAGTTATCTCCAAAAAAATTAAAATAATATTGTTTGGAATAAAGAAATTGACTTGATAACTAGAAGTAACCCAACGACTAGAGCTTTAAACTAGGCCGGACTCGAACTGGGTCTTACAGCTATCAAACTTACATGACCACTATGTTTTTGAGCTGTCCAAAAGAAAATACATAGGAACTACGTTCATGTCCTATTGCAATTTATGAATTCAGTGATATGGTATGATCCACAAACTCAACAAAATGGCCACCTCTTGCTCCTGATGCAGTCTCCACCGGTCTCTCTCTCTCTCTCTTCTATTTTATGAGAAGGGCCAAGATTTTATGGGCTGTTTCCTGAAGTCCAGAAGAGGGATCCTTTTCATGTAGACATTCCTCTGTTTTATCTAATAATCCTATCAGACAAACTTTTCTTTGCAACATGTTGTGAGAAGTCACTTTCCTGAGGAAGATAACAAGAAGAATATCCAAGATAGAAGGCACATACTCCCATTCATGAGATAAATACTCTTACCTATTTCTACTGGTTCATATTTTTAACCCTCCTGTTGAGCATCTTTACTTGTTGGAATTCAGGAGTCTTGTTCTGGTTGTCGGCTAGAGATGGCAGAGAAAATGTAACTTCTCAAAATTCCATCATTGACTGTAGTGACCGGGGACTTGTCCTTTACAGAAGATCAAACAGTTTCGGAAGTGAACAATTGGTTGAGAAAACGCCAAGTCGATGCTTTTAGCATCTCCAGCTGCGCTTGAATGGACGAAGGCAATGCCGGGTGTAACTGTTACTCCCTTCTGGTAACGTAGAAATATCGCATGTATCGTCATTGTATCTTGAAAATTTAAACTTCGGCAATCACAACAGAGAAGTGTCAAGACTCGACATTCAGCAGATTCACCGAAGAATGCATAAAGGAGCTTCCCACAGGCATAAAACTCCACTTCATTAATCCTTCAAAATCGGATCCCTTCAACACAGCACAGAATTGCAGCAAGGAATAAATCATTATCCCTCTTCTTTTAGATTTCTGTGAATTGATATCCATGGAAAAAGAGAAGAACGGCTGGCAAGGGCGAGTGTTTTTAAGTACAAATAGCAACAAAATATAGGGACATGCATAACTAGGAATTTCAATAATCATGGTTCATGGATAAAGAGAAGAACGTACTCATGGTCCATGGTTCAGCAGCATGGACACACTCAGGTCTACCTGGAGACAGAATCCCAACAATCAATGCATGGACTACAGGAGAGAAACAGATGCTCCTGCTTTGGGCAGTTTGTTGATGATCTTCTAGACCTTGGTGAAGCTATCCAAAACTCACTTTACCCATACTACTAACGGGGAATATAATTCAGTTTCCCATCGTTTAGGCCGGGACTGCCTTTCCTATCTGAAGCACCTCAGTTTCTGGGCTGGCTCCTCTAATTGATGCAAATCTCTATCATCTATGATACTATCCAGAAATTCATTTTTTTTTTTAAAAAAAAAAAACCTACATAGGAGGAGATGTCTACGTTCTTAGTTTGGATTGAAATTAGCAGCCGAGACATTCTAGAGGTTATATCCTGCGCGAAAGTCATCTAGACCTCCAAATTAAGCTCAAAGTTACCATTCTGAATTCGTTATATATTTCTTGTTGATCTAGGATTTTTTCCCCCGACATAATTCTATCTTTCTTTGTATTTGTTGTCTTTATTATTTTGCTTCCATCTAAGGTTGGTTAGTCCTGCTGAATGCGACGAGATCAGATACCACTTGGCACTCACATCGTAAGTGGAAGGGATCACGGGATGTGGAAGGCTACCCTATTTTGTTGCCAAGAGCCCACTCGGCCTTCCAATTGAGAAAAAAAGAAGACAATGAATGAAAATGGATATATGGAGGGGAGTAAGAAAGGAACAAGATGTCTGAAAATACTATCAAATATTAAAAAGAGCAATATCTGTTACAGAAAAGAAACCCTCCTAACTCAAATTTAGACAAAAAATTAAGTCCAGGGCCAAGCATTGAAAACCATCACTAAAGAATGAAAGTCATCAAGAAACATACAAAGTGCCCCAGCGGTAAAAGAAGAGGCTTGTTGAAGTGAAAGCTGCCCAGACAAAGACAATCCACCATGCCATGAACAAAGTAACTTCCTTGACAAAAGCAGTGCAAGGAATGAAATCACACCACAAATGGAATTTCTTAAATGAGTCCCCATCAATCCGAGATAAGCCAAGGAACAGAAGTACCAGTACCGGCATGGAGAAAAACTGCATAACTACGAGACATAAGTAGTGATTGTGCAGAAACACCTTGGCTCTACTAAAATCCAAATCTGGTATCTTGCTGGCATGTAATCTTTGGTACCAAGATAGCAAAGCTTCATTCAAATACATTTGCACATTTGGTCTTAAAGCCAAAATTTGGAGGATCCCTGATAGCAACAAGCAACAAAGCCTAAACTTATTGAAATCTGATTCTGTAAATCCCACATTCCCAACTAACATCTCGGCTTCTCCAACAGTACCATTTGAATACATTCCATAACTATAATTTACGTTCTTGCTATAAAGAATTTGAGCAAACGGATTGATCCAAAGCAATGCCGCGAAAACCCCCAACAAATAATTGGCATACAGAATCATTCTACCAAACCATCCACAATAAATCATTGCCAAATTAGATCGAATCTGATCCGTTCCAATCCAAAATGACCTTGCATTCTTGCCAGCAGGTATGTACAAAAACCCAGCGAAACACCCCATTAAAACAGCAACAAAAACCCTCCCAAACCCATCAAGAGAACCAAAATCAAAGTCAAAAACAGAACTTGCAATCCCAGAACAAACAATTAGCCCAAAAACAAACCCCACAACGCCAAAAATCAAACTCAATTGCTTCTCAGACTTCTTAGATGCAGATTTCTCGAATGAGACTTTCGCCAGCGAAACAAATACTTTACACAATACAAAACATGATAAAATCACAGGAATCAAAGACCCACTAACGAAAACCCCATAATCTTTCACCCCACTAGAGTACTCATAAAGCAAGAAACAAGAAAGAGCCACAAATGAGTAAACAAAAGAATACCAATAATCACCGAAATACAGTCTAGTTTGAAGGTGACCTTGATCAAGCTTCAATCTAAAGATCTGAGCTTTATTTTCATCGAACTCTAACTTCTCTTTGGATTTAAAGTTTCTCCTCTTGACCTCAGCATTATTAGTTTTTGAAGATAAATTTTGATACCCGTCAAGCACAGAACCTGAATCTGAACTAGAGGGTCTTCTAATAGCAGCTCTGACGCCGCCGCCGCCATTTTGTTGGCCAAGATTTTCTGGTTGGATATAAGTGTGAAGGCCTTGAAGGAAAAGGATTGGAACTTTGAGGAATGTGAGAAGGAATGAGAGTGAGATTGAGAGAGTGGCTTGGAGTATTGGAGTCTTGTATGTCTGAAACAATTGGAAAAGCATGTTGCTTCTTCTTTTCTAAGGTTTGAGAGAGAGAGAGAGCGTGCGCTTTTAAGGAAATGGAAGGTTTTCTTTGTTGGTGAAGATGTCGATGCTGTTTTTCAGGGTCTGTTAAGGTCTGTTTGGACATATTGTGCTTGAGATTGAAGTTACGGTAAAGGGATTATTTTTTAAAGTATTATTTAATTAATTTTTATATAAATATATTAAAAAATCTATAAATATTGAAAAAAAGAAAAGGGATTCAAATGAATAAAAAGGGCACGAAGTGCTTGTCCTGGCAGTTGCTAGCCTTTGCTTTCATCAGCCAAGGATACGGGGACCCCCAACGCTGACGTGTCTTCATCTTATTTGCTTGGTTTCTGGCGACAGTTTTACTGTAATTGATATCATGTAACTATACATGAAATTCAAAAAGCTATTGGACAGTTTAACACTTGTCGTCATTATGGAGAGGCCAATCCATGTGCAGCTGGTCTCCCCCATTTTGTATAAGTTAATTGTATTTTCTTTATTTTTATGATTCTCCTCCTTTAATAATTGTATTTGCTTTATTTAAGAGATTGCAGGACAATTTGTATATAATTATTTTCTTTATTTTTTTAAGAAAAAAAGGAAAATCAAACTATGAATCGCAAAAATAAATAAATATTAAACAATTAATTATAGATTTACACAAAAGAAAAAAAAAACTTTGCTTAATGACTCTTTTTTCCCCAGTAAATTATCAAAACTATATGATAGGAAATTAAAATGCTTTCAGTAACACTGCAAAAAAACAAGTGATCCAACCCATGCACACTAATGTATTTTCATATCCTTTAATTTCAAATAATTATCAAGATTAAGATTAGCAATAAAGAATTTATTTTTAGTTCACTATTAATTTCTTGAAGTGCTATTGCAACAAAGACATTTCAGGGGATCCATAAATGAAATAATAAGTAATAAATAAATAGTTAAACAGGGACAAATGCATTACCAACTTTGATACCTCCGATATTGATTTATCTTCATGTCTTCTAGTTTTAGTGTTTAGCAAACATATAAGCAGAGAAGAGGGTCATGATATATAATTTCAATACAATCACTATTTAATTTGAATTATCAATAAATATCACATGGTAATTAAATAATTATCACATTAATAATCTAATAATTAAGAGAAAATCATTAATTAGATTGCCAAATTAGCAACTCTTTAATCCACGGAAATTATATGATGGAACCAATAAAATATACATCCAACACCATGATCATGCCATTCCTCCATTTCTTTCCACCCCATGTATCTATATATATACATATCCCTTTGAAGTTTTTTTGTTATGGCTTGTGTTTGTCCTATTTCAGTATTCTGTGCTTGATCAACACTTCCCTTCGACTTGAAGAAATGTTTATAAATATATATATATATATATATGAAGTTAGGGCGAATATTTGTATATATATAGCTCATTATACATCGCAAATTAACAAGGTTACCCTTTGGTGCCCAGCTTGCGATCATGGGTGATTTTCGATGCAAGTGATCTTGAAGTGAAGAACACATGGGAGAAATTAAGAGCATGCAATATATATGCTCTCGTCCACCTTTATAATTTATCGTTCCTTAATTTGGTGGAACCATGGGATTAAGCCATGCCTGGCTCGAAACTTAAAGAGATAAGACCATGCAAGTAAAGCACTCATCATCTCTCTATTTGCCTGGATAATTTGGCCATGGATCGATCCACATAATTAACCACCAAAAACGCAACAAATTATGCAAGTGATCTCTAGGTATATACGTACGCAGGCAGATATCCAATCTGGTTTCTCATGAAATGGTGGATGAAGAGTTCATATACAAATTAAGAGCAAGGCTCTCTCTCTATACAGGGCTTTCAAGGAGCTGATCAGATCAATTCAGTGCATCATGCGACCCCAAGATGATCTTGTCGTGCACCCTGATGATCATCTCTCTCGACATATATAGTAGCTAGCTAACAATTAAGGTGCAATGTTCTCAGCTGGCTAGACGTGTATTATTTTATGAAAAGATCAAGCAACCAACTCTATCATAAAGATAAGGTTGGAACAAGATATCACTCTCCTTGTCGCCTGTCTCCATCCCCTTTTATCTCCACTCCTCATCCTTTAATGTAAAAGTATGTCTATTAAAACTCAAAGGAAAGAAAATTGCACATATATATTATTAAATAACTGCCTAAAATCAATATCTGTCCATCCATAAAATATCTTTGCGTTCTCAACGACTACTCAATCAAGTATCTAAAACAAAAAGTCGAGAGATTTGTCAAAATCCTAGAGGTTGCCAGGGATATTGACGCGCCCATAATCATATATATATATATATTAATATATGAAGCGACCTTTGTTCTATTAAATCACGAAATGACCATAATTAATGATCTTGTATGTTTTAGTGGCTAGCTTATACACTAATTAATAACATGATAATGTCTCACAAATCATGCATTAATGCTACAGCAACATTACAACAAGCCGCTACTGGTAAAATGAGAAAAAAAACCCATGACAGGGAAAAGAAAAGAGGCCACTACTACAGGAAGAATCTTTTTTCATCAGCTGGCTGGAGCCATGGGAGGTGCAACTGCTACACTGGGAAGGTCTCTTTCATCCTTGTCATTCGTTCTGATATCAGCCTGTGGGACCACCTGTAGGGACACAGAGATAACTCATCAACATGATGGTCATACGAACATTAAGCTTGAGTGGGACCAGGGTGGAATCATTTCTATTCATCTGATCACATGATGAAATAGTCAAACACTGTGCAAGCAAAATACCATCGCTTTCTTCTCATGCTAGAAATTGGGTGTCACCAACCTGATCTTGTGAAGAATCATAATGCTTATGGTGGGAAGAAAATCTCCTTGTTGATCTCTTATCAACTCTACCCTCCATTCTTGTTCTTGATGCACCAACAACATCTAAACCCAATATATACATGTAAAATAAAATTAACTCACCAAAAGTGCATAAAAAGAACATAACAAGTAGTTATCGATGAATCTACCATCCCAACAAAAATCTTCCAAGGCATATTCGATACATTTTCCTTGTTTTGGACCATTTGTGAAACCACATTTTCCACCTTAAGCAAACGAATTACTTTTCTACGCCCTAATTATACCATTTCAATTAATATCTCTCAAAAAATCTCCCTCCTTTCTCTCCTACCAAACAACATTTTCTATTGATTTCAGAGTTTCTTGCAAACCACCGCTAAAGAATGGCTATTAGCATCGGGACAGTTCATTTCTTGATTTAACAACGGATTAGCAGCGAAATATTTGTATAGAATCTTTTCAATATATGTCAACAACAGATTTAGCAACGGAAAATCCGTTGTTGTTATTTACCTTTTCCCATCTTTTTAGTAATGAACCAAATCAATCTTTATCGGCTTAATCGGATGGAGTATTTTCTTTTGGAATCATTCAAGTTCAAGTCCTTCTTTTACCACTTTCATGACCATCCCCATTGTTTACATCCCATCATTAAGACACAAATTAATCCAGGTATTTACCTAATTAATTAAGAAACTCTCATTTTCTAACACAACATGAAATCATACAAAATTAACATGATATGGAGCCAAGCATGCTTGATCAGTGATCATCAACTCCAACAAAGAACACAGAAAATATCCTCAACAAGAAAGTCAAGATTACACCAGTAGTTAAGCTAAACAAGAAAAACAAATCATGATGAACATTGATCAAGATCCTTAAAATCCACAAAGGGTAATTGCCAAAATGCACCTCGGGTGCAGTTAACAAACAACGGGGTGTTGTTATTTTTACCTGGGGTGCCATGTTTCTTCTTTCTCTGAGATTTCAAATCAAGAGTTGACTCTGAACTGTCCGGCAAGTGCCGGTCCAGACGAAGGAGAGGGGCATTGTTTTCAAGCATTGTACGGACAAACGATGCCTCCATTGATTGCAAGAAGTGCAGGTGTTCCTCGTTTGTCCAGATATGTTCAGTTTTGTTGCTTTTGTTCATGTTGTTGGACATGTGAGGATCCATGCCGCCAGAAAATTCAGCTTGCTGGGATCAGAGGCCGGGAAAAGGATTTATGGGTGGGGCTTTTTCTTCCTGTCGTTGCAATTTTCAAGTGATTTTGGGGTTTCGCCAATGGTTTCATGCCTAGATATATAGAACTCGTTGTTTAGGGTGGTTTTCTTTTTTTATTCCTTAAGAACCCTCCTCGTGGCTACGCTTGTTGACACGAGAGTACTCAAAGTCTGTACTCGCTTTCGTAAATGAACACGTGTATTGTATTGTATTTTATTTTTATTTCTTTTTCCTGTGTGAATTAGAATAAATACAGTATTCCTTCAAGTTTTAACTCGTAGAATTGGTTGCCATTAATGTGCAACAACCATTTGGTATTGCACCAAACATGTGCATTCATACAAGATGTTAAAGGTTGGCAGCCACCATTGTTGAAGAAGAGTTGGAGTTGGCAGCCACCTTTGTTGAAGAAAAGTCTCCATGAATGCCTATAAATAGAGGCATGTGTTAGAGAGCAAAATGAGAGAAAAAAATTGTGAAAATGT
The DNA here is from genome assembly GCA_015708895.1 of Populus ilicifolia. NCBI lineage: Eukaryota > Viridiplantae > Streptophyta > Magnoliopsida > Malpighiales > Salicaceae > Populus > Populus ilicifolia. The sequence continues at coordinate 29,045 of SRLM01001330.1, read as the reverse complement.
GAAGAGAGTAGAGAAGAAGAGAGAGCTGCAATGGCAGCAGCCTTGCTGCCATTGCAGCAGCTGCAAGTGCAGCAAATAGAGCTAGAAATGAGTATGAGAGGGTGTAATTCTTCTCCTCTATGTATTTGTTTTGTATTCTTTCTCTATCTCTAAATATATTGACTTCTCCCGTGGATGTAGGCAGTTTTGCCGAACCACGTTAAATATTGTGTTAGTGTGCTTGGCCTCCTATGAGCAAGTATCAGAACATCACCGGTCGGATTCCCCATCAACTGGTATCAGAGCACATGGTTTTAACGTGATGTTTGATTTTGCTCAAAAATGAAAGTTGTCAAAATTGTGTTTTGACCATACCATTGTGTAGAGGAGGAAGAGACGAAGCCACTGGTGAAAACCGCGTCGAAATCGGACGTTGGAAACCGTCGCACGCGCCGGCAGGGTTGGCTATCCACGTCATCAGCCACGTCAGCAGTTCTGCGCAGTCATCAGACACGTCACCTAACACATCAGCACTATGACCAGTCAAACTGCCACGTCAGCTTTTGTTGACCTATATGTCCTACGTGGATGACACGTCATTACAGCCACATCAGCTCCCTGGATTTTGATCCTGTGTGGCAGAGTCTACGTGCAACCGGTTCTGAGATTGAATCTGGGTCGTTAAACAGGCCAAAATTGTTTTGATCAAATCTTAGCCGTCTGAAGTGCGATTTGGACGATTTCAGACTTGTTTCCAGCTAATTTGATCGTTCCGGATGCAATGGTACGGTCCGATCGTTGAGATTGAGATCAGAAATGGCAGTGATGAATTATTAAAGAGAGATTGCCCGATCAGGAGGCATATGATGGTCATCATGGCGGTCGATGGAGCTGAAGAAGAAGAAATCACACATGTTTGCCCAATTACATGCGGTGAACTATTACGTGGGGAATTTTAATTGCCTTAAGGGAAGGTAAAATTGGGACACTCTAAACACCCGATCATGTGGACAATTTGAGGTGGAGAGTGAAATTTGATGAAGACCAATCTTGACGAATCTGAGCACTGGTAGTCTCACCAGATGTTGAGAAATCAGGTATAAAACAAGGATACCCCAGATCACTTGTAAAGAAATGCCGCGACAAGGCTAGCAAATGGTTGTATATACGGAAAGACAGTACGATGGATAGATATGGCCTAAGAAGTTCTGTCTAGGAGATTGGGTTTTAAGCGGGACCGTTGTGACCCCTCCAATCTTTCCTGGGAACTTGCTTAGTGGAAGGATTATCCATACGGTACTATTTTCGTATATGTGACAGTTTGTTATGAAACTGTTGAAGACTAGCAGGATGACGGCACAAAGGAACAGTTGGGTTCCGTATGATCAAGGATCTGATGAAGTGATGATTTCTCCAAGAAAGTTAGATTCGGTGACTGTAATTTCTCGAGGGGAGAATTGATGAAGACCCTGATAATGGAAGAGAAATACAGCAAAAGGATAAAGATTGACACCCTATTTTGACTTGGATAGATGTTGTGACAGGATGAGCTGCTGTCAAACATAAGCAAGGAATAGGGAGAAATCTGGAGAACCAAAATTGCACGAGAGCACATGAAGATTGTGTAGGAGTACCCGGAGGATCCAACGAGGTACTGTAATGAGACAACAAGTGCAAGGAAAAGAATAGTTCCCAGATGAAGCTCAAAGCAGAGACTGTATGAAAAGGTTGTACAACAAGAAGTCTCTTGTGCTCTTGATAAAGGCAACAAACAAGGACCTTTCAATGCATGTAAAGATGGAAGGGTGAGCTGTTGTAGATGCACCTAATTGAGGGGGTGCAAACGCCTGTGATAAAAGGCGACCGCCTATGATGAAAGGCGAAGACACCAAAGAGAGTTGGTGTGGGTGGAGCTGTTAAGCAGAAAAGGCGTAGAAGCTCCAAACATAGAAATTGAGGTGGAGGATTGCGAGGAGTATACCGCAACTTTCTCTTTCTATGTAATTAGTGGCAGTGATCTCTCCCATAGTCCACATGGTGGTAGAGAATTTATGGAGCCACTTTGAAGCATCTCAGTTGAAGAAGGATGTGATCGCCTATGAAAGGCGAAGACACCTTAAAGAGAAGGTGTGAGGGCTATGAGAAAAGCCTATAATTAGACCGCCGCATGACGACGAGCGGAGACACCTCAGGAGAAGGTGTGAGGGCTATGAGATGAGCCCATGATTAGATCGTCGTATGATGACGAGCGGAGACACCTCAGGAGTAAGGTATGGGGGCTATGAGATGAGCCTATAATTAGACCGCCGCATGACAACGAGCGGAGACACCTCAGGAGAAGGTGTGAGGGCCGTGAAAGGAGCCCAGTTCAGAACGCCCCAGAGCCAATGTGATGGCTAGGTATGAGTGGACAGATGGATAGCCAATGAAAGGGCTATGATGAGTATGGAGATAAATGCAGGATTGACTTTCATGGATATTGCCCCCATGCTAAAGATCAATGAGCTAGAAGACATTTGCCTTGGACAATAAGTGGATGACTTGTGGAGCATTAAGACGCGGCTGCTATGAAGGAGCAGAAGGGCATGCGCAGGTTCCGGGAACAAGTTGACTCTTGTCAAGGTGGTGGGCTCGGTAATGGCATTGTAATACTCAGAGTATGAAGACAGATATGGATCAACCTTTTATGGGCTGCCCCCATGGTTAAAGGTGGAAAGCTACCTGGACTCTTGAGACTAAGAGTAGGAGACTCATGGAGAAGTAAGGCGTGGTTTCTAGGGTGAAACAGAGGGCAGGCGCAACTCCTGGATGAGTAAACTCTTGGAAGAGTGGTGAGCTTGTGATCATATTGAGATACTCAAATAATGACTGTCGCACTTGAAATATCCGTTTGAGGGGGTGTTGTAAGCCTTGATGTGAGGCTTGATGAATCATTCCGGACCGAGCACACTCGAAGGGGAATGTTGTTCCAGAGACAAGCGTTAACACTATTCAGATGTGATGTGGCAGACCATCTGGTTATAGTGATCCTTTTGTGTGAGAAAAGGTGTGCTTAGGTTACTCTGATGATTGAAAGGTTTGGTAAGTACCTGTAAACTTGGCCACAAACGCTCTCAAAATGGAAAGCTTGGAAGAGCTGCAAGATGCAAGCTTGTGTTGAAGAAGAAAGAGGATAGTTGCCCTACATGAATGGCAAAGGGGGTGATTGTTTGGTTGGTTGCCATTAATGTGCAACAACCATTTGGTATTGCACCAAACATGTGCATTCATACAAGATGTCAAAGGTTGGCAGCCACCATTGTTGAAGAAGAGTTGGAGTTGGCAGCCACCTTTGTTGAAGAAAAGCCTCCATGAATGCCTATAAATAGAGGCATGTGTTAGAGAGCAAAATGAGAGAAGAAAATTGTGAAAATGTGAAGAGAGTAGAGAAGAAGAGAGAGCTGCAATGGCAGCAGCCTTGCTGCCATTGCAGCAGCTATAAGTGCAGCAAATAGAGCTAGAAATGAGTATGAGAGGGTGTAATTCTTCTCCTCCATGTATTTGTTTTGTATTCTTTCTCTATCTCTAAATATATTGACTTCTCCCGTGGATGTAGGCAGTTTTGCCGAACCACGTTAAATATTGTGTCAGTGTGCTTGGCCTCCTATGAGCAAGTATCAGAACATCATCGGTCGGATTCCCCATCAACAAATTCAGCCCCAATTAATTTTAATGAAGCACATATCATGTTATAGATTTTGTTTCTTTATTTTCATTTGAGATTTACCTTCATGATTATTTTTTTAGTATATACTTTTTCACATTTTCTTAATTTAGTTTGTGAATTTTATTTTATTAAAAAAATATGAATATGCTTTGTCTTTGCAGAAAGACACAATGAATCATGTAGAGAAAGATGGGATCAAGTACCCAGTTGAAAGTGCAATTTTATTTATTTTATTAATTCAATATGTAATTATCCCAGTCAAGAAAACTAGGGTTAGTTGAATTATTATTGTTAATATTTTTTAGAGAGCGAGAGAGAGTACGGTTGGTATTAGGGTAGTCGAGGAGGTGGGTGGAATGGAGGGGGCATGTAAGTGAAAATATCTCACGAGGGCCAAAAGATCAAAGGTTGGAACCGAAAAGGAAAAGATATTTTCGGGGCACAAGAAAGAATCCTTTTGCATTAAAATCTAACATTCGAGTTTTAGGTTATGCTCCCGGTGGGTTTGATTTTTTTGTTTTGTGTCTATGCTATGACCCTTGTTTTCTCTCCTAATTTACATCTGTGCCCTCCCCCTCCTAATGGTCAAACTCTTGAGACGTTGACTGTCTTTCCTGGTTTACAACAACTTACCTGTATGCTCCATTGATTTTCCTTTCATGGCTAGTCCACCATGACCATGCATGATTTTAGATATACTGCGACCGGTATTTCTCAATTACATTATTAATGTTATTATTGATGAGAAAATCATATTTGTTGAGACTCCGATAATCCAATAATCTTGTGTAGCAAAATAAATAAATTATTATGTGTGTGTAGAGGAAGTATTTCAAATGACAAAATTCTTGAAATTAGGAATACGAATCGATCTTGATGGCTAGAAAGTTGAATTTAATAAATTGGGGGGTAAAAAAGGAAGGGAATAAAAAATAAGTTAAAATAAAGAAATATCAAAGAAAAGATTATCTCCTCAACAAAGTCCAAAGTGGCAAACAAATCTTGAAATTCGAATAATATCATGACAATGAGCAATATTACCCTAATTTTTAAAGAACACTGAAACAATCGAGATTTGACATTTTCATTGTAACATTTACGATTCAAACATCAAGAAAATGGAACGAGGATTAAAAAAAATAAATTAGAGAAGAGCCGTTCCACTCTATGTAGACAAAAAATGATAATTAATAATTAATTGGACCTCCCTTTGGATGTCGTTTCTATATATATATATATATATATATATATATATGAAGTAATATTATTTGCCATCTCTTTTTTTTTTTTTGAATTTAATAGAAGCACTATCTACTAGTTTAGCCGAGAAGTAAAAGTGCTAAGCTTAATTTAATAGGATTTTCAACTTTGTAGTGGTTTAAAATTAATTTTAATTTAATAGAATTCTTATCTTGTAATGGTGGTTTAAAATCAACTTGTAGTGATTTAAAATCAATTTAAAATTAATCTTAATTTAACAGAATTCTTATCTTGTAATGGTGGTTTAGAATCAACTTGTAGTGATTTAAAATCAATTTAAAATTAATCTTAATTTAACAGAATTCTTATCTTGTAATGGTGGTCTAGAATCAACTTGTAGTGATTTAAAATCAATTTAATAACTCGTTCAGATTCTATTTGGATTTGATAGAACTGACATGTTAATTTAATTAAAATTTAATTTGATTTTTTTAAGTTTAGGATAAACTTAATAACTCGTTAAGATAATTATTAGATTTGATAGAACTGGTATATTAATCTGGTCAAATTTTAATTTTAGTTTTTAATTTTATATTTTATTTTAATATTTTTTTTTTTTGAAAAAACTTAAAATTACATTGTTTTGGATTGATTTTAGCTGATTTTTCCAACCTATAATCCGGGTCTCAAGCTAGATCACAGACCAAGCCAGGAAAATAAGAATTGAAAGGGATGGTAACGTGCATAGCAAAATATGGAGTAGTTCATTGGGCTTTCCTTGTAGTGGCTGGCGTACGCCAAGAGACTTTTCACGGCAGAAGGCTGTTTAACAGCTTAATCAAGACGACCCTCATCGTGTGTTGAGCCAAGCCTGCAAGGTCCATGCTCTTTGGCCTTCTTCCCTGGCTATTACAAGACCACGTGATGGAAACCCCCCATGCACGTGGGGCTCGATGCCTGAACCAATCACACACTGCCATGTGGTGACATCCATCTGGCAATCCACTTGAACTGACTGCAGACCTCGTGATCATAGGCGAACGTCACAGGAACAGGGAGCAGTGGGGGTCGGTCTGCCACGTCAAGGATTGAAATACAAAGAAGGAAAGAAATGTCCCTGATTTATTTTAAATATAACTCTAATTATTTAATGTATAGTAAATCTTAATTAAAACTAACCTAAAAAATGAATAAATAAAATAAAAATGATACACGCGCACGTATCTTTCGATTTTTAACAAAGAGGATCAGCATGTCACATCAATCCTTAATCGCCATGTTGTCTTAATATATTTTATCAAATTCGAACATAATTTTTCCTCGTTAGAGCCTCTTTGTTTTTATTTTAAAAATTTATTGTTTTTTTATTTATTTTAAATTAATATATTTTTCATATTTTAAAATCTTATTATTAAAATAATTTTTAATAAATAAAAAATATTTTTAATATATATATATATATATTAATATGAAAAATTATTTAAAAAATACCCATACAACCTGCGGCCCTGAAAAAGGAATCCATAATGCCGTCCCTTTCTTCTCCCTTTTTCATTTAAAATTAACTTAAAAAATTATACATCCTCACGCATTGTCCTTTGAAGTCAACCAAGGACATTTACCTCCGCAACCTTTACACACACACACGCACACGCACGCACATATCATAGACTGTAGACGGGTGGATGATGTACGCTAATGTTTTAAAAATTATTTTTGATATGCATATATTAAAATAATTTAAAAATATTAATTTAAAATGAAAAAAAATCTTTTTTCTATCAGAATTCGAAAGAACAAATATTGTTTGGAAGTTCATCATGCTTTTAAAAACGAAAGTGAAGCAACAATTCAGAGTGAGGTTTTCATGTACATCTCTAACCTTGAAGAAGAAGTGACTGGAGGCATGCGCATCCATTTTAATGGAAAGTTTCCATGTAGCTCCATAAACACGATGATGACTTTGAAGAGATGACATGATCTAATCAATAATCCGGCATGGGAGGCGGATCAACTCTTCACAGAGAAAGGGCGGACTGACGTGATTTTGCTGCATTTGGCAGCACATATATATAAGCTTTGAGAAAATGCCTCGAGTCAGAAACTGTTCATGAGCTAATAATTTAAAGCTTGCGTATTGGCATTCACGAAGAACCCCCAAAAAGAGAGGCTGCCCCATTAAAACAAACAAAGGCAGCTAGAAATAACCTCAACAGATGGAGATTTTGGAGTGCCTACAAAATTGCTGGGAAGAAATCCTGTAAAAATAAATAAAACAATATCAATCCTCAAATGCAATGATGAAGATACTAAATAGTAATGCCTTTCATTCTCTTAATGAAGATGAGGTGGGTTGCCTCGTCGGACAAGCACTTTTTGGTGATCGAGCAGCAATCAGAGGCTCAGATCCTGAAAAGTAGATAGAAAAGCCTTTATTGCAACTCGTTTCTGCGGCACAGGTTATGATTCTTGACTCGGAGCAGGCAATCGAGGACCATACTGGCGAAATGGAGCAATCGATCCATTTATCAGAGGATGCGCATGAACTGATTACCCTAACGTTGACGCGGCTCTTCGAGAAGTTTTGACCCCAATTGGTGGTGGTTCAAGTGATTGGAACTCGTTATTTTGGGCTGTACATGCAGGAGGGCGAGCAATTCTTGACGAGGTAGAATCGAAACTTGGGTTCAAAGTAGAGAAACTTGGCGTTGCTAGGCACACACACACTGAGTATGGGAATTTGGCAAGTGCTTGCGTGTATTCCTTGTACTTGATGAGATGAGGGAGAGATCTGTCATGGAAGGCTAGGCCACTACAGGGAAGGGCTTGAAGGGGGGGTGTTCTAATTGGGCTGGGACCTGGTCTAACCATTGAAACCCTTGTATTGAACTGTGTGTCCCTGCTGCGATTACAAGGAAGTCGAGCTCTTGACTGGCTCAATGTCTTCCTTCCATAGCAAGTGCAATCCAAGCTAACAAGATCCCTTTTTGCCACTTGTATGATTGTACTTGTTTTGCAGTATAAACTAAAGAGTTCTTAGCTCTTCTGCTTACGCCCCAAAAACAAACTAGCAGTCTCGAAACAAAAAGAAATAAAAGGCATATGAAAAGGACTAGATGATAAACAGGGAAGCAAGCTTCTACAACATTCATTATGCAGTAATTTCTTAAATTACAAAACATTCGATCCCAAACACGCAATTTACCATCCAGAAAAACAAGATCATACCATTTTTTTCATTCAAGGTTGGTATGCCGAGATCGAATGACCTCAGGGCTCTGTCCTAAAGCCTCACCTAACTTGTAAACAACCATCTCAAAGAACACAAACAAGGCCCCCTCAAAAACACTTCCCATAGGCATTAAAGGCCTAGATTTCTCCTCCCCGCCATCGCCATCACCCTTATCATCAGCCATGGTCTGTGCTGGCAGATAACAAACCACGCTAGCATGCTTCACACAGGATCCTGTCTCAGGCTGAGCCGTCAACAACAACACTGTAGCACCATACGATCGTGCGAGTGAGCATAAGGCATCAACAGTAGAGAATCCTCCAGGTCCAGCAGAGGCTATGAGGAGGTCATTTGAAGTGATTGGTGGGGTTGTCATGTCAAAGACAAAGTGGGTAGAGATGCCAAGGTGAGCCAGCCTCATGCATAGAGCCTTGAGCATCAGGCCCTCCCTACCAACCCCATAGAGGAAGACACTACCATTTTGGGCTGCCGTGGAAGTGAGAGTGGTGACCATGAGGTCTAAGGGTGGTGGGTGGGGGCCAGTGGGTTTGGCAAAGATGGAGGCCATGTGATTGCATATTCGTGACGCTAGAGAGGACATTGAAGGGGTTTCGGTCCCCATTGTTTGCCGCTGTATGTTTTGTCTTTTTATTCTTGTTTTTAAGTTGTATAGTACACGAAGGGATATCTATCAGGAAGAGTGTGTGGACTGGATTGAGTGAGGAAGTGAACAGAGTAAGCAAAATGCACGACCCATAAGCAGCTTCCAATTGTAATGACACATGGCACCTAGAGTTACCATATGGTCCAACCTTCAATCAAAAGCGAACCTTAACATAAGACCTCACGTTACCATAGGTTACTCTCAGTTGCGAGAGACAAGTGTTCGATCACCCAAACACGAGTACTTTATTTCGCTTGCTGAATTTTCAGCCACAAAAACTTTTTTTCTCGCTATCTTTTACTCGCCATCTTATAATAACTTCTAAAAAGGCAATGTCGTGCAAAGCTTGCCATCAAAAGGATTAGGGCAACTCTGACCTTCTCATAAACAGCAGAAAAATGGTCAGTTGAGCTCATCCTATGCACTTTGCCAGATAATACACACCCAGTAAAACCATAGCCAACAGCAACAAAAGACTCAATCATCCATAAAAGAAAACACATGTTTATTTCCTTGGGAGGAGAACAAGGGTGCAGCTGCAACCAAAAAGTTGTCTCATGACAATTGACAATGCAAGGCTCAAAATCTATTTACAAATTTCAAGTAAAATCACACATGAAAACATACAAATCAGGAAAGGTTACATCTTTGTGTTTGAGAGAAGGTAAGATACATCTTGTTTTGTAACAAAATACCATGGAAGTGCCAAAACTGTCAGCTTCTCAAGTGTCAGATTGGTTTGATAGCCTCTAAACCCCATTAGCTGGAGGTGAAGAATTTTTATGTGAAGTTGCAGTACCTTCTTCAATCTCTATATCTCTCACACCAGCAGTTAAAGATGAAGTGCCCTCCTTCTCAACACCATTCGCTTCATCATCTTCGTCCTCTAGGAAAGAACCCTTCCGCCTTAGTTCCTTCACTTTCCGAAACTCATCATAATGTGCTCGTCTAAGCTCCCTAAAACTTGAACTTCTATCCGTTTCAGAATCTGACGGTGGAGGAACAAAGAAAGTCCATCAAAATCATGCTGGGAAATGAACTGATGAAAGCAGAACTATTAAAACTACATTAGAGGGAAAGAATGAAAAGATGGCAATGATTTTGAGAGATCAGTAATCTTGAGCAAGGAAAGGCACTTGCAGAAATATACAAACTAAGAGAGCCAAAAAGATGGCAACAATTTTGCACAAGGGAAAGGTGCATACAACCCTAACCGCAAGCACAAGAATCAAGGACATTTAAGCTTCAAAGAAAATCATAGCTATATACAATGGTGAAGGTGAAACCCTAACTAAAGAGAACTCGTGTGTGAGCTACATATACATCCTTCAGTTGATGATGAGATGATTGATGGAGTCTAAAAATTTATGTCTGTTAAACAAAAGATTATGAGGGAGAATAGAAGAACAAAAAGCACCCGATACCTTCTGTTTCTTCACAGATACCTTCCCAAGAAATTAATATACATGATAAAAATGATTGGTGCAATGCTAAACCCTCACAAGTTGCAACCACAAGGGAGCAGGGTCAATCATTCAGAGCAGTCATTTCACGCAAAAAATGCAGAAGAAACAGACTTCTCCGAATTCTCTCACAGAGTCCCACTTTCATGTGATCAAAACTGGATAATGGCATGCCAGTACAACAGTGAAAGCAATAACACAAAGTTGATTCAAAGATTGCATGGTTGTCCATGCAATCTATGGGTTTAAGTTTAAATTGTTTGGTTGTCCATGCAATCTATGGGTTTAAGTTTAAAGTAAAAAAACTTAAACTGAAGAGCAAAGATGCAATGATGGACCTTCTTCATCTTGTTCCATAGGATCAGCCTCATCCTCAGATGATGTCCAGCCACTAGATCGTTTAGTTGGGTTTCTACTTGAGGATGCCATAATATCCAATGCAGACCTCAGATCTTCTGCACGCATTGCATCGTCAATAACATCATTAAAGCTGCCCCCCCTTGGAGAAAGAGAATCTACAATAGGAAAAAAAAAAAAAAACCAGCATGGAACCTTCGGTTAGTGCCTAGGAAGATGTCATATTTTACAGACAAAAATTAAAGAGCATATAAGGAATTCTATCCAATCTTTTAAAGCAGCAAATTTAGTGAAAAAAGCTTTATGCAGTTATCCAGTAATCAAAAAGAAAACCCAAACCAAAATTTGGGAAATACTAGACAAAACTCAAATCATAAAGGCTTGACTCCATCATATTGGTACTCTTGAGAGTTAACACCTGCAAAACACTACTGTACAATTTGATGGACATTCAAGTGCTAAGTAAATAACAGTATTGCAAAAAAGAGATAGATCAACATACCATCATCAACATCAATCATGGGGTGATACGGGGTCTTGGGTTCAGTGATTTTCTGCCTCACAGGCTTATTTGCTTCAATTTCCACAAGATTATCCTCGTTCCATTTTACTCCCCTGTTATCACCCCAATACATATGAACATCAGGAATACAAATCTTACAACAACTCACGACTAAATAAAAACATAGATGTAATCTACACTGCAAAGACGGTATAAATTAGTAAGAAAAAAAAAAACAGGAAAACCCAATTTCTCACTCGAGCAATCAAAATACAGGAATTTACAAAGAACCCACCAATAATAATACTCTAAATAAACAACTTCCATAAACTATATTCTATAATCATTAAGGAGAAAACCCAAAACCCATTTTTCTTTGAATAAGAACCTGCTGATTCCTAGCATTACAATCATAATACAAACATCCATAGATAACTAAAGAAAAGAAAGCCCTTTTTTGTTTATTAAAGATAATTAAGAATACTAGCATGCAAGAATGCAAACAAATGGAAACTGAAAAAATCACTTCATCTTTTCGGCGGCTACGAAACAGCTGCAGATTGACCTGATTCAACAAAGACAGATAAATTTGTCAAATTCTTGGTAAAATCAGATTAAACATACACTTAAATAATAAAACAGATCGTTAGAATTAAAAAATAAACAAAAAATTCAAAATTTCTTTCTGGGTTTAGAAAAAATGAGATGATTGTGCATGATTTAAGCAAATTTAATGGTAATCAATCAATAAAATAAGGAAATAAATACCATAGAAAGTAATAAAAGTGAATATAATAATTAAATGAAAAGAAAAATGAGAGAAAGAGAAGATAGATCGGTACCTGTTTGTGAAATGTTCTGCTGACTTCTGTTTTGCTAGCAATCATAAAAATGACTCGTTTTGGCTTTTACCTTTTCTTTTATCATCTCTTAACTCTCCAGCTGTTTCCAAAACTACCCTTTCATATCTTTAACGGCGTGTTTGGAATTTGGACAAGTAGAAAGAAAGGAAGTATTTTTTTTAAATCAAAGTATATTTTAAATAGATCATAAGTTAATTAGATAAATTTATTAAGCGTAAAATGACACCTAATTTATTATAAAACCTGATTTAGATTCCAAAAATAATGAGTAATGGATTTGAGATTTAATTATAAATGAAGGAATTTATTAAATTCAACTAAAGTAAAGAGAGTTTAATCTGATAAAATTTATAAAGTAACATTAACCCTTTTTAAAAAAAAATCACTAAATGTATTCAAATTCTAGATCACTTAAATTATTTTTTTCATTAATGTCAGGTAAGCTCCAACTTATTAAACAGAAGAACTTCTATTTTTATCGATTTTGATGATCCCTTCTTTAAAACCATCCAAACATAACCTAAGCTTATTGAATATATAAATAAATTACCTCACAAAAAATAAAATAAAAAAGAGTGGGAAGCTCTGAAATCACATGTAGATTTGAGCAGGAGAAGAGCGGAGCATCAGCAACTACTACTCTTTATTATTATTCTCTCTTTCAATCGTCACCAAACTGTAAGACTCCTTACTCTTACATGCATGTGCCTTTGATTTTTTCCATAACATATTTTCTTTGAAAGAAAATATTTTGCTTTTTTTTTTTGTCAAGTTTTTATGATTTTCAATGCTAAAAAGCAGCTGGGTTTCTCTCAATTTTCAAGCTTGTGCTCAATCTTGATTTTGGGTCACTTTTACTTTGATGGTTTTTGAGGTGGGAACTTGAGATTTACATGTGATTCAGTTTCTTATTAGTGCATTCAAATCCAGATCGTGATTTTAATCTATCTTTCTGGTTTTTGAAGATGGAAGTTAAGATTTTTAGTTTTGTAATAAAAAGAAAACGGGAATGTGATTTGATTTGATTAGATTAGATTGCCACTTTTTGTGACAATTGCAATGATGGCATGTGCAGAGATTAGGGGAGTTTTAGTTGCCAATATGAGCAAATGGAGAGAGGTTAGTCGAAAGGTTAATTGCCTGCCGAATTCAGTGTTTGTTAACAATGATGTTTGATTATGCGTTCAATAACTTTTAGTGTTGTTAGAAACCTAAATCAAATTATTAGTGAATATACTGAGGGATACGGTATGTGGATAAGGTAGATTGAGTTGGAATTCTCTGTAATGTGGATTGTTTCTCATTGTATTTCAGGATTGTTAATCAACGATCAGGAGAGTAATCTATTTAGAATCGTGAAGTTTGTTCCTTCTAAGACTTGAATGTTAGAAGGAACAACTGATTGATAAGATTAGACAACACAGAGATGTTCTCGTTGTTTTATGGCCTTTGGAAGTATGTGTTTAGTAAGACAGAGCTTCATGTGCTTATTCTTGGGATCGACAAGGCTGGGAAGACGGTAATGCTTTTCTTTTGCCTTGATAGTTGAATCCATCATAAGCTTTACAGAATTGCTCTCTTCATTTATCTGTAGTTGCCAGAGAGTGTAGTTGCCAGAGAGTTCACTTATTGTCAAGTTTTGTTTGTGAATTGGCAGACATTGCTGGAGAAACTGAAGTCATTATACTCAAACTTGGAAGGCCTCCCTCCTGATCGAATTGTTCCAACTGTTGGACTTAATATTGGTCGTATTGAAGTGGAAAATTCAAAACTGTTGTTTTGGGATCTAGGAGGTCAGGTATGTAAAGTTGATAAAAAATTATCCACTTTCTGAAACTGTCTAAAATCCACACAGGTTGGGTTTTCTTTTGCTTGGCAAGGCTTAAGTGTTTTTTACATCGTTGTGGTTGTGCCAATTCCATTGCAATGGAGGCACTCTGCTGAACAACAGGCTTTGAATCAGATTTTAAATCTGTGGTCTTATGTATCATAAAAATACTCCAGGTTATATATTATGTCATGCTTATTGTTGTTAATTAAAAGAAAACTATGCATAAGCTCTGTCTAGGTGTTACTACAACTTTTATGTGAGAAACAGGCTAAAATAATGTGAGATTTCAATTAGAAGAGTGATTATATTCTTTGGTTTTTGGTTTTATATGATGTGTTACACTGAACATGCAACATGCTCAATGTTTGAGGTATCTCTACACATTTCTCTTGCCAGCATGGTCTTCGCTCAATTTGGGAAAAATATTATGAAGAGGCACATGCTTTGATTTATGTAATTGATGCTGCTTGCCCATCCCGTTTTGAAGATGCAAAATCTGAGTTGGGTAAGTGACATTCTATGGCCACAGTTTTAATCGTAATGAAGATCTTACTATTGGTAATAGAATGATGCCCTAAACCCTTGAACATGTTTTAACAGAAAAAGTTCTTAGGCATGATGACTTGCAGGGAGCCCCTCTTTTGATATTAGCAAACAAGCAGGTATGACCTACTGTGCCTCTATTGTCATATTGCTTGTTGATCTTGCATATAATTAAGCAAAATGTAAGTTTTTGTTTCTTAGACATAAATTTTATGGCAGGATCTTCCTGATTCTGTATCGGCAGATGAGCTTGATCGATATCTAGACCTTAAGAAGTTGGATGAAAGGGTTTACATGTTTGAAGCTGTTTCAGCATATGATGGGTAAGCACATGCTAGAACTTTAGGTTCATTTCTGCCTGAACAATAGGGGCTCAGAAAATAATGTTGAAATCTGACAACCAATCTCAGCATCCAAACACCACCTCACAGATTGATATTTAATTGCAGTATGGGGATCAAAGAAAGTGTAGAGTGGCTCATGAAGGTAATGGAACGAAGCAAGAGAACTGAGATGTTAAGAGCTCGTGCAGGTTTAACAGGCCCTGGGGCTTAGAGACTCTGTCCGATGCAGTTGTTTGCCCTGTGTTTTGTAGCAGCTGTAAATAAACAGGGATTAACTTTGAGTCTACATGAAGAAGTCAATCCATTTTTCAACCTCCCCTCCCCTGCCGCAGCACAGCCTTCTCATTTATGCTCAGTATACTATACTTCTACTCTTGTACTGCAATGGAGCAAGTCAGAGGAGGGAGAACACTCCCTGCTGGAGTGACCAAGGTTGCTGGCGTAATATGTTACTGCATTTGCCACTTGAAATGTTTTTACTACCAAATTTTAAAACTGCTGAGGTGCATTAATTTCTCATTCAATGATATTAGAGGAGTTAAAGATATCATTAGCTCTATTTATCATAGAATTCTAATTGTTGTTTCATCAGTTGAGACCCACAAGATGTTTTTAAGAGATGCAAATTTATAGAACGCGTGCCTAGTTGCCTTGTTCTATTCAATCCTAAGGAGTTTCTCTTGTTTTGTCATAATGGGAGTAAGATGAAGCTTACAAGAGATGTGAGATTCTTTTTTTGTTTTATTTTCCTATTTTTATTTTATATTTATAATGGAATCAGCCATTAATCAATGAGGAAAGTCTAGCATTACACAGTGAGCTGTCGAAAAGGGATGGCACTCATGAGTAGCATATTTGTAAGTTCCGCGGTTCTGCTCGACACCTAGCCAAGGTAGCCTACACAGATTTTGTTTCGCTGTTTTGTTTGAGCAAAATAAATGCTAAGAATTGAGTTCAAGAAAATCAGCAGCACTGAAATATGGAATTCGAAAAACAAAAGCTAATATTGGTCGTGGGTTGAAGAAGGGAAGGCTGTCCCACAAGGCACTAGCCATGGTTTTTGCATGCATGATATTCCCATTTTCCCTGTCCAGACTAATCCAGGCAGGAGAGCTGAGTACGCTGGAGGGATCTTATATTCAGAAAACGGTAAACTCAAGAATGTCTTGGAATGCTGAAAAATTATGTATTGGAATTCAGATATAAGGTTGCATCCATATATCAGACATTCAGAGTTTCATCCTGATAGAAAAGACTTGAGATGAATAAGCAATGAAGGATACAAATCTACATCCTAAGCTGGTTCAATGAAGGATACAAATCTACATCCTAAGCTGGTTTTCTTTCATGAAAATTTAGTTAACCAAAATAGCGTCTTGCTTCAACTTGGCGAGTCTGCAAATGGACATGCATGCTTGCGTGCTGATTAGTTTGGAACAGCATGACCTGCAGGTCTGACTCTTTCCTTCACCAACGGTTGCGGTTCTAAGAGGAACGAAAGACAAGAGGAAGAAGAAATGTCAAGTTTGTGCAGCGGAATAGTTATATGAAGATGAACAAATATCTTGAAGATAGAACAACCATACAATAAGTTCCAAAAGGAAAGGCAAAAGAACAGAAGAGGTATCACCAAAATATTTACCAAAAAATCAGCAGACAGACTCACTCCTGGGGGGGGGGGTTGTACGTAATATATAATTCAGGAATAATAATTTTCTTCAAAACAACCATAAAGATAAATACAGCCACTCATTTTCAGAGTCACAATTAACCCAAATCAGCCACATCAAACAAATTAGCCAAAATCCTAGCTACTGCTCGTCAGCTCATCTAGGCTGGTAACGAATCCTCAAGAGCCATAAAAGAGCCAAAAAAAGAACCCAGCAGCAATTTCAACTTGCTCATAGGCTTCCTTTCCTTGCCTATTTTGAATCTAGAACAGATTATATTGATTACAATTCAGTCTATTATAAAAAAACAAAAGATCAATGTTTTTAAAGTTCACACTTCTGGAGGACTAAAAAGAAAGAAGAGAGGAGAAGGCAGCAATTAGATCGCATTTTGAAATCAATGAATGGCAAAAGTTGGGATCATGGAATGATAACCCCAGGAAGTTATTGTATTGACAATAAGAAAGGATATGCCAATAGCCTAATACCACTAGTTCTTTGGCAAATTGGAAGGACAAAAAAGAAAAGAGCGCAATTAAAAGCAAGCTAAAACCAAGTAGAAATGTCTAGAAAAACATGATCACTAATTCGTTTGAAACGAAAAGAACTTGAAAAACAAGATCAAGGGAAACTTGTGATGTCCTGAAGTTTAAGAAATGAACCAAGATATACAGCTACACAAACAGAAAGAATAGGCTAGTCAACAGGCACCTCAAAGTTGGATACACACAGGATAAAATAGCTCAAAGCACAATACTTCTCAACCAGATTCTGAGTCATTCCTCAGACAGACTCCAACAAAATCCAAAAGCATGCACCATAAGTAAAACATCAAATGCTCAAATAAAATGATTATCCATGGTAAAAAGTACTGCTACTTCCCCATTCCATTGGAATCTCACAAACCCACCTATAATTAGCTCATGATCTAAGCTTCAATTGCAGCAAATTCGACAGACTTCAACATGAAAAAGAATCCAAAAGGCCATGAAAATGTAATAACAAGCAACCTTCCACGCATTTTTTCATTCAAGCAATTTCCACTTCCTTTTTCGAGTATTAACATGAGCAAACCATAAAATAGCAACATGTTCTTATATTAACTTACTGGATATTAATGCCTTGGGTCTTGTCTTAAACAAAATCTTATGCCTGATAATCCCAATGACATCCAACTCAACCTTAGACGACGGTAAGTCACCCTTGTTGTCATCACTCTGATCCACATCCATAAAGCGTTGAACTTTCTTCAAAACCAACAATGGCTTCTTCAAGGTCACTTTAGACCCTGTCAACTCATGATACCCAACAGTGAAAGTATAGCTTTCCTGCACCAAAACAACAAAAACTCGCATCATAAAATCACTTAATCAAAACTGTTAGATTCTTGCACTAAAAAAGAAACCCAGATAAGAAAATCACTTGCAGAATCAAAAGAAAGTAAAAGGACACAAACTTTTCTGAAATTTTTTTTAATGTGAACCTGAGAAGAAGACGAAAGTCTGCAAAGCTGTCCAATTTGGAGGTTTTGGAGGTGGGTTTGAAAAAAAGAAGGGTTAAGTTCAACTGTGCCTTGTAATTCAACTACTACCCATTCTCGACAATTCTCTGCTCCACAGCTACACTTCACCTGGATTTGCATTTTCTTGTTTTTGCTTTTAGTTTGGGTTCTTTCTCGCTGTGAGAAATTTCATCAAACAAGTTGCGGACAACAAAAAGAAATCGGGTTTATACCAGCAACGAATTGGCGGCAAGTTGGATGGGTTCTGGCGGTTCTTTTCTTTTCATTTATTTAAGGTATTATATTTATAAACACATTTAAGTACCTCAGAAGTATTTTCGGATCAACTTAAGTACACACACTAATAAAATTTACTTTTCCAACCCTTTCATAAATAGATCATTTGATTATTGTTTCCGGAAGGGAAAAAAAAAACAGAGACAATAAAAATAAATACATGTACTTATTACTTGAATTCAGTATATTCATGGCTGTTATTTCAAGCTTGACTTCCGTTGACTGTAGTCAACGTACCCTTTACTTTCCAGGAGAGGTAGCAACAGCAACATGGATTATTGAAAACATGTCTGGACCTCCTCTTTTGGTTTTTGAACATTGGCTCAGATTGCTAACGAGCTCTCATGCTAATTTCAGAATTGCAGGCAAACTACTTCGACATTAGGACAGGCTTGGAGTTAAGTTAATCATACCCGAAGGATTGTTAGGACAGACTCAGAGTTTTTGTGGTAATGTTGCCAACCACGCGAGAACTTCTGCATGTGAAACACCACTTGGGGGCTAAGAACTAGGATGGATTACAAGCAACAACAAGCCCACACAGGGTAACTAAACTTGAAAATTTCTAACAGTTACAGCAGTTATTGAGTTAAAATTTGATTACAACTACATTAGTACAAGAGTGAATTGGTACAACTAACAAGAGAACTTTGGATGATCTTGTTCTGAAAATTATAATCACATCCAGAAAAGTTTTCCGATCTGTACAATTGAATCAAAACACGGGGACTGCTTATCTTCGACATTTATTGCTTCTTTCTTCGCTATGCTGCCGTCGACTAGGTCCAGCTGAGTATCCTAAATTAACATGTTTAGCGTGCGGCAATGCAGGCCCTGCCAAAGCTGCTTGATTAAATGAAGGCTTCTCTGAAGTGCCAAATTGCTGGCATAAAAATTCAGCTTGGCAAAACTCACCTACTTTTGGCAAGGTGAAGCCACTACTTTGTTGCTGTTGCGAAGAGCCAGCTTGCTGCGTAAGGCAATCCTGAACCACATCAAAGTCCAGTGGAATGGCACCTGTGAGCGTCTTTATTGCAAATTCGATGCAGGGGTCTGACCACACATCCGCAAAAGGCAAGTTGAGAGGAGATACTGGCTTTTCGTCAGCCTTGTTGCTAGTTTCAACCCCTCTAGCATGTTCTGGAATAAACAGATTTCCATGATTCCCAATGTCTTCCTTTCCAGCATGCTCATCCAAAGGAGCCATGCCCAAAAATTCATTATTGCTTGAACCTGGTGACACTTTAATGCTATCAGAATCAACAGGTGCGTCAGTGAGAGTTTTTATTGCGAAGGCAATGCATGGATCTTGCCATAACTCCTCAAGTGGCAGGTCGAAAGGCAGTCCTGGCTTCTCACCACTATTATTGGCAATTTCAATCTTTCCACCATGTTCTGCAGCAGCAAGTTTACCGGGAGATGAAACAACAGCACATTCATGCTTCTCATCCCCCTCCTTTCCTGATCCTGCCTTTCCAGCATGCTCCATATCCACAATACCATGCTTGCTTTCATTTGACTCCACTGGCATTTCTGTGCTTTTGCAGGTGTCAAATGCATTCTTTGTATTCAGCTCAGTGTCAAGCTCACCACAGGAAGCCTGCTCACTTGTACTAGCAATTACCTCATTACCTGGTTCAACTGCAGCTCGACGAACTCGAGTTATTGGCTTCAGTTCTGGTGTTGGAGCTAGTGGAATGCCAGCAAGACGCTTTGAGGCCCGACGAGGAAGGTTAATCTCATTTTTATTCTTGGATTTTCTTAATCCAGCCCTTTTAATTTCCTTTCTTGTCTCCCCAACTTCCAATAATAGTTTATCCTCTGGAACAACACGTGAAGGATCTTCAACAAATGAAGCCCTAACAAAATCACTCTTCTCTTCTGTTTGGTTGGAACCCTTATCCTCAGGAAATTCTGAGCTGCTTGATTCAGTTCTTACTCCATCTGCATCATTAAGAAAACTCATACTGATCACAAGGTCTTAGCATGCAGATTCAGAGTAATAGCCCCCAGAAATTCACCCAACAAAACCCTACTCAGGAATCCTGTAGAAGTTGCACATCCTCCAGCAAGTTGTCAAGTTACAAATACAACTCCTTTTATAAATAACTATCAAATACTCAAAAGTAGAACTATTTTCCTAATCTCATCCCTTCCATCTTCTTACACTCACCTCTTTATAGAAAGAAGCGATGAGAAAAAAAGCAAGGATAAAAAAAAATAGTAAGAAAGCAACTACACACAAATTTTTCTTGGCAAGGATAGGAAATTTATGAACATACACTGGATAGGAGTATGCTTGGAGACAGCTGTGCATTCTCCTGTAGAGGATGAAGCAAGTATCTGTTTGTCCTCAGAAATTTCCCACGACTTCAAGCTCTGGTCACTTATAATTGAACTTGGAGATCTGTCAACTGCCAATCGTTGTTTCTTAGTTGCAGACACACACTGATTAGAAGTATGCACAGAGACAGTATTGCGTTCTCCTCTAGAGGCTGAATCATGTATCTGTTCATCTTTAGCAATTACACGTGACTTCCAATTCCGGTCACTTATAATTGGACTTGGCATTCCACTGACTTCCAATTTTTGTTTCTTGGCTACAGAGACACACTGATCAGAAGCATTCTCAGAGACAGCTGTGTATTCTCCTGCAGAGGCCAAGTTAAGTGCATGTTCATCTTTAGCTATTTCACATGACTTCAAGCTATGGGCACTTATAATTGAACTTTGTGTTCTGTTGACTTCCAACTTTTGTTTCTTGGCTACTGACTCATACTGATCAGAAGTATGTTCAGAGACAATTATGCACTCTCCTGTAGAGGCTGAATTGAGTATCTGTTCATGTTTTGCAATTTCACATGCCTTCAAGCTCTGGTCACCTGTAACTGGACTTGGTGTTTCATTGACTTCCAAATCTTGTTTCTTGGCTACAGCTGGTGACTACAAGAGAAAAGGAAAATGTACTAAAAAAAGTTAACAAATTGAAGATTACCAAATTTGATCCAATCAATAGTTTCAATTGGCGCTCCAATTACGGAACAGCAGAAAATAAAGTTAAACAATCATCAATGTTGCTAAAAGCGCTAATCAGTGCAAGATGTCATGCATGACAAAGTAGCTTGTGCCTTAGTGTCAGTTTCAGAAGCAGGAACATACAAAGTGGATCTGTTCACACATGATTAGACAGCAGAAGCACAAAACTACTTGCAGACCATCAGTTTTCAAAGGAATACTCAGATTTCTTACGCAAGAAATGGTGCTTAGGTGATAACAAAACACCTCAACCTTCAAAATCTGAGACCGCACTGAAATCTTCCTCTTGCTAAGCAGATAATTGAGCATGTAAAGAGTGGAAGATTGGGGTTACCTGAAAGCTAATACACTTTGACACTACAGAAGCACAATAACTTTTTAGACGCAAGAAAAGGTGGATAAATTAAAAATAAGGTTGTTTTCTGTTTTTATGCTGCTATTTAGACAAACACACATGCATATGAAGGGGATAGAGCTACTTGAACAAGCAGTTAGACTCCAAAAGTGTACTCTACTGTCAGAGGCAAAAGGATGGGGCTACTAGATTTCTTTATTCCGTCTTATAAAGGAAAATGGGGAAGGGTAAGGCATTTTTAATTCCAATCAACTATTTACACGTTGAAAGAAAGATAGCAGAGCTAGATGAGATTGCCCAACCCACATACCAAAAGAGTATTCCAATTTTGGAGATGAGTAACGGTGTTTAAATAAGTGTGAAGATGAGCAAATGAATAACACTTTTTTTACCAATAAAAACATCTCATTATAGTTGTGTATTTTCATTATCCTGGTTGGCCGCAGATTGGGCATTTTGACAAATCTCAGTTGGACAGGCCATCCTAGGACTGAACTGACCAAAAGAGAGATTGACAAAACTAACCAAAAAAAATTAATTACTACATAAAACTATATAAGAAACGGTTGGAGGGTGCAATTAAAGAAAATATCGGATTAACCAAATATATAAAGATGTCAGAATAGAAGCTAGTTATTGATGCACCCACACAGGTTTTATCATCTTTCAACTCTACAACATAGTTGTCTTTGCGGTTTCGCTTGAATGCCAGCCTTCCTACCCCACCACTTTCAATGTAGCGATGTGCTCCCTTCATGGAGCGGAAAACATATCCACTTACAGGGTCAGTGTAAAACTGCAGAAAATAAGGTTAAGTTAAATGCTATATGAATCCGTAGAGGCTGGGCTATATTAGCAACTAATTAACTTTTGCGCACGAGTAGCATACAAACTGAAGTTAACGTGACAAACAAGTATTTCTGGAAACAAGATTTGAAAGAATTGTGGATATGGGATGATGTTCATATTAGGGACTAAGGAGCTCATGAAGAAGCTTTGCCACAAGAGGAAGTACAGGTTCCATACCGGATCTCTTCTGATTCTGCCACCTTTCTTTGTTACTTTGATTTCCTTGGTCCATCCCAGAGGTAACCCTTCTGGTACAGTCTTCTCGATTACAACCTAGATTGCTTGATCATTAAAAGCTTTTTCCAATAAATTGATAATATAACCAAGAAAAATAGAAAAAAAAATGCCCAAAAGAGCAGCATGCTTCCTCAGACCTTGTTTGAGGACTGCTGGTCATTGCTTCCTTCCTTTTCTTCAGATTTAGGATGGCTTCCATTGAGATAGCGCGATACCTCAATCTTGGAGTTGAATCTGAGTCCACCCGTGGGAGGAAAATAAAACTGCAATAAATATAATGATTTAAGATAAGATTTTCAGCTGACAGATGATTTAAAGTTGTTACTTAATGTAACATCTTTTTATTGCTGCATTCTTACTTAAAGTAACTTTCAACTGATAATCAAAGACAAGCAGAATAGTATCTTGAAAGACATGGTCATGCCTCCATTAAATAAGAGGCGAGTGAAGCTCGCATAAGAAAACTATGCCAAGTGGCACTAGTTAACAAATACAAAGCCATTACAATTTAAGATGTTGTAACCCAAAGACTTTTAGCATTACTCTAGAGAATACCCTTTCATTTCAACGTGTAGCGTATATTGGGGGGCTAAGCAAAGCAATAGAAAGTCCTAGCAACTGGATCTAGGAATCATTTTGGTGGCTTCACATACTCCATACGTTTGAATAATTCGATACAATCAAATAATCTTCTGTATAACCGAACAATTAAAATGTGCAAACTTATCTTATTCATTGTAAATGGCTTTCCAAAATCATTAAAAAAGAAAGAAACCCTAATGCAGCCATGCATTATATATTCTTCCTATTTTCCAGCTTCCACTCAAGGGAGCAAAAGCAAAACAGAGCCATGGAAAATGGCTATTGGTCCAAGGCACTATCTAATAGAATTAACAACTATTTACTTTATGAAAAGTTCAAAATTCATTCTCATGTCACAACATGAAAATAAATTTACTGTAATGCTTCATGGTATCACAATCCAACAACACAAAAGAACTTCACTTCGCTGAATCTGTTCTTCATCTCACTTCACACAGCTCAAGTTTGAATCTTTCATTCACAAATTTACAAACCAATTTCTAGACCCACAGCAAATGGGCATGCATCTCATAATATCCAAACTTCAACTCAAACTTTCCATTCCTACACGGTACTGGACATTACCAATTACCGCATCAGCTAAAAATTAACTTGCCTCAACAAAAATTAAAAAGAAAAAAAAACATAAATTCACTTCTATTACTTTTACACAAAGCTCACCAACAAAATCCAAAAACCCTAAAGATCCAAAAACAAAGGACAGCAAAACCAAAAGGGTCATTTCTTCATCCACAACAAAGCAAAGATCTTAACTTTAACCTGAGCTACATATCTAAAACAAAAAAAGCCAACACAGAAAGACCAAATCTTGAGTTAACAAAAGACTAGATAAAACTAAACAGTTACCAATTACCTTATCTTTTTTACCATTATCTCTCACTTTAACTTCTACCCTCCAACCTTCTGGCAACCAGTCATCGGATTTAGGATCCCCCATCTCGCCCACCGTTGTCTTTTCCCGGCAGTGATCACCGGCAACTGAAAAAACCACAACCACCACCCTTTTTTTTGTACTACATAAATAACTGCTTTGTTTTTCTGAGAGTCAAGGGTCTTGAGAAGAAGGAAGAAATGGGAAAATTCAGGAAAAGATGAGTGCGTGCAGGATCCCACGTGTTGCCATACTTCTAGTATTCTTATTTGACCAAACAGCATAAGCAGGAAACTTGTCCCTCCCATCACAGTATTAGTATTTGTTTTGTCTACTGTCCTCGGTATCTTAACCAGTCTTGATGTGTTACATTAGGTAAAACACCAGTTTCTCACATTTACATCTTGGATTTGGATTTGATTGTTTTTTCTATATATAAAAAAAAAATATCCAATTGCAAGGCAATTTAGTTATAGAAGAAGTTTTTATTTAGTTAATGGTGTATTCTTTTTTGTTTTATTGTCTATTTTATCCTGTTTCTGAGAAATGAAAACAGAAAAAAGATGAAAAAATCGACAATGACGAACTCACCAAATCCATGATGGTTTATGCTGACCAAATGATTATTTGATTTATTTTGAAACTATAAACGTTAATTAATTGATTTTGATTAATTATAATGGATTTTAAGCTATAATTACTCTGGTAGTGTGTGATTTTTATGGATCACTTTACATGCTGAGTGTGGACTTCTGTTTTTATGCATTGCTCATCTGATTAGGATTCTGGAATACGATGCTTCTTGCAACGTTGTATGACTCCATTTGTTGGATGTATTACCGTTAACCTTATCCATTACCTGTTGTTTTTTTTTTTTGTGGTTTTAAAAATTCATTCGAGTTGCTTTAATAATTTTTTTAAAAAAAATCAAAACTAATTTTTTTAAATGAAAAAACCTAAAAAAGAGTTAGTGAAGGGTATATCCGATCCATCATGTTATTAAGTTAATTCGAAATTTTTTTATTATTTTAATTTAAAAATAATATCTATATCTTGAGTTAATTGAGTCTAAAACAATGTTTTTTTTTGTTTTTTTTNTTTTTTTTTTTTTTTTTTTGAACAGATGATCAAACAGCCTATGGGAATCTAGTTTCGGCTAGAAATCAAGCTTGCCACTGGCAAGACTTCAAGATGGTGTTGAAGACTTTCACATGATCT
Source organism: Populus ilicifolia (assembly GCA_015708895.1). Taxonomy (NCBI): domain Eukaryota; kingdom Viridiplantae; phylum Streptophyta; class Magnoliopsida; order Malpighiales; family Salicaceae; genus Populus; species Populus ilicifolia. The sequence goes on along the minus strand of SRLM01001330.1, from coordinate 3,724 downwards.
TTAAGGGGCCTCGAGTGATTAAATTCGGGCCTGAAAATGTGCTTCAGGCCTTTGATGTTTACCTACATGTTATTTTGGGCCTGCGGGCTTGAGGTTAGGGGAAGGACAGCTTTCTAAGTGAGAGAGGGTTGTAACAAAGCTTTAGCTACCACTTCCATAATTTATCACCATGATCATAACAGTGTAAAAGGCAAGATTGATAAACTCGGCTTGTCACCCGATATGGCTTAGAATTCTGGTTATAAGGTGGTTATGTTAATTTAAATTGGTATAGATTAGTTAAAATAATATTATTTTATTAAAAAAATAAAAGCAACATTATTTTGAAAATATTTTTTTAAATCAAATGAAATTTTAATTGAATTATTAACATTATAAATTGATTCTTTTTCAAAATTATTTCGAGTTAAAAGTTAAATTGATCGGGTTCAAAGTTAACCCATCAAATTATATTGGGGTTTAATAATTATGGTAAACATTATATATATAGTGAAAGGTATATTTTTAAAATTATCCAAAAATAAAATCTAAAAAAAACATAATTTCACTTACCAGAATTTCCATACAAATACAATAGTTAAGGAACTAACATGAATTAAGAATAAGGTTTTCGAATGAAGGGTTTAAAACAAGATTAAAGAAAGACTTGGTTTTAATGCTAGAAAAAAAGGATTTATCTTAATTATTAAAAAAATAAATTGATCACAACTTCTTTAGCTCGAGATTTGTGTGAGTGGATTGAATAAGACATAAATTTAACCTTTGATGACATGAATCATGAGAGGAATTATTTCAGAAAAGGATTATTAGCAATATATGACACAACCTTTCCTCTTTTTTTTTTTAATTTATGTGGGGTGTTCGGGCCAGCTTGCGCGCACCACAACTAATCCTCATAGCCCACTGAATACCCTGCAAATCTAGTAGGCATGTAAGGCACCGCGGGGTGACAAACGTGCATGCCAGGGCTCGAACCCAGGTGCAGTGGAAAGAGACAAGCCCCTTCCACCGCTAGGGCAAGCCCTAGAATGCCCCTTACACAACCTTTCCTCTTGATTGCCTTGTTTGTTGAAGAGCTGTGAGCAAAATGTTGTTGCCATGAACACCATGGCTAAGGCATAATGATTTGTAAAACGAGTCTTGTGATAAATAGGTTTTTTAATTGTATCTCTTAACTTTTATTTTTCAAAATATCTTTTATTTTAAAAGTATTAAATTTATATTTTAGATGATTTTTTATGGTTTTAATATGTTGATATAAAAAAATATTATTTTAATACATTTTAAATTAAAAAAGTTATGCATTATATTACTATTATGATAGTTTTTGCATTTTACTCAGCTATAAAAAAAACTATTTAATCAATCAAATAATTTTTTTATACCGGATATCATACATAATTTTATTAAAAATTTTGATTTTATAAAAGCTAAAATAATTTATTTTTTATAAAAAAATATTTTTCATTTATTTTCCATGCAAAAACCCAACTTACGACAATTTTAATTAAAAATAAATTTTTAAATTTATTTTTATCAAATCATAACTTGAAATATTTTTTTTAAATAATTTTTTTTTAATTAATATAGATATTCGAACCAATTTACACGGAACGGAAGATTAATTCTATCAATCACTGTATATCCTATAAGTTAATAAAACAATAGCAGGTATACTATACAGAAAAAACTCAGAATAAAAATGAAAAGATAAACTTTTTGACTCCATTTTCACTGAAACTCAAATCAAAATTCAAAAACAAAAAAGCTGCTCCAGCGATCACTGAGCCACGACCCTGCTGGTCGGTTTAATCAGAAGCAAAGACAAGCTAAGTAGCTGCTAATAATTCTGGCTACTTAGCACACCAAAAGTCAAATTTTATATTTTCAAACGGGGGATAACATTAAAGCTCCACCCGGTCCCCCACCAGCACACCTGCGTTCTCTTGCAATGCCTCCAAAAAGCGCATCACATCAAACAGCTAATCAAGGCAATGAAATTAAGTGATTACTATACAGAATTCGCATTTTTTAAATAATATATGGAAAAGCCAAAATAATATTTCGTAATTGTTCATTTTTTCAATTAAATTAAACTCGTGATATATCACTAAAGCCATGGGTTATGTGAACTTTAGACACAAATGTATTTTATAAAAAAATAAATCATGAAAAAGAAGAAGAGAGAGCTCATATATATTTTTGGTTGATTTTTCTATGACTGTCTCATTTGATTGTCCCCGTACACCTTCTTGATTTATTACAAGAACTCCATAATTTTCTTTTCATCATGTTCTCCAATAAAAACACTCCATAATTTTCTTTTCATCATGTTCTCCAATAAAAACAAAAGCCCTCTTCTCCATGGATCAAAACATTGTGCTAAATTCATGATATTTGATGCAGTAGGCACCTGGGGCCATTTGGATTCTAGGGTTGAAGATAAAATGCTGTTCTTGGAAGTTTGTGGATGAGCATATTTGATTATTTTTCCAATGCATAATGGGCCCTCGTGTAGCTAGCTCCAATGTAACAAATATGAGAAAAGAAAAAAGAAGAAGTTAGGATGCACAGGTGAGTTATTTCTGTCCATGAACTGTGGGCAGGCGGCCAGGAATGATGGCTGTGTAAGCATTTGAAAAATAAAAACAATTCAGGAGTTGTTCATGATCCAGAGAATCTTGCTGCAAAGGAACATCATTGTTTAACTTGCTATTGATAAACAGTTCAATACAAAATCATTAGTTCTGGACAAAACAGAATTATCTACTCCAACCACATCATTCTAGAGGGAATAAAAAACAGTCCTGCAAATGTTTTACCATAAGGAAAAAAAAAAGATAGAAATGTGTTTGATTGAAGACATAAATATAATAAAAATGGTAGTTTTAAAGTGAATTTATGTCTTCTAAACTAAAAAAACATAAATATATTTTCTTTGCCTTAATTAATTGTTTCTGTTTTTTGTGTGTCGAGACAATAATACAACGCTGTCCAAATTAGTACTCGCAGGGAAACAAAAAAAAAAGAACCTTAATTCAGCAATCTTCAAAATTAACTGGATGTATAGGGAAATATGTATAGATTATTCAACAAAAATATTTTAAAAACACTATATATATTTCAACAAATGGAAACAGATTGGAATTTTGTTGATCCGATCAGTTGTGGAGTGGGTTTGGTCCGCAAGGAACAAGCCTGCGCGAGACGGTGTGAAGTGCCTTGATTGTTAGGATGCTGACATGCAAACTCGACAAGACAAAAGGTAAGGGATAAGATAAAATGAGAAACGACACACAAGAATTTACGTGGTTCACCCAATTTGGCTACTTCCACGGGTAAGTATAGAAGGATTTTACTAAGTAATGTGGGAATACAACTTCTCTCTATTAATAGGAGAATAACAAAATCTCTCTATTATTAGGAGAAAACACCTCACTTACTATCTCACAAATACCTCACAATTTTATGGGATTACTCTCTTCTCACCCTCTCTTCCTCTCTTCTTGTGATATATCTTATGCTTGGATGCATTGCCTATTTATAGGCAAGTATCCATGCAAAAGACAAGGAGTTAGGCAAATAACATCAATTTGGTGCATACAATTTTTGACTAAGGTGTAAAAGGATGACTACACCTTCTCCCACCATTTTTGACTAAGGATGGCTTCACCTTCTCCTACCATTTTTGACTAAGGTGGTTTGGCTTCACATTCTCCCACTT